>JANRMT010049829.1:46587273-46608630 GCA_026402145.1 Polypterus bichir lapradei
CTATCTATCTATCTATCTATCTATCTATCTATCTATCTATCTATCTATCTATCTATCTATCTATCTATCTATCTATCTAATGAATAAGGGTCTCCTGAAAACAAGGTGGTAAATAATGATGTATGCAAGAATGGGTCTGTGGTAAAACATACTTAAGGGTCTGTGGCAGGGTGCAGTTGTTTTAGTAAAAACAGTGCACTCAGACTTGGAAGATGTTGTTGCAAGCAAAAAGGTGTTGATGAGGAGATTGGCTGGGCATGCATGCATCTGCAGATGTGCACAACTCAGCAAGTTTTGGTATTAGCACTCTGTAGATTGTAATTAAGATGTCTACACCCGCTCGAGTACAAAGTTGTACAAATCTGTCAAGAAGTGGCCTTGGATGGAGAGAGCGAATGGCACTCAAGTGGCAGAGTCTCTCCTGCTGAGTGCCCAAGGAGAAGGGGCAATAAACTGCTTCAATCAACTCCCACAGAATACCAAAGGACAGCAACAAGAAAAGGGAGCAGGGAGCATGACTCACAGGGTTACCCACTGAATGCTGTGGAATGGTGGCAGGGACACAAGCCAGACTGAAGGATGACTGGAGTTGTCGGCTTGACAATGGATGCTTCCCCTTGCTGGGGAGACCTTCAGAGGGTGATGACAGGAGACGTTGGTTTGAATGGATGCACTGCAGCACACAATGGTTTTTATAGACAGGTCCTGACTGTATTTTTAACTTTCGGTTGTAATCTATTTATGAACTGTTTATTTATTGTATTATTTATTTATTTATTATGGATTGCATCACATTTTTGCACACTGTTTGAATTATGTTAAATAAAAGCACTGAGCACTTTTTGCATCACTCTTTTTGCATCACAAACCCCTGTTTGTGTGTCCTCACTGCCCAATTCATCTCTGTTTACGGCTATCAATGTCTGTGTTCAAGGGCGGAAAGCCAGCTTCGGGAAACCTGGGTATCATAGGGCCATATTAGTTTCCACATTGTTTCTCAGTAAAGACCGTAAAAGAGAATCAAGTTTTCTTTTATCAAATCTGACATTTACTATACATGTCCTTTTAAGATACAATGCACATATTCATATAGTAAAGCAAGTGCACATAACAGGGTTAAATGATAGCAAATTTTACAAAATATAATGTTTTGAAAGTCTTCCTGAAGTCACAGAGGTGACTGATGACTGGACATGACTTCTGTTTAGCCAAGCTCTCTGCTCCTCAGGTGGCAACTGACTTTCAGATCAGTGGGTTCATTTGTGGTATTGAACTGCGGTCTTCGGCTGACATTTTTATGGTACTGCAAATTAAAAGCTGTATATATCTGGGTGCAAATCCTGCACCTGGTCATTGTCCATGCAGATTTTCAGTATTCTCCCAGTGTCTGCATGGGCCTTCCTTCGGGTACACTAGTGTCATTCCTTAACCCCAAAGTTGTGTTGATTAGATTAACTGTCCTGAGTGTGAGTGTGTGTGAGCAGGTCCTGAGATTGACTGGTGCCTTTTGCCTTTCAAAAATGTGGCCAGGATGAACTACATGCCCTTATGAACCTGAATTAGATTAAGCATGTTTCTGAATATTCTGTTATATGTATAATATTGATTAAAAACGTTTTCTTATCATACTGACATTTTTAAATGTCTTCTGTAGACTGTTTTTTGCCATTACTTTTTAAAGAAAACAGTTTACATTTCTCATCCTAAGACTTGATAAGTAGAACTAATTAAAATAAAAAGTACATTTTAATCTCTTGAGGAACTCCTACCCTGACTGCCCAGCACAACAACATTGTCGGCCTCCAAAATGCTGCATGCAACTTTATCTACTCTATAGGTTCAAAACCGCTTCAGCAAGCAGTTGGCAAAAAAAAAAAATATTTTGTTATTCTCAGACAAACAAGTTACAATTAAATTGAACTGCATGACAGAAGCTGCATCTTCTCTTCAGGTCTCCAAAGAAAGTAAAAGGTCAATTCTGTTATAAATACAAACATATCTTTCTCGCAACACTTACTTCTTCACATTGTGTGCCAATACTTTGGTATGAATTCAATAAATCCTAGAATAAACTGAAGATTCGGTGGAAATCACATGAAATAAATTCCAGGAACACCAAAACATTAAATGTGACATAACATCAGATTTCAGTTTACTTAAATTTAATGTACAATTTTAGCACTAGAATCAGTATTATGTACAGTATGCTACACTATGATATAACGCTTACTTCCAATCAACATAATGTAAAATCAATTCCACAACTGTGTAATAATGTTATAATTAATATCTATCTATAGTGGAGTTAGTCCTTTCACCCCAGACAGACACAGGACACACAGGTTTAATTTTCTTCTTTACTTTACACAGCACCTGGCACAGGGCACCAACAGCCACAATGTTACTCAGTCCTTTACTTTCTTTCTCTCTCTCTTCTTCTCTACCTTTTCTTTCTGTTCTACTGCCGTCTCCACTCCTTTCCTGCAAGCTCTCTCCTCTGCCTCCTGACTCCAGCTCCTCGAATGGAGTGAGGTGGCCCCTTTTACATTGTACCCAGATGTGCTCCAGGTGCTTGTTGAAGGCCTTCCTGCAGCACTTCCTGGTGTGGGCAGACATGCTGCAGTCCAGGGATTAACAAATGTCCAAGTTCCTCCTGGTGGTGGCCACTGGCCTCCACAGGGTTGAGCTTTCCCGTGGTGGAGATACTGCTCCACTCCCGGTCCTTCCAGTCTCCAGGTGTGCTGGCTAGGCAAGGGACTAAATCCATTAAGTAGTTTTCTCGTGAAAAGTGGACAGACATACAGACAGACTGACACACAGATAGACATTGGATTTTATATACAGGTATACATGTTTACATGAATACATGTTCATATAAACATAGCAGGGTTAAAACAAAGCACAGAAGTACATGCAAAAACAGTTTCAAACATTAACATTTACATACAAGTACATTTTTAACACTGTTTAGGTTCTCAATGCATCCAAATGCAAAGGAGAGGAGAAAATCAAAATTCAAACTCTGGACACCAATTACCTGAAATTAACTGGATGCCTAGTCACAATTTAGGCAGTTACGAATGTTCCTTATTGTTGGCAGATGCCAATAAGACTAGGGCCATAAGGAGAAGATGTGATACTAGCTCTCTCATTGTGGTTGATTCACCTTCTACAAAGTCCTACTTTAATGATACTAATGTTATGTGCCAACGAAGAACACCAAGATAAGACAGGGAATAAGAAAAGCATAGTAACATCTGATCACAGCAACTGATACAATAACTAAACATCATTACAAAAGCTTCAGAAACTCCAACAAGAGTATGCTTTGATAAAATAATGAATCTTCAGTCTTGATTGAATACCGATATCAATAAGGCCTCCTTTGTACTGGAAGACATACCATTCTGGAGTTTAAGGATCTTCTTACTAAATGCTTTGCCTACTTCATATCCACCATACTCATAACATGGAAAATGTTAAAGAAAGCTAAAATAAAAACAATTTACATTTAGAGAAAATGTATTCTAAGCATTCTAGAAATGACAGAAATCCATTTAATTATTTTTACATACAGTATGTTCTCCTGTAACACATGTCTTAACAACTCTGCTTCATATTTGTGCCCAATTACACTACGACTTGATATAGCATTTGTTTATGCACAATTTTCAGTCTTGAAGAATCAGAAATGAGAGAATATAGGATGTTTTGAGAGCTACCGTTAGTAAGGAATCTATACTGTTTACCATCAGAAACATCCATCCATCCATCCAACCCACTATATCCTAACTACAGGGTCACAGGAGCCAATCCCAGCCAACACAGGGTGCAAGGCAGGAAACAAACCCCAGGCAGGGCACACACTAGGGACAATTTAGAACCTCCAATGCACCTAACCTGCATGTCTTTAGACTGTGGGAAGAAACCGGAGTGCCCAGAGAAAACCCACACAGACATGGGGAGAACATGCAAACTCCATGCAGGGAGGATCCGGGAAGTGAACCCAGGTCTCCTAACTGCGAGGCAGCAGCACTACCACTGCGCCACCGTGATGCTCCTAGCAGAAACAACGCTGCAAAATGTAAACAAAGTTCTGTATCTGGAACACCATCCAGTGTTGTAACTTGTTCCAGACAGCAATGTTTAAGGCAATGAGGACAACAAAAATGTAACAGCAACCTCCAATGACCATCAATTACATCACTACTATTGAGTCCTTTAAGTTCTATCAAAATAAGTTGGCAGTGGTTTGAAGATAATGACTTTAATGCTGAATGTAGCTGCTTTGTGATACATGACATGCTTTCGATTTGAATCCCTATTAACAGTTGTTATGTGAAAGGAAGCGCAGGCAAAGCAACATAATTTTGATTTGTATGTCAAGCCACAAAAGCAGAAACCCAAAATAAACAATGAACCTCATCTGTGAACTTCTGGTGTCACAATATTTTGTTCAATTTCAACATCAATGAAAATAATTTCTGTTCTTCTATTTCACAATCACCCACCAGCAGCTACTGTTCGACACTCACCACCTATTGAACTTCACATCATTTTTCAAGATACTGTGTTTATGACTTATTGATGTGTTATTATTGTTTATTATTTATAATACATATATTTACAAAATTGCCCACTGTTTTTACTGTTTTTTTTATTTCATTCTTTTTGTGCATAACTTATACAGTGTTTAAGTTGTTTCCCAATAACCCTATTTCCACCATAGGACCTGTGTATTCTATAACGCAATTTTAGTTAAGGCAATGTTTTTATGGAATAGATTAGTTACATTATAGAACATGCTGTATTAATCAGGCCTAGTGTAGACTACGATAAAGTAAAATATGCCAGCATCCTGATATTTTGTACAGGGTTAGCATTCAAGTAACATAGGAAAGGCACTATATAAATAAAATGTATTATTATTATTATTATGAAAACATGGAAACAACATATGCCATCTACATCAAAAGAAAAAAATCAAATGGCAAAAGATAAATATTAAGTTAAATATCCAATAGCTTTATAGGTTTATAGGGTCACATGTATACAGTACAGTGAAATTCGTCGTTTGCATTTGATAATCAACATGCAAAACGTTAACACTCTCCAGCACCATGATTAGAGAATAGAATTAAATTACCTTGAAATCGCAGTCTTCCTTACCTGAAAAATTCACAGGACATACTGTATTTGTCATTAAAAGATCAACAGAGTAAGGACACATAACATACATAACAGGGTGTACTACTCTTGCAGTTTAACAACATTTATTTATATAGCACATTTTCATACAAACAATATAGCTCAAAGTGCTTTACATGATGAAGAAAGAGAAAAAATACAAAATAAGAATTAAAATAAGAGAACACTAATTAACATAGAATAAAAGTAAAGTCTGATGGCCAGGGAGGATAGAAAAAACAAAAAAAACTCCAGACGGCTAGAGAAAAAATAAAATCTGCAGGGGTTCCTAGGCCACGAGACCGCCCAGCCCCCTCTAGGCATTCTACGTAACATACTGTAAATGATCATTCCTCATTGTATTCAGGGTTCTCATGGAAGGACTTCATGATGACGGTCATGTGGACTTCTGCCCTTTAATCCATCAATGTAGGGGCATCACAGTGCTTTGATCGGGTGATAGTGGCGCAGATTGCCAACAGAGAAAACTGGAAAAAGAACAGAAGAGAGAGTAAGGGTTAGTACGGATTTTGGAGCCACCATGAATAGTAATGATAGTTAATTGAATATACAGAGCATCAGGATTAAACTAAAATGAAGCTATGAGAAAGCCATTGTAAAGTAATGTGTTTTCAGCAATGTTTTAAAGTGCTCCACTTTAAAAAAAAAAATTAAGAATCTGTATGTTTCTTGGTAAGGAAACAGAAAAGAAATAACGGAAGTTACCTCTCTCAGACAAGAAGGCAAGACAATGCTCTCACCAGCATTTCAGTACTATTTCAGTGGTGCACTGCAGCACAGCACTTGCAGTCTCGGCTGCATGTTGCTATGGAGTTTTACGTGGCTCCTTGTGCCACCCGGTTCCTTGACAGCGGCTTGTCATCACCCACCACTGAAGTAAAAGAAAAGAGTTTCTGAGATTAGTTTACCACAGAAATTTAAAGAAAGGGATTCTGGAGGTTAATTCTAATAGTAGTATTAGAAAGAGAGGTATTAACTTACCTTTGATATGGAGTTAAAGTGTTCAGACTTTATTTCAGTGTGTGTATGTGTACTTGTGTGCCAGTAAGGCTGCCAGTATTTTAATAGAGGCCTTGCCACCAATTTGTTAGGCGATGAAGCAGTATGATTGGTCGGTGAAACTGCGCCGAGTGTAAAAAGCACTTCCTACTGGCAGGGGTCGTCTTTTGACTCAGTTGCGGTGGGGAGTGATTGTTTAGTGTAGCTCAATAATAAAAGTACATCAAACATAGCTGTTTGTGCCTTATTTTGATATATATCTCCTAGTAATAGTATAGTTTTGGTGGAGGTGCTTATATGAATTGGGTTTGTGTTGCATTTTTAGTATATACACCGATATTTCATTTTGTAAATATTTTTGTGGATCGTATTACTGGAAGGACTGTATGTTTGTGTAGTATCTTCCTTTATTCCTGTTTTTATTTCTTTTTCATTTGGAGACTTGCCATTCACACTGTAAATATCATACAGTTCTACTGTTTTTGGAACCTTGCTTCTTTGTGTTTTGTGTGTCAGTTGTGGTGAGGACTGTGTAATAAAACTCACCTGATACTGTTTTCCGTGCACCTGCAAATAAAAACCCACTTTTGTTTTGCAATACCACCTTTTTGTGTCTGACACATCTTAACTCTGATCCCGATTGGTTTCAAGCTACAAGATGACCAGCAAGAAGACTGGTGCCATCTTTTCCCCTACACGAGGTGTCACAGTCATCTTTCCTGATTAGTTACTGATTATTCTTTAAGTAACAAAAATATCACAGGTAATACAGTAATTAATAGGAAATAAAAATGTAAGAAACTATTCACAAGGTAACAAAAATGAAGAAATCATTTGACTGTTTATTATTTATTTTGTTCCTGAAACAACTTTACTGATATACAGTATATCTAATATTGTGTTGTGCGTATGTTGAAGAAAATATTTCTTGGAGAAAATGGCTTTACAGACTGTGATGATACATTTGCTCCTAACAGTGAAGGAAACTTTCTGATGGTTTTAACTTTCTGATGTCAATTTTCTTCTTCTTATCGGTTTTCCCAAGATTCCAAAGTTATGTCTTCTCCTTAAAGAAGTAAAGTAAATCTGACATCCACACCGTAGTGTTTATATTAAAACTGATTTATTCAGATATATTTTCCCAGCAGCTACTGGAAGGTGAGTTCTACTGTCAATTTTTAGCTTAAATGCAAATTACAGCTGAAATTGCAGCAAAAGTCCCTTGGACCTGCAACATAAAATGGAATAATATTTGCCTTTAGATGCTATTGGATGTTACGGTAACTGGATGGCCTTTTAGGTCTCCATAACCATCAGAGAGTCAGTATCAGACTAATATTTTTTAAAACCCTGAGATTGAAAAGATGACAGGAAAAAAGGGTTCAGTTCAAAATGCACTACCATGTTCATAAATTATAGGTTTTTATTAAGCTTAAATGCACTGACTTAAAAGTTACGTGTGCTGTATAATTTCCTAATTGTGATTTATGCTGCTGTGCTCAATGGCAGCTTTGTTTTTGAGCGCAATGTATACATATTTGCAATACAATTGACACGTGCAGAAAATTTGTGGTGTGATTTAAATAAAGCAGTACTAAATTGCCTTGAGAGCTTTGTTTTTCATTGATTGTCTGGTCACTCGCCTACAATAGATTCCAAGTTATTTAACAAGCAAACTTTGATGAAATAATACATTCAGCTAAGTAAAATTAAATGCACAGACATTAAACAAAAGAACATTTGCTCATAAATATTAATTTAATGTTTCATGACTGATTTATTAGTACAGCTTTTTAACATGACAAAAAATGAAAGCCCAGTCCTTATTTTAAACAAATGCTTTAATGCATCACAGCTCCATTGTTAAATGATAAAGTAAAATACGAGCTAATTACATCGAGCATGTTGAATGTGAGGTTATGTTTTCCAGGAAGGTTACACATCAGGAAACACAGCGATAAGATGCTGAAGGATTCAGCTTGGTATCGATTGTGTATTGCACAGAGCACCCTGTGGTGTCAGAAGCAATGTCACATCATTGAGCTTCAAAACAGTAAGTTGAAAAGAGAGAAAAACAGCATGTATTTTTACTTTCCCTGTGTTGCTTAGACATAAGGAAACGTTTGTTTTCACTGCAGCATTTTTTTTGTTTTATCACTGTGTCTTCTAATGAGCTTATATTTATAATAAATCTTCCATTTAATTAATGGCACATATCTTTTTTGTTTCTGAGGTAATATAAATATTTTGTAGTAAGAGAATCATTAATATAGCTGTAAAAATAAACCACCATTTATTATCTGATGTTATTCAGGACACAGACATTTTTATTGGTGGAGCCCTGCAGGGAAGCACAGACGCCATTTCTCTCTCTTAAAGCTCTCATGGCTGCTCCTGCCAGATTGTTAACTCTGGCCTTCTATCTTTTACATTATCCCCAGGTTAGCTGATCTGGCTGCAGTAATGCCATAAACCTGCTTGCCAGGAAAACATAAATCAACAATTATTCTATCTGTTAAAAATGGAAAATATTTGGTATGAAAATCAATAAGGATCCAAACAAGACTTACTTCATCTATTAATTAATCAATCAATCTTTATTTTGTATAGCATCATTTATGTACTAAACTATTACAAGATCACCTTTTTGTTATCTGTATGGAGTTCATACCTTCTCCCAATGTCACCAAGGATTTTACTACACATGCTGTTTTTCCTCTCAAATTCACAGAGACAGACATGTTATGTTGAATGAAATTCTAAACTGACTCTGCATTAAGTGTGTGCATGAGTGAGTCCTGTGATGGTGGCATCCCTACTTTGGCTAGATCCTACCTGCTCCTCAGTGCAGCTGTAATAGGCCCTAGCCCCTTAGCAAGCTAAGCTGTAGGGAATGGGGTTTGAGAGTGTTACGTTATTAGAACTTGCAAAGCATAGCAATAAAGGGGACACTTCAAAATAAAGAGTAAACGCTAGAGCTTTCAAGACATCTTCCCCCTTAATTAAAGGATAAGTGTCTGTGTGACTGAGTGTCTGTCCATTCATAATGTCTCTGTCATTCCAACAGATTGTGCATTACAAACATTTGTTGTAAATAAATGAATTGCCATTTGTCATTCCATCAAATGGTGTATCACAGACATTTGCACTAATTAATTTTATCATTACAAATGTTTGTGTTGTGCCATTTGTTGGAATGACAGAGACACAGCAACTGAATAGATACAGTGACATTTATCCTTTTATTAAGGTGGAAGATGTTTTGAAAGCTCTTGGGCAATACAATTTATTAATTCATAAATTACAAAATACATTGCAAAAGATATTACAATAGACTGTGCATTTCACATGTTGATGATAAAAATGTTGAGGTCTACATTGATTATTTACATTTCAACCCGTCTTAGAGAAGTCACATAGCTAGTTTCAGAACTAAAGGCTTACAACATACTGTAAGTAAAGAAGATCATAATATACTGTATTGAAGCAGATGAACAGTCTGGGATTAGGTGTAGTAGATTTAGGATTAGTACAATAGTTATAGACAATTCAACAAGAACACAGTCCAGTTAACTTAAACACTAGAGTAGAGGAGAATCTTTAAGGTATCTGAATGAATCTGCAAATCAACTTCCAGGAACAGATCAAAGGGACAGACACTCTCAAGCTTATCAAGTATTCAAAAGTGTTGTTTTTACAATTGTAAAAAAGCCATGTTCAGGGTAATGTGTCTAACTGGATGGCAAAATGCAAATAATAATGACAGGCAATCTGGATTGATAAAATTAACAGTTTTCATAATCACAAGGACAATTTCTAATTTAATCTGATATTACACAGGTAACCAGTGTATTTGAGACAGACAAGGTGGAAGGAGCTCATCTGGTCTGTTTTAGAGCTCTGTCAGGAAAATTTTGGTCTTATTTTAGTTCATTGATATTTCAAACAGCACAACCATAAAACATCTTTATAAATCAATGTCAATACCAGCACCCAGAATACTGATCCACATTACTTAATCTGCTCCATGATGACCAATTAGACAACTGTTTGCAATTTCCTTTGAATTACCTGCAGAAATTATTGTGACTATTCATTTGGTTTCATAGCTGTGACTCTTCTAAAAATTCGAGAAGCATCCACTTGCAGAGCCACAGCACCATACGTCACCGCAGTTGTAGACCCGGAAGTGATGTCTCTGTTGTTTCAGGACTGACTTCGTAAACTTACTTTTGGAAGGTTTCGGCAGGTCTCGGCAAAGCCCGGAATGTAAAGTCGGGTCAAGGACCAGAAATTAAGCGATAAAAAAGAGGAGAAAAAAAGGTACATCAGACCAAATAATACGCATCATTGTGAAGTTCAGAGGGTGTCTGCCATCACGTCGCGTCATACATCAAACTAAACAATACAGATCGTTTCTGTGAAATATTAATATTAACATTTACATTGTGTTCGGGTCTGTAGGAACCATTTAACATGTTGGCAAAACTAAAATCATCAAGATCTGTGCTAATTAAAAATAGTTTTTTGTTTACATTCATGAAACGAAATATACAATATAATTACAATGTTTGCACCACGTTAGAGTTTAGTAAAACGTTTATAATAAAAGTGATTACGTTTTTTTAAAATGTACTAGGCATGTGTGCAATATTGTACTAAACCAATTTAGAATAAACATTTAAGCCAATCTAATATTTTTAAACATGTATGTGAAGAAAACGGCAATACATATTCTACACTGAATTATGCTATATATTAATTGCATTATATAGAACTTCTCTAGTTTTTGTCACTTATTATTATAAATGATGGGCCATCAAAAGAAAAAAAAATAAAATACTAATAAGAACACAATTTATTTATATAGCACCCTTCTTATGCCCAAAATTCAGAAAGAACAGGACCGATATAACATTGGCTACAAATAATTTCTCACTAAATAAAGATAAATACAGGATATACAAAACATTCAAATAGAATAAAAGACAATAATTCAGACTAAAATACAACATAAAAATCTTGAACAAATAGCGTAAATTTTGATAAAAATGCAAACCCCAAGTACCTGGACAGATAAAGGGGGTAAACTGAAAGAAAGGGCAGAATGTCAGGTCTGTTTAATGTCTTCCTAAACAAATGAGTTAAAAACAAATGAATGGAGTCAGCTGATGTCATTAATTTAGGGAGGTCAGTTCATAGTCAAGGCACTATATAGAGCTGAAGGCTCTGCTGTCACCCACAGAGTGCAGGTTAGTGGGAGCACAGAATGAGAGGACCTTAGTGGGCAGGTCAATAACAGAATTTGATATTCAATTCTGTAAGACACAGGGAGCAATGAAGGTGCAGCAGGATGGCTGTGATGTGCTCGCTGTTGCCAGTCTGTGTCAGGACTCATGCAGTTGAGTTTTGAATCAGCTGGAGCTGTGATATAAGATTATTTTATTATAAAATTAAGATAACTTAATTATTATATTATAAATTAAGGCCTGAGGGTTGCCCTGGACATGACATAAGCTACATAGTGACTGACAGTGGGTCCAAGGATTTTATCCTGATACGTAATGGCAGTCAAGGTGCCGTTGTCTAGCCTGTAGAGGTCTGTGCGTCCCTCCATGGATATGCCTCCCCAGTCTGACTATCACTGACCCACCACCAAACTGGTCATGCTGAACAATGTTACAGGCAGCATAATGTTCTCCGCGGCTTCTCCAGACCCTTTCACGTCTGTCACATGTGCTCAGGATGAACCTGCTCTCATCTTTGAAAAGCACAGGGCACCAGTGGTGGACCTGCCAATCCTGGTATTCTATGGCAAATGCCAGTTGAGCTCTACAGTGCCCACTAGAGGATGTGGGGCCCTTGGGCCACCCTCATGAAGTCTGTTTCTGATTGTTTGCTTAGAGACAATCATACCAGTAGCCTGCCTGCTGGAGATCATTTTGTATGCTCTGGCAGCGCTCATCTTGTTCCTTCGGTCCTGCTGATGGGTTAAGGACCTTCTACGAGGGGCCCTGTCCAGTTCTCCTAGAGTAACTGCTTGTCTCCTGGAATCTCCTCAGTGCCCTTGAGGCTGTGCTGGGAGACACAGAAAACCTTCTTTCATTTCACATATTGATGTGTCTGCCATCCTGGAGAAGTTGGACTACTTGTGCCAGCTCTCTAGGGTCCAGGTATGGCCTCATGCTACCAGTAGTGACACTGACAGTAGCCAAATGCAAAACGAGTGACAAAACAGATGAGGAGGGAAAAATGTCAGTGGCCTCCCTGTTAAACCATTCATTCCTGTTTTGGGGGTTGTCTCACTGTTGCCCCTCTAGTGCACTAAAGCAGCTGCAACTGATTAACAAGCCCCTCTGCTACTTCACTGACCAGATCAATAGCTCACAAGTTTCATTGACTTGATGCGATACTCGGATTGAAAAGGGTTCCTTTACTTTTTTTGAGCAGTATATTTTAATGTAATATTGTGGTTTTATAAGTCACTACATAAATTACTGAAATACACTCAATGCTAGTTTTAGATAGACCCGCACTTCAGTCCTTCACAAATGCAGTAGTTTACAAACATCATATTTTAATTTCTCTTTGAGAAGCATGAAATATAATTGTGTTGAATCTAAACTTATGATTACATTTTTGCTATGTATGTACTATTGAGGGACTTTTTTTTTAAATAAGATGGTCACTTTATTTTAACAAGCAATGTAAATAACCTGATTACTCTTTACCCTCAGATTACATTCTATTTGTTTATCAAGCAGAACTGAATATTTTTAATTTTCTACACAATACTGTAATAACTGTACCATTCAGCAGGTTAAAATGACACAGTGAGACACACAAACACACTCACTATGCATACACACTACAGGTGCCATTATTGGTTCCCCTGTGGATTGGACTGTTGAATCTACACAATGGCTGTACATGCTGGGGTTTATGTCGTCCCAGTAGCATGTGAGGTGTCACAAATGGTTTACCCTGCTCCTCTCTTTCTCCCTGTTCCAGTCTCAATTCAAGGTTGTCGAGATGACAAAAGTATTTTTTTTCTGAGATGTTCAGTATGTTGAAAAAATTGCCTGTGGCCAGCATCCATCTTAATGTTTTGTCTAAATTCTCCACTCCTGTTTTTGTAGCATTATAGTCCATTATCATTTCTGGCCATGGAATCTCCTATCCCTGTGCAGATCACATTGTGCACCAAGGATGTGTCATTTGTTTAGACAAACTTTAATGTTTTCACTGGCCTATTCTGTGTGGCTAGTAGTTGAGATGGGAGCTCTTAGTATTGTCCTAAGCATTGTTACCTTCCTCTTGAGGAGCTGCTGTCCCAGTTTGTGTAAAAGTAAGTTATTGCATATGGCGTTGTGGCCATGCAGCTTATGTCATGTCCAGGGCAACCCTCATGCCTTAATTTCTTTCAGGAGTTCCTCCATCTGACTTCCCTTTGTTAATGAAATGACATCCTTGTGGTGTTATGGGTTCACAGCTCGCTGAGCAAAAGCCGTTTTTTTTTAAATAAATAATCACTGCACTCATGGTGGCTTAGTGAGGGGGCGTGGTGGCCATAGCAAGCCACGGGGCGATCTGCGGTGTGGACGTTTCTCACCTAGTGTGCAGGTGAGGAACTTCCCACATCCGTGATTGTTCCCGTGGCTAATGTGCTGCTGCTGCTATGGCCCCTCGCAACATAAAAGAAGCGCGAGTCGGTTGGCAGGGGGAGAGCCAGAAAAAGATCAGAGAAAAAGAAACGAAGGATGGAGGAAGCAGGAAGTGAGCGCACAAGTCGGTGCAGGAGAGCGAGCGAGCGAGAGTTAGGCTCGCAGGCAGCTGGACAGTGAGCCCTAGTGGGGTGTTTGGCCGACACCCAAGGGCAGTAGTCAGTGGTCACTCCCGCTGAGCATGTTTTGAAGAGTGGAAGTGACGGAAAGAAGGATGGCTGGCCGCGTAAGACCGAGAAGGCTACGGGAGTCGGGAGGCTTGGGCGGTAAACTCCCTGGCACGAGCGTCCTGGTTGTCAGGGAAGTCAAGTCTCGGTCTGGAGGGAGCGGAACCGAAGCCAGGGATCGGGACGCCACCAGATCATTAGTGGAGAGAAGGTCAGCTGCAGGTAGAGTGGCTCCCCTGTTGCGAAGCCTGGACAGGGAGAAGCAGGGGAGTCACCAGTTAAAGGAAGACACCGGGCTTGTTGTTGGTTTTAAAAACTGCTTCCCATGAAACGTTTTAACCTCGTTTTTTTTAAAGGATTGTTTTTGATGTTTCTATTGTTTTGTCCCTCCACGTTCTTTTATTGGATTATTTATTGAAAGAAGACTTTGGAAACACTGCACTATTTATTGAACACTTTGATTGTTTTGTTGACTGTTTTTAATAAAAGCACTTTTGCACATCTTTACCATCCCCTTGCTTAGTTATTGCCTCCACTGTCTAGCTCACCTCGGTTATATCTATCGACTGTGTTGGGTTCAAGGGCTCCCGAACAACGATGGGAGCATGGAGCCGAACCCACATCGTCACAATCCTCTGTTCTTCTGTATCTCTGTGCTTCCACTTGAGCAAGTTTTTCGTAGCTTTGGACTGGTTTATCATTTTTATGCAGATGATGCTTAAATCTATTTCAGTGTTAAAACTGACACTTCATCACAGCTTTCTCTGCTCACAACTTACCTCAGTGAAATTAAATTAAAATTAAAACTTGAACAGAGAAAAACTCTTTAAAATTAAATTACAACATAACTGAACTCCTGCAAAGTGGCACTAAAGTGTAACTTAAGAAAACAAACTCCTCTTCAGCCATTCTTGGTGATGATCTCATCAGACCTTCTTTTACTGCAAAGAATCTTGGTGTCACTTTGATTCCTCCTTTTCTTATTTCACCCATGTAAACCATATTAAGGAACATTCTTACTTTGTCACATTCCTTATGTTTGCTCATTCCTCTCCTTTTCGAATGCTGAGAAACTTGTCCCTGCTTTTATCCCATCCTGCATTGATTATTGTAAGTCACTACTAGCAGGTGCCACTTCTAATCTTATATCACAGCTCCAACTGATTCAAAACTCAACTGCAACAATCCTGACACAAATCGCCAACAGCGAGCACATCACAGCCATCCTGCTACACCTTCATTGCTCCCTGTGTCTTACAGGACTGAATATCAAATTCTGCTATTGACCTGCCCACTAAGGTCCTCTCATTCTGTGCCCAACACTAACCTGCACTCTGTGGGTGACGGCAGGGCATTCAGTTCTATATAGCGCCCAGACTGTGGAATGGCCTCCTGAAATTAATGAGATCAGCTGACTCCATTCATTTGTTTTTAACTCATTTGTTTAGGAAGACGTTAAACAGACCTGACATTCTGCCCCTTCTTTCAATTTACCCCCTTTATCTGTCCAGGTACTCGGGCTTTGCATTTTTATCACAATTTATGCTATTTATTCAAGATTTTTTTGTAGTATTATATGTTCTATTTTAGTTTGGATTATTGTCTTTTATTCTATTTGAATGTTTTGCATATCCTGTATTTATCTTTATTTAGTGAAGATATTATTTGTAGCCAATGTTATATTGGTCCTGTTGTTCTTTCTGAATTCTGGGCAGGGTGTTATATAAATAAATTGTGTTCTTATTAGTATTTTTATTTTTTTTTTCTTTTGATGGCCCATCATTTATAATAATAAGTGACAAAAACTAGAGCAGTTCTATATAATGCAATTAATATATAACATAATTCAGTGTAGAATATGTATTGCCGTTTTCTTCACATGCATATATAAAAATATTAGATTGGCTTAAATGTTAATTCTAAATTGGTTTAGAACAATATTGCACACATGCATAGTACATTTTAAAAAACGTAATCACTTTTATTATTAACGTTTTACTAAACTCTAACGTGGTGTAAACATTATAATTATATTGTATACTTCATTTCATGAGTGTAAACTAAAAAACTATTTTCAATTAACACAGATCTTGATGATTTTAATTTTGTAGACATGTTAAATGGTTCCCACAGACCTGAACACAACGTAAATGTTAATATGAATATTTCACAGAAACGATCCGTATTGTTTAGTTTGATGTATGACACGACGTGATGGCAGAAACCCTCTGAACTTCACAATGATGCGTATTATTTGGTTTGATGTACTGTTTATCCCTTCTCATTTTTATCGCTTAATTTCTGAACGGGTCCTTGACCCGACATTACTTTCCGGGCTTTGCCGAAACCTGCCGAAACCTTCCAAAAGTAACTTTACGAAGTCAGTCCTTTAACGAAGGTGATGCCACTTCCAGGTCTGTAACTGTGGGTCTACAACTGCGGGTCTAGAACTGCGGTGACGTATGGTGCTGTGGCTCTGCAAGTGGATGATATTGAAAAATTCTGCTCATGTCTCTAAACTTTAGACTCCATCATATGTAACATAAGCATGCATGTCTTCATTCTTATCTTTGACGTTTCTGCTATCTTCCTGCTACCTCCTACTCTCCCTTTCTATACTACTATAATACCTTATTTCTTTATATACCCTTAGTCTTCTCAGTTCTCACTGACAAAATCATAATTTATCCATCATTTGTAGTCTTAGCTTGTTTCTCTGTTTCTTTGGTGCATAGTTCTCACTTTCACATTGTGTCTTAGAGCTTGGAAAAGCTTGTAAGTAAGTCACTTTTGGAACTGTATCACACTACTTGTGTATTTTTCAGTTTATTCCATCATATTATTTCATGGAATAATATTGATGCATTGTCAACTGAGTGATTAACTAGAAATGACAGTGGAAACTGACACAGTAGGTCAAAAGAAGACCCTGTAACTTGTTCAGATTAACTCTTGGAGCAAATATTTAATTATATTTTATTTTGTTTATGTAGCAGGTTATGCCCAGTAGTAAAAGAGTTATGCTTGTCACTGGATGGACAGTACAACAGGGCAGACATAGCTATAATGCTTCAAATTCATTTCTTGATTAAAAAAAAGTACAAAGGGGTACTCCTTGTGAGTTGTGTGGAACAGAGCCAGAGATGTTTTAGGCTGACTGCTAATGAGTGCTTGTGATGTTACCCTTAATGGTGATATAAATGACTGGGGAATAAGTTTGAAGAAAAGTTAGTGTTACTATTGGTAAGAATAAATTATAATGAGAGTGCAAGGTCTTGTCAGCCGTGGGAAAGACAAAAGTCAAGATGAAATGTTGGGGTGAAAATCAGGCCACCCAGTTTACTCAAAATAATAGATTTGACCAAATTAACAGGCAAACAATGGCATAAGAAGAAAATTAAAGCAAAGTGTAGGTATAGGCTGCAATTAAAAGGCTCTAGTGTTGCGGTCAGGCTTCAGTGTCAAAGGTCTGTAGGGTAGATGGTTCATCATCCGAATGAGACATCTCCTTCTGGAGCCAACCTGCTTGTGAACCAAAAGGTGTGTAGTCAGTGACTATCAATGGGCATCTTTTCTGAGCTGTGGATGGAAAAAGAGACAAAAGAGTCAGCAATTGTGCACCCTGATGCGGGGTGGCAGTGCTTACCTCCGACAACCTTCTGAAGCACATGTGTGACAAAGTGAAAGGGTAGATGTGAACATGACTGCTTTTATTGTGTCTTTTGTCTCTCTCTATTATTGTCCTTTGTGGTACAATGAAACACAAGTCTGTAGCTTTTTTGGTTTAATTTGGTAGAAATATGGTCAAGCAAAAGATGTTGTAAACTAGTTTGTGCAGTAATTGTATAATCAAAATGATTATTGTATAACCCAAAATCACGGAGTGCCCAAGGAGTGCCACAATGGGCTTTAATAGGCAATGCCTTTTGACAGCTCCGCAGCCTTACCTCTCTAAGAAAACAAGGAAAAACTCCCAAAAAAACCCTTGTAGGGGAAAAAAAAATGAAGAAACCTTAGGAAAGGCAGTTGAAAGAGGGACCCCTTTCCACGTAGCTTGAGCGTGCAGTGGGTGTGAAAAAAAGGGATAAATACAATACACAGAACAGAACACATGTAATCCTCAATACAATGGAAATATTTCAAATACAGAGCAGAATGAAACAGTAGATGATATTACATAATACAATTTAGATTTGAGAGTCCTGGAAACCTCAGCCATCAAGCTGCCTTCCCCTATTTGCCATTCCACAGCTGAGTCAGCAATGGGCCAGCCAATCCGATGAAAGGATCCCTTTACCTGATGATTCCTGCCATGCTCCATCAGAGATGACTTTACCTTAGGCAGATAAAACAACTTGGCAGTAGGGCAGTGGCACCAAGTGCCACATTTGAATACTGAGAAGAGAAACAGGATAGGTGAGGGTTAATATCAAATTAGAACTGTCATATGACTTATGTTTTAGTGCTAATGACTAATAACAGAGATGCAGTCTGTACAGTTAATAAGCAACTCTAGTTAGGATATGCTAAAGTGAAGTAGTGAGTCTTCAGCCGGGATTTGAAAGCTGAGACCGAAGAGGCATCTCTTATAGTAGCAGGCAGACCATTCCACAGTTTAGGGGCCCTGTAACTAACAGCACAACCTCCCACTGTTATTTTATTAATCCTCAGAATCATAAGCAGACCGGCATCTTGAGATCTCAATATATATTCTGGTTTGTAAGTAATGACAAGTTCAGATAAGTAAGATGGACCTTGGCTCTTCAAGGCTTTATATTTTAAAAGAAGGATTTTGAAATCTGCCCTAAACTTAATCAGGAGCTAGTGTAAGGATTTAAGAACTGGAGTGATGTGTTCGTATTTTCTTGTTCTTGTAGTAATTCTTGAAGCAGCATTTTGGATTAACTGGAAGCTGTATTGAGAACAGTTTGAACATACAGTGAACACCACATTGCAGTAGTCAATCCTATTAGAAATGAATGTATGAATTAATTTCTCAGAAATTTAGAAAGTGCCTTAATTTCCCAACATTTTTAAGATTTAAGAAACATGAAGACAAATGTGTAATGTGTGGTTTAAATGACATGCTAGAGTCAAAGATAACTCCTAGATTGTGGGCTGATTCAGTAAAATTAATGGTGATTCCAACTGAGTTAAATGATGACAAAATATTGTTGAGATCAGCATCATTCCCTCCAATAATTAAAATCTCTGTTTTATTGGTGTTTAAAGACAAGTAGCTCTCATCCATCCACTCCTTTAATTCACCAACACAACTAATTAAAGACAACACTGGAGAAATTTAATTTGGTCTAAAAGAAAGGCATACAGTAATCCCTCGCTATATCGTGCTTCGACTTTCGCGGCTTCACTCTATCGCGGATTTTAAATGTAAGCATATCTAAATATATATCACGGATTTTTCGCTGGTTGTCGGATTTCTGCGGACAATGGGTCTTTTAATTTATGGTACATGCTTCCTCAGTTTGTTTGCCCAGTTGATTTCATACAAGGGACGCTATTGGCGGATGGCTTAGAAGCTACCCAATCAGAGCACGTATTACATATTAACTAAAACTCCTCAATGATATAAGATATGCTTCCCGCGTGGTGCTTGATTGTTTGCTTTTCTCTCTCTTTCACCCTCTGACATTCTCTGCGCCCGACGGAGGGGGTGTGAGCAGAGGGGCTGTTTGCACAGAGGCTGTTTGCCTAGAGGATACGGACGCTCCTCTACAAAATGCCGCTTTATCGCGGTGCTTCGGCATACTTAAAAGCACGTATTGATTTTTTGATTGTTTGATTTTATCTCGCTCTCTCTCTCTGACATTCTCTGCTCCTGACGGCGCTCCTTTGAAAAGAAGATATGTTTGCATTCTTTTAATTGTGAGAAAGAACTGTCATCTCTGTCTTGTCATGGAGCACAGTTTAAACTTTTGACTAAAGGGTGTTATTTCATGTCTAGAGGGCTCTAATAATGTTAACAGTGTGGGAGAGTTTATAAGGGCTTAAAATATATAAAAATAACCATACAAACATATGGTTTCTACTTCGTGGATTTTCATCTATTGCGGGGGGTTCTGGAACGCAACCCCCGCGATCGAGGAGGGATTACTGTAACTAGTCGTCATCTGCATACAAGTGAAAATTAAAATGATAAACCCCAGTGGAAGCATGTAAAATGAAAACAGTAAAGGTCCCAGTACAGAACAGTGATCGGAAATAGCTTCATTTATTGGAGTAATATTTAAATTTTGAATTTCAGCTTTGTAAGTTATAATTAAATTTATCTGAGGTTATGATTATGAGTTGGACCTTTGACAAACTGACAAAATTCTACTGAATTTAACAAATAAGTAAAACATTTGCTAAAAGTGTCAGTTTCCACATCAATGTGTACATTAAAGTCCTCCATCAACACTATTTGATCATAATTTATAGCCAAAATCAGATAAAAGGTTGTGAAGTTCAGTCATGAGCAATAAATATGGCCCTGGTGGTCTGTAGACTGGCACTAGAATTGTGTTGGAAATGTTGGTCTTTTTTGTGTCCGATTCTGCTGGGATAAGCTTAAGCTTCCTTTTACATTGTGCTACAGAATAATAATTAAGAGAAGGATATCCAAAAAGTTAATAGTACTGTAAAGATAAACCATTATCTAAGGAATTCTCACTTGAATTATATGTATGTGATATATAATATGTGATTATATATAAATGATATGATTCCATTTCTGCAAGATGAGGAAATGTGTGCCAATGTTTATTTAAATGATCAGCAAAGATGACTTTTCTCATGTTTTCTTCAGGTTTAGAATCATATAAAAAAAGAAAAGCAAGCGGACAGCTTTGAGAACAAGAAATACACAACATAGACAAAGGTGCACTACTGGGATTGTCAAAGGCAACTTACAAGAAAATGAAATATCAATCCTCTGTAGTTTCATTCAGTTAGAATAATAAAAAGACAAAACACTGACACTAAGAGCATGTTGCTTTAAGTTTAGTTACATTCTATATAAAAAATCTTATAAAATCTTAAAAGATGTCATGATTTCTCTTCTTAATAAAAAGCAATTAGTCCTTCAGTCTAGCATGTTTGAAAGCCTTTTGCCTTTATTGGATATTCCTATTATTAATTGTTTATTCCCTTTTAAAACCTACGATGTACTGGACACTGACACTGTTACTTTATACAGTATAGATAGATAGATAGATAGATAGATAGATAGATAGATAGATAGATAGATAGATAGATAG
>JANRMT010049829.1:46608640-46640523 GCA_026402145.1 Polypterus bichir lapradei
TAGATAGATAGATAGATAGATAGATAGATAGATAGATAGATAGATAGTGCAAACTTGATAATATAATAACTCACTCTGAAAATTATGGCTATATGCCTCCATTTTGTCAATTGTTTGATGATGTGTGACACAGTTGATGAATTTTGACTGGTTTATATATTAATTTCCATTTCCATTCCTAACCCACACTTTTTGCTGTTTCATGCATTTTCTTGCATTAAATTATATCTTACCACATTATTAGTGCTGTCAAAAACAGCAAAAGTATTGATGGCATCAATTCCATCATGTATAAAACGGTTTCAATATTCATTTTTCATGGTATTGATTTTACATACCCCACTTCCAGTATGCTTTGACATTGTATGTGTTGCGTCGTCCGAGTGTTACACAAATTGTTACAAAAGGGCTATCTCAGTGGTGTCTGAGCTTTCTCCATCACATTTAATTGACAAAGAGTGCAGCGACATCTGGAAATACTTTGGCTTTGTACCAAATGAAGATGATAAAACCAAGGATTCATGCAAGCCTGTATGCAAGTTGTGCTTCTGCACAATACAGACCAAGGGGAGAAACACTACCAATTTAGCTAAACATTTAAAAGACCAGTAAACAACACAGTACAGTGGGTTTTAAGAAGTATTTGTTTTATTTTTAATTAAGGAAATACATGTATGTGCCTGTTGTGTTTGACGTAAACATGTGATGTGCATTTTTCACATGTAGATTGTTAAGCTTTTCTCCAATTAAAACAACAGTCTGCGATTTCTTTTATCTGGTAGTTGCATTCAGTTCCATACAATCTTTTGAGATCATGTGGATTGGCACAGAAAATATTTAGAGTCATGCAATTGTTAGAATTGTTTTTGTTTTAACACAATACATAAAAGGCAAGTAAAAGTGATCAATATGTGCTCTGTTTCTATCTACTTTATAAGCAGATGCGTAAAAAATAATTGCGTTGCACTGTGATCGCCGCCACTGCCCACCTGCCACCCAAACACAGCTTAGCAGGCGGTGTGTTGCACCCGCTGCCAGAGATGGTGAAGAGGTGGCAACAGCAGCTACAGTACACAGCAACCCCATGACCCTGAATTGGGTAAGTGGGTTTGGGAAAGAATATCTGAATTAAATTTTAATAAATCGGAAAATAAATTTTATCATCTACAGAGTTAACAAAAAATACTAAAGCAACAAGGTTACTTTATGGAGAAAGGCCACATTACACACTGCTTGTTAAAATAACTAGTCAACAACAAAAAACACAAATTTGGAACAACTGCACAATTCTGTATATTTCAACAACTAATAAAAATACTAAGTGTGAATTAACTTAAACTTTTGTGTAAATTTAATCACAGCATGTAGTTAAAACAATAAATATTATAATGGCAAAACAACTCAAGGCATAGTTGCTACAACAAAACAGAATGAACTAGATCTACAATAGTGAATCTAACAGTCGTCAACTTTGACGTAAACACAAGCAGCAGCATAAGCAAAGCACAGCATCATCTCACATACTGTAACAGTTGTCATGTGTGGGTGGTGTCATTGGCAGGTTCTAAATTCTCCATCATTGCAGAAGGACAAAACCTAAATATGTATTAGGAATATAGGTATTATCTACAAAGGAGCACATGACTCAGAGGGCCAATATAATCTAACTGGGGAGGGGCTGACCTTACAAAAAGAGTAAAGGGGTGAAGAAGAAAAAAAAGTCAAGGGACAGTGCCAGAGGAAGACTACAAATCTGCAGGTGAAACTACTACCACTACAAAAGGAATCAGATGAACCTGGACTCATGCATGGATGACAAATAAACCTAAAGGATTTTCCCACTTTATGTTTTGCATGGGAGAAGGCCAGACAAGCCTGTATAAGGAAGTTCTCTGTATCGAAGTATGGCTCGAAGTAACACTAGCAATAGTTAAGATAAAAACATTCAGTTAATCTTTCATCATAATTGTTGTTTGTGTATTTCTGTTTTTCAGTGGAGTGTCATGTTTTGTGATCCGTCAGTGTAGGGGGGAGGAGAACTGCGTGGAGGTTTTGTATAAGGAACAACTTATTTACAATAATAATTTTTACAATTATGTTATCACCTTGTATCTGTTGGTGTGCTCTGTTCTTGTTGTGAGATTGATAGAAAAGTAGTGTAGGTCACTAAGGATTCTGGATTATGTAGTTATCCATCCATCCATCCATTATCCAACCCGCTATATCCTAATCACAGGGTCATGCGGGTCTGCTGGAACCAATCTCAGCCAGCACAGGGCGCAAGGCAGGAAACAAACCCTGGGCAGGGCGCCAGTCCACCGCAGTATGTAGTTATTGTTTCCCTTTAGTTGCAACTGTATGGTTCAGACACCACATTTTTATAATCGTGCTGTCTTGGGGCAAGGAAAGTTTCTATTAGAAACAGACTCAATAAGCCTCGGTTAAGTGCTTTCCACATTGTCCCATGCCTATCCTCCCATTGAGTCCTACTGCTAATGTGTCGCAGTCTGTCAAATTGGCCTTGATTAACGCTCGCTCAGTCTGTTAATTTAATGAAACACTAAGGTCTGTGTACAACATTAACAGTTGGAATGACAACCTCAGGGCTCCAATCTCAATAGAACTAAAGCTGTGGGGAAAGATTTTAATGGAGAAAGAAACTAAAAGCAGCTAAAGTGAAAAGAACAGTTGTAGTAAATCCTACAAGAAGACTGGATGAAATTATCACATTATTTATCAAATAATTAACCAGACGTGTACCATAGTGAATTGCTTCAGTTTTGCATTTAAAGAGACACCACACAAAATACTAACTTGTTTTTGAAAACACAAGAATTCTTGTTACTTTTTATTGTATTCATGTATATTTATTTTAATTTGACTATTATATAGTGTTTTCACAGACAGATTATAATTTATTTCTATGATAACTGGCTTTGAAAATAATCTCCTTGAATGGTATAAGACATTTGCACAGTAATGTAAGCACAGGGTAACAGGTACACATTGCTCAGCAACATCACTCCGAGGTCTGGATACAGTATGTCTAAACATACCAAGCACCTTCTGGAGCTGAACAGAAAACCTCAAAACCTGAAAAATCTGGAGCAGTAGGCACTGCCATCTTGTTAAGATCATGACTAGTGCCCTGGAAAATCCACTTATTATTTTCCATGACAAACAAAATGTCACATTATATGCCCAAAAGTGAGAGTTTAAGGAGAACAAGAGAATAAAGCTTAGGAGCAGAACTGTTAAAGTGGTGTTTTCCAGTGGCCTGCTTGTTCCATGTAGTAGTAATCTTGTTGAAGATAACAGAAGGCTTAAAGTGTGACTTATATATTGATCTAAAATATCTAAAAGAAAAGGGCACAGGTTTAAGGGTATAGGGGTATCTTTTGGAACAGATGAAACGTTTGAATGAGAGGAGCACTTGTATTTTTTGGAGTTGTATGCACAAGTTAGCAGACCACTGTGTAACCTAGAGAACAGAAATTAAAGAGATTTAGAATATCAAGGTTTAACAGTTTAAATAAGATGATACATAGTAATGAAAATTAACATATATAAAACTGGATTTTACAGAAGGTGAAAAATTGAGCTAAATATGCATAAGTGTAGAATCTTACTTGTTCAAACTAAAAATATTCAACAATGTTTGCTATTGCGAATGTAAAGTATGTATTTACAGAAATATCTTAGAAGTCCTAGTGGACTCGTTGCCTATCTTGTCATCTATCACAAACACACATTAAAAGGAATTATTTATTGTAAATCATATTAAGGTTTTGGGCTATAAGAAACATCTTACAGAGCATGCGTCTAGAGAAGTTGTGTTGAAACTGTGCATTTATAACAAGGACACAATGTCTCTTACTTCTAATTTCTGTGTATTATCATTTGGCCATTGTCCCAAACTCTACAGGTACAAGCACAGTGTACAGTAATGACTTTTGGCTTTGAGAATGCAGACAGGTGCAACAGCAACTCATGACAGTGCTTCAGTCAATAAAACAACTGCTTAAGACAACACTGCGTTCTAGATTTGTCATTCTAGTCCATCATCCTCAGGATATAAGAAAGACTGACAAAGTAAAAAGATACTCTGAAAGAGGAAGTGTCAGCAGAGGAGTTGGCCAGTTTGTAGTGAAGTATCTCTAGCCAACATTAAAACGTGTCCCACTATTCAAGGAACTGCAAACTGTGGACATGCCTACCTTCAAAAATCATATGTTCTTGGGGTAGATGGGAAGGTCAGCTGGTACAGAGGCCTGTGGTGGTGGTTCTGGACACATACAGGATGAGGATCCATTTTGAAAGGGATACAATTAGTCGAGTTTATTATGTTGGGATAACACAGTGCATCTGCTTCATTTTTCCATTTACTAGTTTTTGAACTAATCTGAACTAAACTGCCATGATTACATTATATCATGGTGATGTGTAATTATTTTGAAAGCCCAAGGGGTCAGCTGTATTTCCAAAATCATTTCTGATGGGGTATGGCAATGGTAACACCAAGAAAGGACAGGGTAACACCATGCAGAAATATTGTGAACAGGAGAGATTCTTTATTTGCTACTGTGGAAAGAGAGGGATAACTAGAAGTGACAGCTTTTGTTAAAAATGTTGGCCCTGGAAGTAACCATTATGATAGCACAGTCGAAAAACCACTGCATCTCCATTTTAATCATTTATATATACAGAATATTTTTGGGTAAGAGCAGTAGTAAAATTTTGTGATGATAAATCACAATGTTTACATAGAACTGCTTTTACATGAAATTTATGCACAAATGATTAATTAGGCCCTTTGTACATTTTTATACTAAATATGCAATGAGCCAGCTGCGCAGTTGTCTGTTTCATTTAACTTTAAAGTTAAAGTTAATTATCAAAGGGGTTTGACTTTTGGCTTTAGCTTTGGTCTCAGATGAAACTACTATTAGAAAGTTAGCAAGTTTCTTTTTGTCGAGGCATGTGCTGCTAGAGGTTGTGATGCATTTTTGGCTTTGGCTGAAAATGAAAACGTTTGTTTTAGTCAAATTATTCAGCACAAATTTGAATATACTGTATATGTGGACATTTACATTAAAGATAAAATTACAAATGAAAAAATAAATATTTAAATTACAAAGATAAATAAAAATAAAATAGAAATGTACACAATACAGATAAACAGAATTAAAAGAAATGGTAGAGTACTTAAGCTTGACTGAAATGACTATTAACTAAAGTTATTATTAAGTCTGTAATGGTTATAACAGTACTGTAAGTCTGATGCTATGGTCAGGTGGTCTGGGAGGCACACTTAACTTAGAACTCAATCCTGCAAAGTAAGGCACATAGGGCAAGAAGCCTCCTCCAACATGAACAATGTGTTGCAATGTTCAGAGCATTGATCCGCCCCACATCAATGGTACCCAAGTCTTCGTGGTAGGTCACTCTCCAGTTTCAAAGGGTCATTCCTGTCATCTCTTCCCATTTTTGGATGTCCAGGTTTGACACCCTGTGTAGTAGGAAATGGGGACACCAGTCTGCACTCCAGGTGTCAAGTATACGGAACCGACTGTGACCAGGTGGTGTAAGACAGGGAGACACGGACACAAAAACGTTGGGTTTTGCAGAAACAAAGTGAGGATTTATATATAGGTGCACACAAAGAAGAATAATTAATAATTATCATAAATAATGTCCTGTGGAATGTATATGTAAATACACAGTACAGTACCGTAAATGACACACAAAAACAGTTATGAAACTGAGCCCAAAATGATGAACATACTGTATACGATATATCCATCCATCCATCCTCTTCCGCTTATCCGAGGTCGGGTCGCGGGGGTAGCAGCTTAAGGAGAGAAGCCCAGACTTCCCTCTCCCCGGCCACTTCTTCCAGCTCTTCCGGGAGAATCCCAAGGCGTTCCCAGGCCAGCCGGGAGACATAGTCCCTCCAGCGTGTCCTGGGTCTTCCCCGGGGCCTCCTCCCGGTTGGACGTGCCCGGAGCACCTCACCAGGGAGGCGTCCAGGAGGCATCCTGATCAGATGCCCGAGCCACCTCATCTGACTCCTCTCGATGCGGAGGAGCAGCGGCTCTACTCTGAGTCCCTCCCGGATGACTGAGCTCCTCACCCTATCTTTAAGGGAAAGCCCAGACACCCTGCGGAGGAAACTCATTTCAGCCGCTTGTATTCGCGATCTCGTTCTTTCGGTCACTACCCATAGCTCATGACCATAGGTGAGGGTAGGAACGTAGATCGACTGGTAAATTGAGAGCTTTGCCTTACGGCTCAGCTCTTTTTTCACCACGACAGACCGATGCAGAGCCCGCATCACTGCGGATGCCGCACCGATCCGCCTGACGATCTCACGATCCATTCTTCCCTCACTCGTGAACAAGACCCCGAGATACTTAAACCCCTCCACTTGGGGCAGGATCTCGCCCCCAACCCTGAGAGGGCACTCCACCCTTTTCCGGCTGAGGACCATGGTCTCGGATTTGGAGGTGCTGATTCTCATCCCAGCCGCTTCACACTCAGCTGCGAACCGCTCCAGAGAGAGCTGAAGATCACGGCCTGATGAAGCAAACAGGACAACATCATCTGCAAAAAGCAGTGACCCAATCCTGAGTCCACCAAACCGGACCCCTTCAACACCCTGGCTGCACCTAGAAATTCTGTCCATAAAAGTTATGAACAGAATCGGTGACAAAGGGCAGCCCTGGCGGAGTCCAACTCTCACTGGAAACGGGCTCAACTTACTGCCGGCAATGCGGACCAAGCTCTGACACCGGTTGTACAGGGACTGAACAGCTCTTATCAGGGGGTCCAGTACCCCATACTCCCGGAGCACCCCCCACAGGACTCCCCGAGGGACACAGTCGAACGCCTTTTCCAAGTCCACAAAGCACATGTAGACTAGTTGGGCAAACTCCCATGCACCCTCCAGGACTCTGCTAAGGGTGTAGAGCTGGTCCACTGTTCCGCGACCAGGACGAAAACCACACTGTTTATACGATATATATATATATATATATATATATATATATATATATATATATACAGTGGACCCTTGACTTACGAACACAATTGGTTCACGGGGGTTGGTTGTAACTTAAGTTGGTTGTAAGTCAAGACTATTTTTCCCATAAGAAATAATGTAAATACCCATAATACGTTCCGAACCTCCCACAGCAACACTTACTTAAACTTTTCATAATAAAAAAAGGTTGTATAATGTGCATAATTTACCAAAAACAACAATAATTTTTCTAATGTACTAATCAAACAGTTATAAAAAGTGCCTAGACTACCAGAAACAACAATTTCATACTGCACTCACCATTTAAGTTGACATCTTTGGCTTGCAGGAACAGAGGAGGAGGAGAATGAAATGGAAGGTATTTATTGTTTGGAAGGAGAGTCCCCTTCCATAAGAACATCAGGACTCGGGCTCCCTGGTGTCCTTTCTCTCCTTGGGAGAGGCTGTAGCCCACTAGGACCTGCTTCTGCCTCACTAGGTCTCAACCTTTTCGGAAATAAAAACTGGTCTAAGGTTGTCTGTTTCTGTCTTTTCTTCAACACAGTTCTGTAGTATGACATGACATTGTAATTAAGCAAGTTAATGCAATGATTAGCTTTTTCTCTGTCTGGGTGGGTCTTCTCTACAAATGTTTGTAGCTCTGTCCATTTTTTCAGGATGTCCTTTATTTCAGAAGAGGACATTTGCTGCACTGATTGTTGATCCTCCCCCTCCTCTTCAGAAATCTCCTCAGTTGCCATTCTCTGTTGCTCAGCCAGAAGTTGCTGAAGTCCCCCTGTAGACAATTCCTCTGAGTGTTCCTCCACCAGTTCCTCAACATCACCACTGTCAACCTGCAAGCCTATGGACTCAGCTATAGTGACAATGTCATCAACCACAGGGTCAGTTGCAGGCTCAGGCTCCTCTACAAAGCCTTCAAAGTCTCTCTCCTCTATAATTTTAGGCCACACTTTCTTCCAGGCAGATCTTAGTGTCCTTAGAGAGACATTGGCCCAGGATTTCTCTATTAACCCCACACAGGAAAGGATGTTGTAATGTTTCTTCCAGAACTCTGTAAGAGTCAAATCTGTATTTGAGACCATCTGGAAGCACTTCTGGAACAGTTCCTTGGTGTATAGCTTCTTAAAGTTAGCTATAACCTGCTGGTCCATAGGCTGCAGTAGAGGAGTTATATTAGGTGGGAGGAAATCTACTGTAAGCCATGGGAATTCTTCAGCCAAATCTTCTTCCAAGTCTCTTGGGTGAGCAGGAGCATTGTCCATGATTAGGAGAGCCATGAGTGGTAAGCCTTTGTCCTCTAGATATTTCTTAACAGTAGGACAGAAAACCTCCCTGATCCACTCAAGAAAAAACACTCTTCTTACCCAGGCTTTTGCATTAGATCTCCACATGACCCCTAGCCTATTCTTCATGACTGTATGTTTTCTGAACACTCTAGGGGTCTCAGAGTGATAAAGCAAGAGAGGCTTTATCTTTAGGCCAGCACTCGCATTGGCACATAACAATAAGGTTAGCCTATCCTTCATAGGCTTGTGGCCAGGCTTTCTGCTCTTCCTGGGTAATGTATGTTCTCCTGGACATTTTCTTCCAGAAAAGCCCAGTTTCATCACAGTTAAAAACTTGATGAGAGCAAAAGCCATTTCTCTTTGTTATCATTTCAAAGTGGCGTTAGTAATTTTCAGCAGCCCTTTTATCAGCACTGGCTGCTTCACCATGCCTAACTATGCTATGAATCCCAGTTCTCGCTTTAAAATTGTGAAACCACCTCTTACTGGCACGAAATGTTTCACCACTATCACTTGTTGATGGCTTATCCATTAACAGATCTGCATTTATAGCCCTAGCTTTTTCACAAATGATTGACTCAGATAGGCTATCGCCTGCCATCTGCCTTTCGTTTATCCACACTAATAATAGCTTTTCTACCTCGTCTAACACTGTTGATCGCGACTTACTAATTTGAGTAACACCTTTAGCAACACTAGCTTCCTTATACAAATCTTTTCGTTGTAAAATTGTGGAGATGGTGGATTTCGACATGCTGTACATGCTAGCGAGATCGGTCACACGAACGCCACTCTCATATTTACGCACAATTTCCTTCTTTGTTTCGATCGAGATCGCTTTCTTTACCTTTGTTGTCTTCTCTTCCTTACTTAGCTTCTTTGGGGCCATTTTGATAGTAATTATCCAAATAAATGATATAAATCACTGCACTGTGAAAAAATACGTCCACAAATACACGTATCTCGACCCTGACTGCCGCTTGCAAATGCTCTCGGCTGTTTGTTTACAATCGCAGATACACGTGACCGCATCCGGGACGTAATGCAAGTTGTTGGTCGTAAATCAAAACAAATATTTTGGTCGTAAATCAATTTGTTCGCATGTCAGGCCGGTCATATGTCAAGGGTCTACTGTATATATATAAATATATACACTATTTAGAGTGCTGACTGAAAGTCTCAAATGAAAAAGAAAAATGTACAAAAACTAGTGAGACTCATATTGGCACAAAAATGAAGCTGTCTGCCTCCACAGTAATTCACGTCAGGAAGCTGCTTCACCAAATAATGTACGGTACAGGGTCTAACCACAAAAATGTTCAAAATGCTGAAAAAGAAAAATGTGTATATACAAAAATAAACAGTGCACCATTAACCCCAAACTCTATAAACACCTCCACCAAAGATAATCAAGAGATATTTCTCAAAATATATACAGGAAGAAAAACATCCATCCAGCCATTATCCAGCCTGCTATATCCTAAGTACAGGCACGGGGGTCTGCTTGAGCCAATCCCAGCCAACACAGGGCGCAAGGCAGGAAACAAACCCTGGGCAGGGCGCCAGCCCACCACAGAAGAAGAAAAACATATCTACAAAAATCAAGGCACATGCCGCAGTGCTCGGTAAACTCACGATAACGCTCTACCAAGGACCTCTCTCAGCGTGGTTTAACCAGAATACCACCTCTAGAGGCTGGAAATTCCCAAGCTGTTGAACGTCATCCTTCTATGTGCACGCAAAGACATGTATGCATCTCCCACCCCGCAAAATTCCTATAAAAATGCAGGTGGCCAGTGTGCACATAGCTATGCCGGCATTTGGGACATAAACTGTGCTTCTCTCAAAACTGAAAGTAAGCCCTTTTTCTTCACCCAGGCTACCACCCATTCAACTGCCAATACGGGATCCCTTTAAAAGCTGCGGCAGACCAATACTAAAACACTTTGCACTGTCTCTTGCCCTTCCAGCACTACGAGGTCGTGGGAGGCACACACACACGTATGAGACAGACAATAGAAAATGGCAGAGCTATTTTTCCACTAACACCCGAAACCCACCATGATGTTTCCCAGAAGCCACTTATATCGTCAGTGAAGACATCCTTATGTACTTTCAGAATGGACATAAAGGGCAAGCTTTATTTCTTTATACTTTATTTGTCCTTTTTCTCCTAAAACTACTGCCTCTCTTTCAACACTTCAAAGGACACAAAACTAACTTTATTTAACTGCTGGTAATGCAAGTGAGGCACATTACCTCACCAGGACAATGCAATCCGGCAAAGTTGATAGGTTGTAGTCGAAGGACGTGGCCAACCATAAGCATTCAGTGACTGAGGGTTTCATACAGCCTTGGTAGTTTACTCAGCCACAAGACTTCATCATTAGTGACCTAATCACAGTAGGTGAAACCAAGGATTCTTCACAAACAATGACTTTGGAAGATGTTGAGATTTTGCGCAATGCTTATTGTTATCCTCAACATTTTGACAGATTAGGTTGCAGTAAGTAGTACAATGTTATTGAATAGTTTGATTGTCATTGCCTGGACAATCAATGTTGAGGACCATGTCCAATGCATTCTTGGGAAAACTGTCAGGGCATGGTTCATTCTCCTGTGAACATCTTAATTGCTGCCTCCGTTTGATGTAATGGTGCTACTGGGATATGTAAACTTATATGCCTCCTTGAGCTCACCACTTCCCACTGTAATGCAGAGTTGCAGCCATGGTTCGCCCACATAATTTTGGTCTTCTCTTTGATAATACAGAGCCCAGGTTTCTGAGTCTCAAGCTCCAACTTGGTGTTTATGTTCTGTAAGGTGAATTGCAGTTCAGCCATTGGCATGATGTTATTGAAAAATTCCAGGATTGTAAAGCAAGCATGGTCAGTCCATGGAAGCCAGCTATTTGGATTACTCATTGCAAGATGCATGGAAAAGTCCATTGTGAGGATAAAGAGAAACGGTGACAAGATGATTAACTCTGCCATGTAAAGACCAAAGTCCAACTGCGATAAGAGGTTAGCAACTATGCCCTGTGAAAGCTACACCTGCTATGAAAACAATAAGAAATCAAAACCAATGTGATAGAAATCAGAGCGGTAGCATTAATCAGCCTGTGATGGCACTGGTTGAACCCAAACAAGTGTCAGGCCCATAATGCAATCAAATGTTATTACTGCCAAGCAGATCACATGAATCGGGACATGGAATGTCCAGGGAGGAGAGGAAAATAAAAAGCTGAGTAGGCAAGACACTAAAAAAAATAAACCTATAGGGATTACAAGGCCAAAAGTAATCTACACTGGACATTCTAACAAATATAAATGTGCTTTTGTAGTTCCTTATTGTTTTTAAGCTTCGTCCTAGTGGATAAGACACAGTGTATCTCATTAAAAGTTGGAGCAGTTACATTCCTCCCAATATTAAAAGTGACTGCAGGGTACTTTGACGGTGGCAGAAGACATCACTGAAGAAACATTCAAGTCAAACAGGGAACAGAAGATGCAACGGTTGTATATCTTTGAAGTGTATGATATTGCTTTACATATTATAATTTATTAAAACTGATGTAAAAACAGCAATTATGAAAAAGCTGGGCTATTAGGAATTTCTTCAAATGGTCTATGATATAAGCCTGACATCAATATCAGTAAACCATTTTAGATTTTTTTTTCTTTTATGCTGACCTCTTAGAATGATGATCAAATGGGTGTGTGTTTAAGGAATTAAGATTATGATTAAGAATGTAAAGGGACGTGGGTAATTCCAAAATATAAGAATGAGTAAGATTGTTCAGAGTACTTTAAAATTGATTCTAAAGGACACAGGTAACCATTGTAAAGAATAAAAGACACTTCTGCTGTCCAAATATCACTTATTCACTTGAGCCAATGGCTATGTTTGTGCTTTGGGCAGACCCTAAATTCAATGTCCTTACAAACTGAAATTCAGTCACGAATGATTTGACTGAAGACCTTAATATATCTGGAAGGCTGGAATTAAGAAAAAGAGAAATCTCATTTCTACCAAAGTTGTAACAAGTAAGCAACAAAGTCATACTTTTTCAACGCTCAAGCTCACAAGGAAGCACTTTTATTAAGGAAGTAAACATACTTAAACATTAAAGTGACACTCTAGAACAAGGGTTCTTAACCTGTGGTCCCCCCTAGGGGTTTACAGATGGGTTTCAGGGGGTCCGCAAGGGTCAGATAAAAATTAACATTTATATTCACAATACAGCATGGTACTGTTGAATTAGAGTAGCTGTATTAGTAGTAGTATTAGTAGTAATGGTAGTAGAAAACATAGTAGTAGTAGTAGTAGTAGATAATTTGCACAAGAGGAGTGTATTTTATAATTATAATGAGTGCCCATTACTTTTTGCATAAAAAAGAGGTGCTTAGTTTAAAGTTTAATAAAACTTTGAATATGTCATATAAGTATGAGACAATCAAATCTCGATAAATAAAGTACATTATATTCATTGCATTTAAAGTTGTGCTTATATGAATATTTCTGGGGAAGGACTACCATAACTTTCATCAGATTCTTAAAGGGGACCGTGACTTAAAAAAATGTTAAAAATTACCGCTGTAGAATACTGCTGTTTTAATTCTTTAGCAACTAATTTTTTCTTTTTGTTTCTTTTCTCTCTCTATACATTGGATAATGTGCCTGTGAAATGATTATGTTAATTTACTAATGTTTTGGCTTTAACCCAGCCACAGGGGATGCACAAACCAGTGTGTTTCTTCGTGCTGGCCCCAAGCCTGGATAAATGGGGAGGGTTACATCAGGAAGGGCATCCAGTATAAAATTTTGCCAAATCAATATGCGGACCACTATGCAAATTTCAATACCGGATCGGTCGAGCCCCGGGTTAACAACGACCGCCACCAGTACTGTTAGCCAACAGGGTGCTGGTGGAAATTGGGCTACTTTTGGCTGAAGGAGAAGAAGAGGGGGGAAGACATATCCGGAGGCAGGAGGAGAGGAGGAAAGCAAAGAGAGTGGAACTGAGGGTAGGAACTTTGAATGCTGGCAGTATGACTGCTAAGGGGAGAGAGTTAGCAGATATGATGGAGAGAAGGAAAGATGATATATTGTGTGTGCAAGAGACTAAATGGAAGGGGAGTAAGACCAGTTGGATCGGAGGTGGATTCAAATTGTTCTATTATGGTGTGGATGGGAGGAGAAATGGGGTAGGGGTTATTCTGAAGGAACAGTATATCAAGAGTGTTTTGGAGGTGAAAAGAGTGTCAGACAGAGTAATGATTATGAAGCTGGAAACTGAAGGTGTGATGATGAATGTTGTTAGTGCATATGCCCCGCAAGTTGGGTGTGCGATGGAGGAGAAAGAAGATTTTTGGAGTTAATTGGATGAAGTGATGAACATTGTACCCAAGGGGCAGAAAGTGGTGATTGGAGCGGATTTCAATGGACATGTTGGTGAAGGGAATATAGTAGACGAGGAGGTGATGGGTAGGTATGGTGTCAAGGACAGGAATGAAGAAGGTCAGATGATAGTGGATTTTGCCAAAAGGATGGGCATGGCTGTGGTGAATACGTATTTTAAGAAGAGTGAGGAACATAGGGAGATGGACAAGAGTGGAGGAAGATGTACACAGGTAGTTTATATCTTATGCAGAAGAGTCAATCTGAATGAGATAAAAGACTGCAAAGTGGTGGCAGGGGAAAGTGTAGTTAAGCAAAATAGGATGGTGATCTGTAGGATGACATTGGAGATCAAGAAGAGGAAGACAGTGAGGGCAGAGCCAAGGATCAAATGGTGGAATTTGAAAAGGAAAGACTGCAAGGTTGAGTTTAGGGAGAAGGTAAGACAGGCACTGGGTGGTAGTGAAGAGTTACCAGACAGTTGGGAAACTACAGCAGATGTAGTAAGGGTGACAGCAAGAAGGGTGCTTGGCGTGACTTCTAGGCTGAGGAAGGAGGAAAAGGAAACCTGGTGGTGGAATGGGAAAGTACAGGAGAGTATACAGAGGAAGAGGATGGCAAAGAAGAAGTGGGATAGTCAGAGAGATGCAGAAAGTAGACAAGAGTACAAGGAGATAAGGTGCAAGGTGAAGAGAGAGGTGACAAAGGCTAAAGAAAAGGCATATGGTGAGTTGTATTAGAAGTTAGAGACTAAGGAGGGAGAAAAAGACCTGCATTGTTTGGCCTGTGCAGCAGGTTAGGGTGATAAAGGATAAAGATGGAAACGTACTTACAAGCGAGGAGAGTGTGTTGAGCAGATGGAAGGTGTACTTTGAAAGGCTGATGAATAAAGAGAATGAGAGAGAGAAGAGGTTGGATGATGTGGAGACAGTGAATCAGGAAGTGCAATGGATTAGCAAGGAGGAAGTAAGGACAGCTATGAAGAGGATGAAAAATTGAAAGGCCGTTGGTACAGATTACATACCTGTGGAAGCATGGAAGTCTTTAGGAGAGATGGCAGTGGAGTTTTTAACCAGATTGTTTAATGGAATCTTGGAAAGTGAGAGGATGGCTAAGGAGTGAAGAATAAGTGTACTGGTGCTGATATTTAAGAATAAGGGGGATGTGCAGGACTGTAGTAACTACAGGTGGGTAAAATTGATGAGCCACAACATGAAGTTATGTGAAAGAGTAGAAAGCTACATTAAGAAGTGAGGTGATGATTAGTGACCAGCAGTATGGTTTCATGCCAAGAAAGAGCACCACAGATGTGATGTTTGCTCTGAGGATGTTGATGGAGAAATATAGAGAAGGCCAGAAGGAGTTGCATTGCATCTTTGTGGACCTGGAGAAAGCATATGACAGGTTGCCTCGAGAGAAGCTGTGGTATTGTATGAGGAAGTCGGGAGTAGCAGAGAAGTATGTAAGAGATGTACATGATATGTACGAGGGAAGTGTGACAGTGGTGAGGTCTGTGGTAGGAGTGACGGATGCATTCAAGGTCGAGGTGTGATTACATCAGGGATCGGCCCTGAGCCCTTTCTTACTTGCAATGGTGATGGACAGGTTGACAGACGAGATTAGACAGGAGTCCCCGTGGACTATGATGTTTGCTGATGACATTGTGATCTGTGGCAATAGTAGAGAGCAGGTTGAGGAGACCCTGGAGAGGTGGAGATATGCTCTAGAGAGGAGAGGAATGAAAGTCAGTAGGAAGAAGACAGAATACATGTGTGTAAATGAGAGGGAGGTCATTGGAATGGTGAGGATGCAAGAAGTAGAGTTGGCAAAGGTGGATGAGTTTAAATACTTGGGATCAACAGTACAGAGTAATGGGGATTATGGAAGAGAGGTGAAAAAGAGAGTGCAGGCAGGGTGGAATGGGTGGAGAAGAGTGTCAGGAGTAATTTGTGAAAGATGGGTATCAGCAGTGAAAGGGAAGGTCTACAGGACGGGAGTGAGACCAGCTATGTTATATGGGTTGGAGACGGTGGCACTGACCAGAAAGCAGGAGACAGAGCTGGAGGTGGCAGAGTTAAAGATGCTAAGATTTGCATTGGGTGTGACGAGGATGGGCAAGATTAGAAATGAGTACATTAGAGGGTCAGCTCAAGTTAGATGGTTGGGAGACAAAGTCAGAGAGGCGAGATTGCATTGGTTTGGACATGTGCAGAGGAGAGATGTTAGGTATATTGGGAGAAGGATGCTAAGGATAGAGCTGCCAGAGAAGAGGAAAAGAGGAAGGCCTAAGAGAAAGTTTATGAATGTGGTGAGAGAAGACATGCAGGTGATGGGTGTAACAGAACAAGACGCAGAGGGCAGAAAGATATGGAAGAAAATTATCTGCTGTGGCAACCCCTAATTGGAGCAGCCGAATGAAGAAGAAGACTAAAGCTTTTTTAACATGTTTTGAATTTTTAGTTTTTTAAAAATACATTTTTTTTGTTTGAATAGGGCTTAATAAATAAAAAATATATTATGTATAGTATGTGGTAAATTATTTTATGGTGCCATAGCAGACATGGCCACTTGATCTTTACATTAATAATCAAGACACACTTGAGACCTGAGCAGTGGATACTTAAACAGCAAGACAAAAAGAGCAGCCAAATGAAGAAAAGTCAAAAGACTAAACATCTAAGATCAGAAAACTTTTATAAGTCATAAATAATATTTTGGTCAAACCCTAAAATTATTTTGTAACAGTATTTCTCCTTTCTCTTGTGAATTTCCAAGCTAACACCTGTCTTTGTTTTTTACGGGTTGACAATAACAATGAAAGAGATCATTAAATGGGCTGTGATGTTGAGGGCTCTTTAATTAGTCTGTTGTCTCTCCTTTTACTCTGTTGTAGTGAATTACTTTCTTTTAAAAATAGCTTTTTTCTTTTCTCTCTGATTGATCAGGATTTTTCTCTTCTGCACATTGTATGCCAAGCAATGGCATTCACAGTCATGACTTATATCACACTAGTCTTTGTATAAAGCCCACAATGTTTTAAATGCAGTTGTTAGAGCAAAGGTAGATTTGGGCAGTAGTGTTTTATGGTGTTAATTCTTTAGCATAGAGAACAAGGAGATATACAGATGAGATTTGGATATATTAGAGGTGATGTATCTGTTGGGTTAAATACTGTAGCTCAGAATAAATGAGTAAGTGTGTGAATATCACCTGCAAAATACTGGTATCCCATCCAGAATTGAATTCTCCCTTGTGGTTGATGCAAGGGTAGGCTCATTCAACCTTATAACCAGCTAACTAGGCTGAAAAAAAGTATAGAATTTTTTAGCAGATAGGAAAACATATGAGTGCAGCTAGGGTCTGTGCTGAATGAAACACTTTTTTCTCATACTAGTGCTGCCAACATCAAAAATACCATCATTTATCTGAAACTGCAGTGAAATCAATATCTAGCTGATGTAATATTTTCAAACCACTGTGTATTGCATTGTAGCATACTAATTGAGCGCTATTATAGTTCAGTTTTGTCAGTTGACAGTAACAGAGGTACCTCTGGTACAGTTTGAAGTAGTGATAAGTGATAACAGCTAGCATGGTAAAAAAGCTGTTGCTCATTTGGCAATCCAGCGTGGGCATAAAGGGGTCTCTGAGCACCACTTTGTTAGAGCTGGAGAAGAAACTTCTCTAATTAAAAGTGCAAGACTTGACATTACTGAACACATTTCCTGGAAAAGAGACAAACTTTAGAGTTTAGGATTAAGCTTGTTTTTTTTCTATTTGTACAGACCATTTTTTGATCACACATGTGTATGCAGCACTCTATTCTGATGCTTGTGAGCACAATAATGCCAACTTTTTCCCACCTGTTATTAAAATACATGATTTACAGCTCCTGAGTTCACTGGTGTGGTTCAGTAGTGGAAATGCTTTTTAAATTGTTTTAACTTTTATTTTTGTCAAAAATTCTCAAGGTCCAGGTCAGTCTACGTTGAAAGAAAAATGTTTCTTTTATTGCAAAAAAAACTATAATAAGAGAATCTAAACCACTTCTGTGCTTCTTTTGATTGTTGTGTAATTCACAGGCATACAACAAGTGGAGGATGTATAATAAAGGGAGAGAAGCACAATACTCAAAACACTAAACAGCTCACTAGCCATACTGGGACTTACTTGGGCAGGTGTCAGGTTTACTACATATATATGTTGCGCTTGCTGTCCCTATAGCTACTTTTGATAATAGTCTCACTCTCACCTGCATTATACTTCACAGATATATTACTTCTTCTAAAGCTCAGTTATCGAGTATCAGGTAGCAATTATTCATTCTTTATCCAGGGGTCATTTCCAGTCATAGGGGTTCCATGAAAGGGACTGTGATTACAATGTAAGAACTGACAGGGATATCAATGGCCAATGTGTTATCAGTACTGCTGAAAATCTGAGTGATTTCCATCATGGAGCTTCTCTTTTGGAATTTAGACTTTGAACGATGGCAGTGCATTGACCTTAAATAAACTGTAAAGTCTGAAATTAGATTAGAGGACATTTTAATTTAACTCAATATTTTACTTGTTTGGAACTGTAAAAGAAACAAACAGTAGTCATGAGATGGATTAGGGATAATTTGACATTGATATTTAAAAGGCAAAAGTAAATATAGTCACTCTCGAGTTCAGATATTGTGTCTGTTTCAGAGGTTGGTTGAAGACTGACACCTATTACTGAATCAGAATTTTTTTTAGTCAATTTGACTGGAAGAGGAGGAAAAGAGTGTTGTCAGTATCTGCTTTCACATGTGGCATTCGTGGCTTGATTATGGCATCTCCGTACCCCCTGCCTCATCCTGTTTAGTAAAACAATGGTAAAGTGTGAGAAGAATAACTTAATGGTCTGAAAGTCAAGTCAATTCAAGTTGGGGAGCATGTACTGGTACAGTGTGTTGCCGCACCCACTACAACAAACAACACCCTCCGGAAATGACCCTCAATCTGCCGCAGCCAGGTATTATGTGGGTGACCCCTTGACCTGGTCCAGCCACTCGGGTCCCCAACAATGAGGATCTTACGAGCTGTATCACCCTCTGGGAAACACGCCACATGGCCGTAGTGCCATAACTAATGCTCCCTCACAATGCAGGTAATGTGCCTCATTTGGGACCATGAGCAACTGCTCATTCAACACAAAGTCAAACCAAGGGTACCCAAGGATTTTCCGGAGAGACATAGTACCAAAGGAGTCCAGTCTTTGTCTCAGGTCACTGAACAGCATCCATGTCTCGCAACCATATAGCAAGACAGGAAGCACCAGGACTCTAAAGACTTGGATCTTTGTCCTTTTGCATAGATATCGGGAGCGCCACACAACTCTTTCCAGCGACCTCATGACACAAAGTCAAACCAGCAGTACCCAAGGATTCTTCGAAGAGACACAGTACCAAAGAAGTCCAGCCTTCATCTCAGGTCAAAATGTCTCGCAACCATATGGTAATACAGGAAGCACTAGGACTCATATTTGGATCTTCGTCCTTTTGCAAATGTATCGGTAGTGCCACATCCCTTTCCAGCGACCTCATGACTCCCCATGCTCTCCCAATCCCCATGCCGAATGAGCGGTTGCTCATGGAGTCCCGAATGAGGCACATTACCTTCATTGTGAGGGAGTGTCAGTTACAGCACTATGGCCGTGTGGCACAATTCCCCAAAGCTGATCCGACTCACAGGATCCTCAATGTTGAGGACCCAAACAGATAGACCAGGCCAAGGGGAGGCCCACATAACACCTGGCTGCAGCAGATAGATGGTCATTTCTGGGGGGGTGGGACTAGACTGTGTGACTGCCTGGGGGGGGGGGTTGCCAACCAGGAACTCGAGTTGTTTCATCATATGGTTGGTGTGGCAACACGCTATACCAGTGCATGACCCCTGACCTGACATGAGTATTTCAGTATTTGGTTATGATTTCCTATTGATCATGTGACTCACTTCCTTACGAGAATACTGTTCTTTTTTTAGTTGGTGGGATACCTTGTTTCTAAATTACTCTTAACACATTGATTCTGGACTATTTATTACCAGGTTGCTGCTGTATAGATCTATGCATATATGATAAATAATGAACGCAATCAAAAATCATAAAAACTGCAAAACATGTATCAGAAAGCAATGGTTTTATTATCAATAGTGACTTTGTTAAGTATTTCATTTTAACCAGCAACATGAGAAAAACTCTCCATTTGAATGACAGTCCTAGAAGCATAATACCACACAGAGTGGAGGCTTAGAAGAACATGACATGCAAATATAGTATGTTTCTTTACACTGTCAATGTTTGCTGGACACAACTCATTTGGTAGATGGGGACTCCTTGCACTCAGTGGGGGGAGGATGTCCATGTAGTGCTTTTCTGACAGTCATGACAAGTCAGACACCATATAATAATGAAATGCAGTGATCCACATCACTGCCAGAGCCTGCAGGTTCCACATCATCCAACTGATTGTCACTATCTCGATTACTGTCAACAGTGTTGTGCAAGTTCACACCTCACGAGAACTAACTCAAAGTTCAGTTCACACAGATTAAAATGAATAAATTCACGTTCACCATTTCAATTTTGAATTTGTTCATGTTCAGTTCATTTAGCATTTTTTAAGGAGTGAGAATAAATGACCCATGAGTTTACTTTTTTTCAGTTTTGCATGCCTTATATTAAGCTATTACAGTGAACATCTTGAGTAAAATACAATAATTATGAAGACTTCTTTTATTTAAATACACTTTATTGAATTATACCCAGCAACAAACATGTATATCCATATATGCTAATATCGTCCTGGTCAAAAAAGAAATTAAGTAGATGCAAGTATACATATAAATTACCTCTCTATTTCCAACTGTGTGACACAAATGGTGACTGTGGAACTAGCGTGTAGGTGAACTAACCTATTACGCTGCCGGTCAAAATTTGCATCACATATTGCATTTCCAATGGGGAAAAATTTAAAGCAGCCTCACATTTTCATAAAAGCGAAAGCTGAGCTTCATCACATGCTCGTGTCAGCGGGAGTGCAGCTTAAGCACAAGCAGGCAAACACAGACAGTGCCTATGTGATTTTACATTATTTTCTCCGAATATAAATAAACTGCAAAAATTTCATAATAAATAAATATTTGTAAAAATCCACTGTTTGTGCATATCCGAATACCGTATTCGGATTCGGCTCCACCCCTACATTACAGGGTAAGGCAAAACATTTAATCTGGACCTAAACCAGATCCAGAACAAAACTGAAGTAGCTCACATTCAAGTTCTTCACTTGCAAATATGTTACGTTAAGGTCACCATACTTAGAAACATGAGCTTGTTCAATGAACACGCTCTTTTGAACTAGTTCATGTACAACACTCACTGTCATTATAATTGCTTCAAAACATTGGCAGCTTTATACTTTTTTTGTGACGACATAACTATGGACTGTCTATCCATCCATCCATCCATCCATCCATTATCCAACCCACTATATCCTAACTACAGGGTCACGGGGGTCTGCTGGAGCCAATCCCAGCCAACACAGGGTACAAGGCAGGAAACAAACCCCAGGTAGGGCGCCAGCCCACCACAGTGGACTGTCTGTTTATAGCACAATTTTCGCAAGCTGTTAACACCAACAAAAATATTAAAAGTCTGTGGCTATCCACTAGATGGCAGCAATACAATAGGTAAATAAGATGAACCCACAATGCTATTCAGCAGACTGGCTGCGTCTATAGTGGCTGTATATATTGCATTTTGAAGGTCTCAATTCAACTTGTACTTCACGTTCAAAGTGTTAAGTTTAACAGATTTTACGGTTCCATGGGCGAGGAATTCTGAGTAAAAACAATATAGTGAGTAGGTTTCAACTTAAATAAGCATTAAAATCCTTATTTAGAATATCGGATTTGTGCTTTATTTTTACTTTATTTCTGGACAATTGCTTGCTGTTTGCATTGCATATATTATAATTTTCAGAGAAACCATTCCAACTGATCTAGTACATTTGTCACTTATTTTTTTTATTTTTGTTTTAACTTCAGCCACATTTCCACCTTGATTACTAAGGGAATATAAAAGGACTGTAGTGAGAATGAGCAAAGGTGTGATTTAAAAAAAAACAAAAAACAATATAATGAGTGTAACACCACAATATACAAGCTGGGAGAATAACAGTGATAAAGCAACGATGTGCTACTGATGCACTGCAACCATCAAAGCTTGCTACTACATACACTTTTATTGAAGAGGCAGACCATTTCAGGCAATTTTTTTTGTGTTCCCCAATTTAAAAACCACCCCAACCCCTCAGCAGGCCTTTAGGCTTAATCCTAGGTAATTCTGTGTATTCATCCAGCCCTGCTGTGAAAGTGGAAATTGCCAATCACTGTGTCACACTGTTTCTTTTTTCAACTAGTGCACCCTTACAAGACACTCACCCAGCTTACATGTTCATTATCTCCCAGCCGATTCTTAGGGCATTAGTGTATCTAGTCATCAGTTCAGCAGTGTTAGAGTGAAGAGTCTCCTTTTGGTGAATCACTTTGTAGTAATAGAGCTGTAATTCTAAACAAAAAAAAAACAACAAAACACACCCGGTGACCCAGGGATTCACTTCTCTTTTTGTCACCATTCACTAGAGATGTTGTGATATTACATTTATTTTCTATGCCTATAGATATGGAGATCCATTTGCATTAATTTTACAGTTTCGGATTGTTTTTGAATTACTTAACTTGTTTTATTGTATTGTTTACTTTATTTTTATGACAAAGTCTAGGATAAGTCACTTGATTGTGATTATTAAAGGTTTTAACATCATTTGCACTCCAGTATAAAGAAGGTGATAATCTGCATGTCAGCATCCTTTGTTGGATACAAAGCTTTTCTTAGTATTAGCCGAGCAGCAAGTTCTTCTAGTTTTGACCCACTATTTGTCCTGGACTTTCCTGTTTGCTTTACTTCTTTATACTTTGATTTCCTGATTTTTTATCCTGGCATGTCTTTGACTGTGCTCTTTTACTCTTGAGATCATCTCTGATCCACTCCAAATAATCGTTGGGCTTTCTTTTTGCCCATTACAGTATGGGTTGGCTGATTTAGAAGCTGGATGCAGACTGACCCCTACTTCCTGAAGCTGGGTGTTTTTATATAATTTTGCCTGAAAGAGGAGGGCTTTAGGGCAGAGTAAATATGACATCACTTTCAGCCTACAAGGGTTTTGTTTTCTGAGCTGAGGGTGGAAGTGGAAATTCACAGTCACTGTATCACTCATGGGCGGCATGGTGGCGCAGTGCTGCCTTGCAGTAAGGAGACCTGGGTTTGCTTCCTGGGTCCTTCCTGCGTGGAGTTTGCATGTTCTCCCCGTGACATGCAGGTTAGGTGCACTGGCAATCCTAAATTGTCCCTAATGTGTGCTTGGTGTGTGTGTGTGTGTTTGTGCCCTGTGGTGGGCTGGCGCCCTGCCCGGGCTTTGTTCCTGCCTTGCGCCCTATGCTGGCTGGGATTGGCTCCAGCAGACACCCTTGACCCTGTGTTAGAATACAGCAGGTTGGACAATAACTGACTGACTGAATGTATCGCTCATTTTCCCTTCAACCCAGTGTGCCTTGTACCTAGCGTGTTTGACATAGCAAATTGCTTTTATGATTGCAGTCAGTTTAAAAGTATGCATGACACTGAAATTCAGAGGGATGCTGTGGTTTCTGATAGGCCACCACTTGTTGAGAAACCCAGTTTCTTTAGTTTGCTTCCTGTCTGAGGAAGAAGTGTCCAGTCACTTTTTGGTAGTGTTACTAGTTTACTTGAAAAGAAGACTAGAAGTAAAGAAGAACACCTAGATATTTATTTAATTCCTTGACACTTCTAGGATGTGGAGACATTTCAATAGTAGAATTAGCCATTGTACATCAAGCCATTTTATTTCAGTCGATGGGGGGCCAGAACAACTAGTATCTTAAGGTGTATCTTTTTTTTGTGGCTGTAACTACCTTGGTCTCACTGTGTTTTTTCTATTATTCCATGTGATCAGGAGAATTTAGAAGTTGCTTTGGCATTAGGAGACACTGGTTAATGTGGGGGCATTCACTTTATCGCTGGTTAGTTCCTTTTCTTCTATTATTTGTTTTTCAAACTGCCTCACAGCTTTATAGTCCTGGGCTAAAATCAAAGCCCAGGCTTTATCTCTGTGGAGTCTGAATATTATTTCTTTGTTCATGTGGGTTTCCCTCGGTACCTTATTTTTGAGATATATTGGATAACTCCAGTCTAGTGTTTATTCTGCTCACTAAACCTGATAATGATGCACTGCTACCCTCTGATGCAGGAAGTGCTCCATTAGGCTCCTAGACTTAAATGATTCCTTTGATAAAGCAAGGTCTTCTAGCAATAATTTATCAGCAGATGGGAGAAGCAGCTTCTCTGCTGTCTGATGTGTGAGATTCACTTCCAATGTCTCTTCACAAATCATTGCTACTTTGGGCTTTGATTTCGTCCCAATTTTCTTAGGTTTCATCTTGCCTTTTCTATTAACACTGTGGTACTGCATATTCCTTATTTGCCCTCTTCGTCATTGAACCCATTTGAATATTGATTAACAATTTTGCGGTTAGTGGTCTGTAGAGCATTTCGGGTCACTCATTCAATGAAAAACATGTTAAAAAGTAAATAGATATTATTGCCTTTATTGGGTTCAAGATGAGACTACAGCAGTAATGTATTGTCAGGTGTTCCAAACTGCAGCCTCTTTGGAGATTTGTTCAAATATACACCTTCCTTGTTGCTAAAATCAGTTCTTGAAAAAATGTTCCCTAATGCACTGTTTAATCAATCCTTTGCCAGTCAGTTTGTGACACAGGGCAGACATCAGATATATCAATCTATAAAAACAGGGAAAAGTGAAAAAGACTACATAAATATGTCATCAGCTTGTCAAAATCAAACTGTGGACTGAAATGCAATTCAATAAAAAACGTAAAATGAAATTATTTTAGCAAGGCTTGCCTTACTATTAGAAAAAAAATTAATGAATGACCCCTTATGATAAAATGTTACTTTTTTATTGTTTATCCATCAATGGATTAAGTACAATTTTATTTCTTGAAGTCCTAAAAATATATATTTTTTCACATTGAATAACACAAATTCAAAGTGATATAGTAACTTCAAGCATTAAGTCTGCCTGTATAATTTTGACATATTAACTTAATTTTTTCAATAGGTGAGGATTGGAAAGATGTTTAAAATGAATTAATTTTGCATTCTGTAATCCTTTAATAGATTCTTATCATTTTCATTACTTTTAAAGTTAATCTCAGAAAATGAATGCTTATCATCCACTTTAACCTATTTGTTTACCGAGTTTCATCTCCTCTCAGTACAAATAATGGCTCCTGCAGTTTCAGGTCAGTTCGCTTTTCTGTAACTGCGTGTCCTCTAACAGCTGTAGCACTTTATTCCTCCCATCAGCGGTTTCTAATCAGTCAGCCCTCCTTGATTGTGACACAGCTGCAGTTCTAACACTGCCTTTGGCTTCTTCTATATTTTCCACACCAACTGTTTCCCAGATTGCTCAAAAATGGCAAATCTACTTGGTGGGGGACGAGAAAGAAATTTTGAAGCAGCACACTGACCTGTTTTTAACTCCTACAGGCAGAGGCTCTTTTTTGCTTTTTTGTATAAAGTGACAAAATGCTTAGAGTAATGTTCTGTCTTTTGCTGTAAATAAAAACACAATTACTAGATTCAGCAGCATGATCTAACTAATTTTTCAAGCCTTTAAAGTAAGGACATCGTGCAAGACAGAATTAATGTGTAAATACAAAAAAAGTAAAGAAATAAGCAAGGAACCTTTCTATTTGATAGAGTTTCCAATGTTATAACTTGAAATTAATGAAAAGGCAGCATAAAAACATTGCACAGTATATAATGCAATTTCAATACTTTTAGATTTGTGGTATAATATACAAAGAAGATCCATATGCTTGACTTGCTGATGGAGACTTGCAAGTCCATTAAAGAATCAGGCAGTGTTCCTCTATAAAGAACGATCAGGAGTACCATGGCCCACAGCTATTCCATTTTAAATAATTCCTAAGGGTTCATTCACACTTTCATATTTACCATACTGGAAATATCAGTTCTATTTCTGCCTCTTGTTCATATCACCATGAAGGATTACAGTTGCAGTGTTTTTTTAAAAAATGTGACACATTCCACATTTTTTGCACGACGAAACACCCTAAACACAAGTAGATTCAGTACATGGAAAATTGCCAGGTTTAGATAAGAAACAAATACATTCTGGTTTTTACTGCAATTAATGGTTATAACCTTGATATTAGTAATAGTGTGTGACCTGTAAGGTGCGTAACCATGTCCCAAACCACAGACACAACCTCACAGGCACAAGTCCTGTGTTCTAAGAAGAAATTATTATTAAACAAATACATCAACACTAGGCTTCATTTTTATCAACAACAGTTTTCTTTCTTTCTTTCTTTCTTGACAATTACTGTCCTTCTCCTCTCTGAACTCCAGCTCACCTCAGTGGCGTAGTGTGGGTGTCAGCCGCCCGGGGCGGAGGAAAATTTCGCTGCCCCCTTATTTAGGTATTTCAATTTAAAAGACTAAAATATACAGTAATTCTAAAGAATTTTTCGGCAAGAACAATCATCATTATTGTGTATTGTACAGGTTACAAATAAAAAAGTCATGTATATATGTTTTACAATATAATAATCACAAGATGAAGTTAGCGAATTGAATATAAAACACAAATCGACTTCCAATAAGAACTAGAACGATACTGTTACTATTTATATTATTATTGAAAAATAATATAATTATTAGAATTAAAAACAAAACTTCTGTCTTTAACTACAACTTTATTCGTCTACTTTTTTTAAGAGCAAAGTCTTTTATTGCACTATCAATGTCTATAGCATCACATACCTCTTGCTCAATAGACAAGATAGCCAGATTGGTTAGCCTTAAAGTACTCATTGTTGATCTTAAATAATTTTTGATCATTTTCAATTTTGAAAAACTCCTCTCACAGCTGGCATTGCTTATGGCAATTGTTATAATATTGGGCAGAGTATCTTCCAGCTTGGATTTCACAATAAATTTTAATAATTCAGGTGGGTCTGCATTAATTAATTTATTTTCGTTGCCTGTGGCAGTATTAAAAGTCTGCAGTCGAAGTCGTTCCAGCTTGAAGTCCTGCTCGTCAATTTCGGCAGATGCGTAGTCTAGATTACATTTAGTATTGTCCGAATCTAGTAATATAGCCGGCGTTAGATAAGCAAACTTATCCGCCAAATTCTGTAGCTGCTGAAAACGCTCACGAATTTCTACAATTATTCTATCTAACGAAGAAAACAGCTTCCGTCTCAACTCACTTTCACAAGACAAGTTGGCATCTCTGGTTCCGTCATCAAAAATGTGCCTTCTCGTTATGCGCCTCTGAGGTTCCATGGAAATGCCAAATTCTTCACACATATTTTTTGCATAACTTTCAGCGCCATCTGCCCATTCCTCTCGTTTCTCTACAAGTCAGTACAGACGGTGTTGCCAGTCGCTACAATGAGCAACGTCATTATTATACATTCATTTAAAGAAAGGGGATTCCCCAGTTTCGTCACAGAATAAGTAATGAAAAATTCCGTGCTCATTTCAATCGGTCCGAATCGTAGGAGCGACAAAAATCTGAAATGAAATGGTTCAAATTTTTACAAGATATTATTATTATTTATTGTGAAATTTTGCCGCCCCCACTACGCTACGCCACTGGCTCACCTGGGAAACTGCTTTGTAACCCTTGAAGCAGGAGCACTTCTGGTGCAACATTATTGGCATCAAAATGCACTTCCCCGTCCGGTGGAACCTCCCTAGCACAGAACACTGGCACCTTATAGGGCTGCCCAGCCTGACTATAGCTGCCAAGCTGTTCTTTGGAAAACTGGGACCTCCACCAGAGGGATGCTGGCACCCAGCGTATTGGGGGAACACATGGCTCCAAGAGGCATACTGATACTGCTTATTGATACTAATGCTTAATATACTCTTTTTGATACTACTATCCATATTGTGGTGCAAAAAATAAAGACATGACATGATGTGAAGCGATTCTACAGTTAATGTAACTTTTTTTCCATCAATAACTAGTCAATTTCCTGTATTCCTGCAGTGCTGCTTCATTACCAGAAGCTAAACCTAAACATTATAGAGCTAGTAATCATATACCTGTAGAACAAATAAAGAACTTTCAAACATATAGAACTATTTACAGTATATCAATCACAGGAAAAACTATTTACAATATAAACAGCCTTGCACAATAAAAATATTTAATTTTATAATTTAATATATTCTTAACAAAAAATGGAGTAGCATACCTTTATAGAAGAAAACTATTAAACAGCAACATTTATCAGCCCAAAGCTTCTGCTTCTATATCGTTTATTTTATTTGTCTACATATAAGATATAGAGGGCGGCACGGTGGCGCAGTGGCGCAGTGGTAGCGCTGCTGCCTCACAGTTAGGAGTCCCGGGTTCGCTTCCCGGGTCCTCCCTGTGTGGAGTTTGCATGTTCTCCCCGTGTCTGCGTGGGTTTCCTCCGGGCGCTCCGGTTTCCTCCCACAGTCCAAAGACATGCAGGTTAGGTGGATTGGCGATTCTAAATTGGCCCTAGTGTGTGCTTGGTATGTGGGTGTGTTTGTGTGTGTCCTGTGGTGGGTTGGCACCCTGCCCAGGTTCCTGCCTTGTGCCCTGTGTTGGCTGGGATTGGCTCCAGAAGACCCCCGTGACCCTGTGTTCGGATTTAGCGGGTTGGAAATTGGATGGATGGATAAGATATAGAAGGAGGGTTTATCTGTTAATGTTTCAAATTAACAGTCTGAAACGTTAAAACAGAAAACATATGAGTGCTCAAATTCTGCTGGTACAATTCCTCCTCACACAGTTAATACAGTGAAACTGAGACTCACACTGATGACATAACACAGACAAAGAAAGGATTTGTGAAGCTGTTAAAGATACGGCATCCATGCGAGCAACAGTAATAAAAAATAAAATAATAAAATTGATAGAAAATCTACATCAATCTTCTAAGAATGATGATAAAGGATATAAAACAATGTGACTTAAGGGACTTATTATACAGTATTATACATACAGTCATGTTTGAATTAACATTCCTGTCCATTTTACGTCCAGATCAATTTAGAACCAGTCCATCGGGACCGAACGTGGTTGTAAGTCGATGACTACCTGACTCTATATGCAAATATGCTGTGCACATGTATTCAGATAATTGGGCATTAACACATTAAAATTTCAGAATTATTTTACTTTTAAATTTCCTAAAAGATAGGAAAAGATGTAGAATTAATGCAATAAAATTTAAGATAGCCGCTGTGACTCTAACTTGAATTTCATAGGTTTCAAAATTAATAAACTCTATTAATTTTGTAATAGAATTACCTAAACAGATAGAAAATGAATAAGAACTTTTAAGTTTGATGAAATGGAAAACGTGAGACTGAATCTGTGGGGTTACTACTTTATGAAACACTTTAGAAAGAAAATGTACTTATAAAATCTATAATTATAAAGGTTATATAAGTAAAGATGTGATTTATTTGTGATCTAGCTGTTAATACTTTTTGTGCATTAAGAACCCTGCCAGTCAAAAGGGATCTATTCATAACAATAAGGTGCTACAAGAACAGCATCTTCATTAATTTTCCCGTGTAGGTAGAAGGCTGAAATTTGGCAGGCTCATTCCTTACAGCTTATTTACAAAAGTTAAGCAGGTTTCCTTTTGAAATTCTACGTGTAACGGTCATAACGGTCGACAACGTCCGCCATGTTAAACTTTCTTATTTATGGCCCCATCTTCATGAAATTTGGTAGGCAGCTTCCCTGCACTAACCGAAACCGATGTATGTACTTATTTTGGTGGTATAACGCCACTGTCAGCCGCCATATTGAACTTTACAATGGTCTTTGTTACGTATGGGCCCATCTTCAAGAACTTTGGTACGCAGGTTCCCAACGCTAACTGATTCCTACTTATGTACATATACACGTCCATAGCCTGCATCTTGGTCGGTGTGTGAGGCGGCGTTGGGTCCCCCATCCCCACACCTCCCATGTAGTTAGCTGCCTGCCTATATAAGGCCGCCTGTCGCTCTGGTCTCTTCATTCCCTTCCTTGCTTCGCCACAGTATTCACGTCTCCCTGCTGATAACTGGAGCCTTTTAATTTAATCCAAGGCTTCTCTGCTGTTTTATCGTTCGTTTATTACAATTATAGTTATTGTGTAGGTATTTTAGAATTAGTTTACATTGTTCAGGTACCCATTTCCTTTATCGTTCCAACCGTACCCCCATTAACATGTCTATCAAGGTGATCACCATCGATCAAAGAACTGTTACTTACCGAGTGGTTTTCATGCCCGGAGATGGCGCCTGCCTTTTCCATTCTCTGTGTTACATATTGCACGGCCATATCAGGCTCACTCTTGATATCTGGAAGAACATTGTGTCTTATGTATTGAATGACTGGGACAGGTTCAAGGTGTGGACTGATGAAGGTACAGGAGATAATTATACTACACAGGCGCACTATAAGAGTGAAATGCTTAAGCCCTTCACCTATGGTTGTGCATGTGAGTTGATGGTTGCTGCTGAATTGTTCAGTTGTCTCTTTCAAGTGTACAGAACTGGCCAAATATTTTACACCTTTGGACAACCGCCAATGCCTCTTAAACATCTTAGATTTACAGGTGATGATTTGATAAAAATTTTAAGGCAGTACTTCGCCGCTGCGAAGCGCGGGTATTTTGCTAGTAGAAAATAAAGTTACAATTTCCTATTCTGTTATTAAGTTAAAATTGCTAGTAATATGTACGAACAATAGCTTTTTACAATGCAAAACTACATTTTCAAGATTATTTTGAAAGCTGGAGTGTTACATCTATTTTATTAAAGATATTCACAAAATCTGTACTATTGTAGGTATGGATTTTACATAGTTGTTCAACCTTCCCATTTGTCAGATTACTAATTGCTGTAATTAGTACATAAGGGTTCTTTCCATTTTTATTTTACATATTGTGGCCAGGTGTGGGAATGGCATTTCTGTCTACAGGTGGAAATTTTGGAGCGCCAATTGGGTCGCCCCTTTCACTTTACCAAGAACAAAGTAAATAAGCAGAAAAGATGCTCTTCAGCATTGTCCCATTTGTGGAAATTCAGATAAAAAAAAGTGCTGTAAGGTTGGAGTCGCTGCTAACAGAGCTCCTTCTGACAGGTTGCTCAAGTCAGTAATGATGCCTCCTTCTGGGATACCTGGGGTTTAATGGTGACTGGACCAAAAGGGATGTGGTCAGATGCCTTCACTCAGTGGCTTCTTGACACTATGGAGAAAGAAAGAGATGACAATGTTAGCAGCAACACCCTCTCTCGTCTGCATGCAAGGAGGTCCTCCAACATGCATGCATGACCGTATAATCTGGAGTAGCATTGTAAATTGTAACATTTTTCAGTATGGAGTCACCAATGATGAGCGCTCATTATCTGTCTTGTCAAATATTTAAACTAGTGACCTGTGACTAGTGGCTGCTGATGGAATAAGCTGAACCTCTTAGACTCCTGTCCACTTCTTAATTGATCATATTCTTCCTAAAGTTGTAATAATCTATGGAACACTCAATGACCATGACTAGCAAAACATGAACAATACAAAGCAAATGAACCAAACAAGCACAAAAATAAATGTCAAATATGTCAATCACTGTGGCAGTAAGTCCAACTTCTTACAAATCATAGAGAAATAGGTGGAGTGTGTCTATTCACATCCACCAAGAGAGGCACAATGAGTCAAATTTTTATATTTGTACAACAATTCAGATATTTTAGCCCCATATTTTATAATTATAATATTTTACAATAGGATTTAATTATATACCCTGAATTAAATAAAGCAGATTTGAGCATTTATCAATGCATGGACTGTACATCATAATTAATTGACTGTGACAATTAACAGAGCTGTTTTCAAAAAATGTGCTGTGGAGGACTGCCGGCTTCCCGTGCCAGTCCTCACCCCCAGGCCG
>JANRMT010049829.1:46640533-46678030 GCA_026402145.1 Polypterus bichir lapradei
CTGTGGAGGACTGCCGGCTTCCCGTGCCAGTCCTCACCCCCAGGCCGCCAGGAGGAGCTCTCCCGACAGCAGGATCGTGCCCCGAGGTCCAGCAGGGCCTTATGGACTTTGTAGTGTTTATACACAGCCCTGCTGGATACCTTGGGGACCACCAGGAGTCGCTGTGGGGGGTTTATAGGCTCTGTGATGCCTTATGACCCGGGAGTACGTCACGGTCACGTGACGGGAAGGAACGACGTGCTCCCGGGTTCAAGAAAAAGACTGATTGCCCTGACCCGGAAGGAATAAGGAACTGTGGACTGTTGGGACAGAAACACCTCCGGGTCAGGGGCTATAAAAGGGCGGTGCCTCAGTCCAGACACTGAGCTGAGCTGGGAGGTAGAGGAGCAAGTGTCTGGGCGAGGAGGAGGATTATTAGGAGAATTATTGTGTTTATTGGATGAGTAGTGTGGAGGGTGCTTTGTGCACATTGTTAAAAGAAAATAAAGAGTCTTTGGACTTTTACCTGGTGTCTGGAGTTGTACCTGAGGGTTCAAGGGTGCACTACTGCCCCCTACTGCCACAGTGCTCAGTTTACTATTACATTAATAAACCATACTTTATGAGTATTTTAGTTAAATATTCATTTAATCTAATGCTTGGGTTATTTGTTTATATTAATTTTAACTGAAAGCAAATAATCCATACAATCAAATCAAACTTAAAAAAAACCAAAATTCAGCCCCCACCCAAAAGAAAGAGAGGAGAGCCAACCAATAAAGCAATTCATTTGAAGCAGCGAGGAAAGAAGAGCATCCTTTTCCCCGATATAGTAGCTTACTCTCAAATGTTATTGATTAGATCCTGCCATATTTTAAAAAGGTATAAACAGATCAGATCTGAGTGAGAATTTGTTTTCCAGTTTCAAATAGTATAGAATATCAGTTACCCACTGACTTAAAGATGATGGGTTAGGATTATTCCAGTGCAATACAAAGGATAAATTTCAAGCGTGCGCAAGAGCAATGTACAAAATATTGTTGACTTTTGTTGTTATTGTGCAGTAATATTGTACATCTTTAAATGGCAACTGAAATTGATAGAAATATTATATATCCTATACATTTGCTTCAGTGACATTTACAATACAATATGGAGCATTACAACATATGTTACATTAATTTATTTAATTCTTTTACAAAGTTTTAATAAAATAATTATACAGTAGACAGCAAGATGCACAGTTTTGATGGTTCAGTTTGATTGAGAACCATGTAAATGTTTAGGCTTTTGCCTGTCCTTTACACTCCTTACCACCTCAATAGTACATTCACTTTTATAATTAAATTTACTTGAGGGTAGCAACATTTTAATCTTATTATTTTCAATGTGATTTTCAGGGAGGTACCTGTGTTGTTTTTATGCTGTGAAATTTTGTAACACATTTTTTAAACACTGCAATATACACTCACCTAAAGGATTATTAGGAACACCATACTAATACGGTGTTTGACCCCCTTTCGCCTTCAGAACTGCCTTAATTCTATGTGGCATTGATTCAACAAGGTGCTGAAAGCATTCTTTAGAAATGTTGGCCCATATTGATAGGATAGCATCTTGCAGTTGATGGAGATTTGTGGGATGCACATCCAGGGCACGAAGCTCCCGTTCCACCACATCCCAAAGATGCTCTATTGGGTTGAGATCTGGTGACTGTGGGGGCCATTTTAGTACATTGAACTCATTGTCATGTTCAAGAAACCAATTTGAAATGATTCGAGCTTTGTGACATGGTGCATTATCCTGCTGGAAGTAGCCATCAGAGGATGGGTACATGATGGTCATGAAGGGATGGACATGGTCAGAAACAATGCTTAGGTAGCCCGTGGCATTTAAACGATGCCCAATTGGCACTAAGGGGCCTAAAGTGTGCCAAGAAAACATCCCCCACACCATTACACCACCACCACCAGCCTGCACAGTGGTAACAAGGCATGATGGATCCATGTTCTCATTCTGTTTACGCCAAATTCTGACTCTACCATTTGAATGTCTCAACAGAAATCGAGACTCATCAGACCTTGCAACATTTTTCCAGTCTTCAACTGTCCAATTTTGGTGAGCTCGTGCAAATTGTAGCCTCTTTTTCCTATTTGTAGTGGAGATGAGTGGTACCCGGTAGGGTCTTCTGCTGTTGTAGCCCATCCGCCTCAAGGTTGTGCGTGTTGTGGCTTCACAAATGCTTTGCTGCATACCTCAGTTGTAACGAGTGTTTATTTCAGTCAAAGTTGCTCTTCTATCAGCTTGAATCAGTCGGCCCATTCTCCTCTGACCTCTAGCATCAACAAGGCATTTTCGCCCACAGGACTGCCGCATACTGGATGTTTTTCCCTTTTCACACCATTCTTTGTAAACCCTAGAAATGGTTGTGCGTGAAAATCCCAGTAACTGAGCAGATTGTGAAATACTCAGACCGGCCCGTCTGGCACCAACATGCCACGCTCAAAATTGCTTAAATCACCTTTCTTTCCCATTCTGACATTCAGTTTGGAGTTCAGGAGATTGTCTTGACCAGGACCACACCCCTAAATGCATTGAAGCAACTGCCATGTGATTGGTTGATTAGATAATTGCATTAAAGAGAAATTGAACATGTGTTCCTAAAAATTCTTTTAGGTGAGTGTTATTCACTCAACATTTTTTTTCCTGTCGTATTGGGTTCTCAGTAACCAGGTGTAAGAATGACAAAGACCACCAGATAATGGTTTGGGGCACCATGGTGATCCCCATGTAGTTTGAAGTTTTAAAATCAATCAATCAATCAACATTTATTTATATAGCACATTTTCATACAAAAAAATGTAGCTCAAAGTGCTTTACAAAATGAAGTATAGAAAAATAGAAGACACAATAAAAAATAAACATAAGTCAACATTAATTAACATAGAATAAGTAAGGTCCGATGGCCAGGGTGGACAGAAAAAACAAAAAAAAAACTCCAAAAGCTGGAGAAAAAAAAAATAAAATCTGTAGGGGTTCCAGACCAAGAGACCGCCCAGTCCCCTCTGGGCAATCTACCTAACATAAATCAAACAGTCCTCTTTGTATTTAGGGTTTTCAAGGAAGGACCTGATGATGATGGTCACGTAGACTTCTGGCTTTCAGTCCATCAATGTTGGTGCATCATGATGCTTTGAGTAGGTGGTGGTGGCGCATGCCGCCGGCACCACAAAGAAACTGGAAAAAGAAACAGAAGAGAGAGTAGGGGTCAGTACGAATTTTGGAGCCACTGTGAATAGTTATTATGATGAATTGAACATACAGAGTATCAGTATTAAGTTAAAGTGAAGTTATAAAAAGGCCATGTTAAAGTAATGTGTTTTCAGCAATGTTTTAAAGTGCTCCACTGTATTTGCCTGGCGAATTCCTATTGGCAGGCTATTCCTGATTTTAGGTGCATAACAGCAGAAGGCCGCCTCACCACTTCTTTTAAGTTTATCTTTTGGAATTATAAGGAGACACTCATTTGAGGATCTGAGGTTACAATTTGGAATATAATGTGTCAGGCATTCCGATATATAAGATGGAGCGAGATTATTTAAGGCTTTATAAACCATAAGCAGTATTTTAAAGTCAATTCTGAAAGACACAGGTAACCAGTGTAGTGACATCAAAACTGGAGAAATGTGTTCAGATTTTCTTTTCCTAGTTAGGATTCTAGCAGCTGCATTCTGCACTCGTTGCAATTGATTTATGTCTTTTTTGGGTAGTCCTGAGAGGAGTGTGTTACAGTAATCTAGTCTACTGAAAACAAAAACGTGAATTAATTTCTCAGCATCTTTCAATGATATAAGAGGTCTAACTTTTGCTATGTTTCTTAAGTGAAAAAATGCTGTCCTAGTGGTCTGATGAATATGCGATTTAAAATTCAGATTACAGTCAACAGTTACCCCTAAGTTTTTTACTTCCGTCTTAACCTTTAATCCTAATGCATCAAGTTTATTTCTGATAACCTCATTGAATCCATTATTGCCAATTACTAAAATTTCAGTTTTCTCTTTATTTAGTTTGAGAAAATTACTATTCATCCATTCAGAAATACCAGTAAGACATTGTGTTAGTGTATCGAAAGAGTCGGAGTCATCAGGTGCTATTGAAATCACAATAGTGAAAACAAAAGCAAAACAAAAGTGAAAACAAAAGCAAAACATTATATCTTTGTAGATGTGAGTCTATAGCTGACTGCCCAAGATGGTGGCAGAGCCAGTTCGCAGTCTGGAGGACAGGAAGAGGCTGCCACAAGGGGTTGCGGAGTGGTAGTGATGTCATTTGAGACATGACTGTCAAACACTGCTTCTGTTGAGTGAAGAAGAGAAAAGGCATTAGGCAACAGCTCCAGTTTTGGTTTGGAGTGCAGCTACCTTTAGATGAGCGCTGAAGTTGCCTCCCAAGCACACATGTGACACAGCATAGATCAAGATGCATTTGTCTTTCTTTTTTAAGCTACACTGAACAGTATGTTCAAGATATGTCAGCATGTTCTGATAATATTGAAATGATGGTGGGATCATGCTTGACTTAAATATTGAAGAAATGATCTTCAACTATTAGGAAAGAAAGTACAGGTGGTCTTGGTTCATGCCTAGCACCTGATTTGTGTTGGACTAGATTGCAGCTTCATACAAAGTGAACTGGCTGAAGTAAATGGCAAACTCTCAGTATGATAAAATACTAAAAATGTATAATTTTTCCCTTGTCTTTGAATGCCATTTCATGAGTATGGAGGTAAACCATTGAATGTCAAAATAAGGAAGTATAAGTAGGTTTTGTTAAATGAATGAATTCAAGAGCAGTCTTAGATGACAACATGACACACAGCTGAGAAGAGAATCTGTCCAAGCATGTGTGTGGGTAATTAAAGTAAGGCAGGTTATTCCATCCATCCATCCATTATCCAACCCACTATATCCTAACTACAGGGTCACAGGGGTCTGCTGGAGCCAATCCCAGCCAACACAGGGCGCAAGGCAGGAAACAAACCCCAGGCAGGGTACCAGCCCACTGCAGGGTGCACACACACACCCACACACCAAGCACACACTAGGGACAATTTAGGATCGCCAATGCACCTAACCTGCATGTCTTTGGACTGTGGGAGGAAACCGAAGAACCCAGAGGAAGCCCACGCAGACACAGGGAGAACATGCAAACTCCACGCAGGGAGGACCTGGGAAGCGAGCCCGGGTCTCCTAACTGCGAGGTAGCAGCACTACCCATTGCACCACTGTGCCGCCCAAGGCAGGTTATTTTATGCATAATATTTTGCCTATAAAAGGAAAAAAATCACATATATCATGTTACTATCCCTTCAGACAGCATGAGACTTCATCACAAAAATGTAAGGACCCAGTCAGTTATGTTTTTCACTCTTGGCATTTTAAACACAAATTAGGGCACAAGGGCTCAAGTGAAGCCATATTCATTAGGGTCTGGATTATGCATTAAGGAAATATGTCCTTTGCAATCAGTCAGAGTGGTAAAAATCTAAATCTAATGGTGTGTGTTTGTATGGTTTTCGATTAGCTAGGAAAATCCTTTTTACTTTCTCATATGTGAAGTATAAGGAAAGTATTGTAATCGCCCAAAGATTCAACGTTTTAGACCTCCCTGAGTCTGAAAATACCATTTTTGGAATTATGTTTGTGTTTCTGTGTGTGTGTGTATGAAAACATGATAACTTGAGTACACTTTCACTTAGGGTCAACCAAATTTTCCATACAAGTGTTAGGTACAAAACACCGGAAGTGGTACTTTACCTTTTATTTATGCAGTTGCAGAGTCTGATTTATTCAGCTTTACTTTTACAATTGTTCAATATATTATTCATTTGATTTGATTTGTTGTTGATGGTTCTTTAATGTACATAATATAATCATTGTCTTGTGGTTTACTCCTCAAATATCAATCCCATATCTGAGAATACGAGAAAGTCTAGGGGAGACCAGTTACTGATCAGTTGGGGACAGGTACCTACAATGTTTACTGTAGGTGACTTATCACTTACAGATGGAGTTCAGCCTGTTACCCAATTGACAGTAAACTCTCCAGAAGCATTCCATCTCTTCCACAACTTTCTAGGGAGCACTGTCAAGAGGCTGGGCACCCCTGGCAGAGGTGCTTCAATATAAAATTTTGCAATTACCAAGTGGTCCAGCAGTGTAAGTGGTAGAAGGTGAGTACAGAAGCCTGTGTAAGGTGGACTCCTAGGAGGATGTCAGAAGTTGTAGGAGCCAAAACACTGCTGGCAGGAGAAACAGAAACTGCACAGCTGAAGGGACGCTGCATGAAGTGAAATCAGGAGCCCTGATAATGCACAAGCTGGGGAAAGGATCACAAAAAAACTGGCTGCAGGTCTGAAGGTACACAACAGAGATCAGTCTGTGATGATTGCAAGTGCATGTGGAGAGGGGACAAGGCAAGGCAAGTATTGACTTGTCCTGCTATTTACTTGTTTATTTGCTGTGTGGGTACTCTTTTGGAGGTGACTCTTAACTGTATACATAGGAAGGCCAAGGTTTTGCAATTTGCCTGTCATGAAGTAAAATAATGTATATGCCTGTGACAATGCGGGTCAGTTCCACACTTCCAGTTGCTCTAAGGAGCCTCTTTTCTTTTCTCCTCCTCCTTTTCTAGCCTCCTTCATGTTTCTCTTCTCCCTTTTTTTCTCATTGGCCAGTCTATTGTCTCCTTTCTCATTTTGCTTTTTTTTTCTCTCATATTGGCTCTACCGGTTACGTACAGGTCAAATTCTGGGGAGTGGGGATTGAAAAAAATAATTTGTTATAACAGGGATTTTGTTGTAATGGAATTGGAACATAATATATACTTTCAGCAGTTAACAAAGCTGACTGTGGACTCATTAGCAATATCTATTTTGTTCTTTCTAGCATCAATGGCAGTGAGAAGTTCTAGCTTTTTCTGTATTGCTTCAGTTATATAAACGGCAGCCCTCGGTATCCATAGAGGTCAACTAGTACTATTAGACTTTGAGGTCGGGGGAGCATGCAACCCTTTAGTTACCAAAACAGAACCCTTTGGTGTCCATAATCTGGACTTTCCAGAGCAAGCACAACTTGAGTTAAACAAACAGAGGCCCTAGGCGTCCGGAGTGTGTGTATCTTAACTTTCAAAAACAGTGCACCTTGGGTGATATTACTTAATGGATTGACCGCCGCTCTCACTGGCTGCCATCTGTTCTTTTATGAGTCACCCTTTTATTTTAACCTAGAAAAGTTTTCCATAAAAAGATCATGATAAAACATTTGAGGAAATGAAGGTCACATTCGTAAGTAAGAATCACTGGATGCATTAATTTGTGAACACAAAATTCAAAGATGCATTCAAATGCAAAATTTTTTTTAAGATTATGTTGCATAGGTATTAAGGTAAAATCTCTTTAAATTTATGAAACACATTGGAAACTTCTTGAGTAGCATAAGCACAAGGGAAGCTCAGCAGTTAGAACTTTTGCTTAAGAGTGAGCTAAAATGTAATCCTCAATTGGATCAATGTGCTCAGCAAAATAAAATCATACCTTGGCAAACCCATAAATAAGAAACAAAGCCTAGCTATGGCGAACCTCCAGAACTCTGCAAGTACAGCTGAAATCAGATTTAATTGACAGTTATCTGGCTCCTAGATACACCCACAATACCTCTGGTTTGTAGTAACCTTTCTCAAGCTCTGCAGTTGCTAGAGTGTGACAACTGTCAAGTAAACTAAGTGATATGAATGTACAATCTAACTGACTGTTCAGTGGAGTTCCTGAATTGAGATTTCTGGGCCAAGTACAAAAGTAATACATGTGTTTTGTGCTTTCTTAAATAAAATGACTTTGTTGAAATGAACTTTTCAGATTAAGCTGACTTCACTGTAGTGATGTTTTTTAACATTATTTTTATAGGAAATTCACCAGAACAAAAAAAAAATTGTTAAAATGGAGTTTGTTTTAGTGTACTTTGACCTGTCTACGCCTACCCAGATTTGAGAATGTTTAACATTTGTATTGCCGCCACTTATGATTCTTTGTTTATCTGTGTAAATATGTCCTTGTTCTAGAGTGCTATTGAAGGTTGTGGATATTGCCAGTGGTTTACCAGTTGATTAGCCATGTAACTCTAAGGCTTGGATTCCTGGAAAGGCAAGGACTTCACCCAATCAGTGTACATCAAAAAATGACTTTTTGAATGATTTAATACAAAGGAAAAGGAGGAAGAGCATGAATTGATCCATGCCATGAAGAATATTCTGCTAGGAACTTTTTTGGGAACTTTAAAAGAGACTGGCAAAAGAAAGTAGATAACAATCTACTTTCTACAGTCTAAGTTTTTAAGGTTTTATATCTTTGTGGTGTCTGAATGATTCTTATCATTATGTCTTTGTTACATTTCATAAATTGGGATCATTTATTGATCAGTTTAACCATACTGTTTATCTTAGACCAGTCCTGAATTTAATATTTTATAACAAAAGAGGGGGATTCTAAATATGAGCTATCTGGACTGCTAATAGTGATTAGCAGCACCATGCCTTGGTCTGTGAGCTAACCATTTACCCTTTTATGAACCAGTCATTGTAACTCAGTGGTGAAACTTGCTATTAAGGGATTGTTAAAGAGTGATACATTTATATCCTACATTCTATTTCAAAATGATACTCCCAGTTATAAGCAACTTTAGTTACTTGTGTTTTACCAAATATATTCATTTTTATGGTATGATATTTTGTTTTGGAATAGGTGTAGTATTAAGGTTCCTGCAGAGGATTCTGGACGCAATATTATTTGTAGGAGTTTCTGTGGGAGCAGAGGTGACCCAGAAGAGCTTATGGAAAATGGAACTGACATCAGAAGTAAACCCCTGTATTTTTTAGGCCTCACCGCCTCAGGCCGATGAGCTCATAACTGGAGGGAAAGGGCAGCAGCAAGGGCTCAATACAAGTAGTATACAGTATTAAGGAACAATAAGGCATGTATAAGGAAGCCTAGGGTGTACATCCTTTATTATTTTAGTTGCCCTTTGTTACGTTATGATTTTTTTCACCTTCCCTTGTATACTTATCTATGCATAATAAATTACTCTTACTAACTGGAACAATAGCTAGCTAAGATATACGAGTAGATAGCTACGAGATACTGTAGATAGACAGAGAGTAGATACGTAATTTTTAAGTGATATGTTACACAAAATCATTTTTTCTCTTCAACAATTGCAATAATACCCCCTAAGCATGGTATGATACATTTATTAAAAATAAAAATACATTTTAACAATACTTGCCATTATACACTAAACATTACCCATATACTTTTCAACAATATATTCATATAGCAATAACTGAAACAGTTAAAAGCACTGCAGTACTTGTTATATTATTCAATATTTTATATAGTTATTACTTTTGTAAATGTATATATTATTACTGTGTAATAAAATATAATAGACACTATATTAAAATTAATTTATGCTTTGTGAAAAATACATTTTAATATACTAAAATGGCAAGAATTCATATGTTTAAAAATATATAACTTATTTAAAGATCTATATTTTATAACATATTTAATTTCCATAAGGGGTGACATTGTACAGTGTTTTCAATATCTGAATATCTTTTGCTGAATGGAATTCCAGGAAAAACGAGGTCCCTAAATTGAGTATGGACATACTGTGTTGCCCTTCATTTACTCTTGCATTTTCACCATTTTTGTCCATTAACTGTATTAAACAGCATTGCTTGTAAGTAGTATAAATGGAAGATGTTTGTAATTGCTTCTTGGCAGGAAAGAAAACTGTTTAGTTATGCTTGAATAATATGCCTTAAATGAACTACATATGTTATGGTAAATTACATTAAATTATGTTGGAATTTATCCAAATTGCTGTCTTTAAAAATGAATTACAAAATTTTGCAGTATAAAAGTAATACAGGTAACTCACTGAAACCATTGCTACTCTTGTGCAAATTTGATTATAAAAGTGAATGTACTCCTATCCCAGTTTCAGTTGTTCTTGGATGCTTATACCAGGACACCAGGAGAACCTCTGCAGATGTCAGGATTGGGATTGATGGACTGTATTTTGTTAACTTTCAGTGACCACCACACCAGTACTCCACCTCTTTCAGTTCTGATTGTACATTTTTTAAACTCTAATCATTCATATATTCACTCTTAGCTGTTACTGATTCACTTTTAACAGGAGTTTTAACTTTGCCAATTCAAAGTTTGTGTAGGCTGAACATCATGTGTCTCAAAAACAGAAGGAAAAATAATATTAACCTTTTCTTTTGTTCTATGCCAACCACTTTACCAATGTGGCCTTCAGCCCAGCTGGTCAGATTTATAACACAGAAGCAATACCACAGGAGATTCTCAGATCACCAGGACTTACATTGTCTCCTACACTTGGAAGACGGCCATGTAGACGGCACAGGGAGAGGAAGCAAAAAAGAGGCAAGCGAGCAGGATTACTAACTAGACTAAAGGCTGCTCCGCATAAAACCCCTCTTCCTAGCGTTCTTCTTATGAATACTAGATCACTCGCAAATAAATTGGACAAGCTCCGACTGGATATTTTCACACATAAAACTACAAGGGACTGCTGCCTTTTGATTTTTTCGGAGACATGGCTGGATCCCACCATACCGGACACAGCAGTTGAGCTTGCAGGTTGCACGCTCCATCGAGCCGATCGAACCACCGATTCCGGTATGAAAACAGGTGGAGGGCTGTGTGTCTATACTAATAATGCTTGGTGCACTAATATAACTATAATCAACAAGTTTTGTTGTCCGGACGTGGAATATCTGATGCTAAGATGCCAACCGTTTTACCTACCAAGAGAACATACCATCGTTATTGTTACAGCAGTATACATACTGTACCTCCTCAGGCTAATGTTAAGTCAGCACTTGAAAAATTGTTTGACATTATCAGTAAACAACAGAACTCGCACCCTGATGCAGTTTTTATCATTGCTGGGGATTTTAATCAAGCGAATCTTAAGGATGTATTCCCCAGATTTTATGAGCAAGTACATTGTAAAACCAGAGGGGAAAACACCTTAGACCACATCTATACAAACATAAAAGACGCCTATAAGGTCATTCCACGCCCCCACCTCGGCAAATCTGATCATCTCTCTTTGTCACTTGTTCCAGCGCACAAAGCCCTTACCAACAGTACTAATCCAATTAGCAAGACTGTTAAAGTTTGGCCTGAAACAGCCATTTGCCAACTCCAGGACTGCTTTGAACAAACAGACTGGAATATATTTTTTCATCAGACAGACTTAGAGACATATACTTCATCTTTGCTGTCATATATTAATTACTGTGTGGACAATGTCACTGTCAACAAAAGGATTAAGGTCTACCCAAATGAGAAACCATGGATTAATAGTGAAGTCAAACAGGGAAAGGGACTAAGCCTTTAAATTAGGAGACATCTCAGCCTATAGAGCTGCCAGAGGTAACCTCAAGAAGGGCATTAAGTCTGCTAAACTAATATACAAACAATGGATTGAGGAGGACTTTGACAGTAACTCAAACTCACAGTGGATGTGGCAAGGCATCCGATTAATCACGGATTACTAAAAGAAAAATGACGTACAAGGCACACTGGCCAATAACAATGCCAACCTAGCAGAGGAACTTAACAGTTTCTTTGCACGGTTTGACAAGGACAATAACCAGCCTCCAGTCAGCTTCAAGCTGACCAGAGACTCACAGCCTTTGGTCATACACATACATGATATGCGGCGGGCACTCGAAAACATCAATACAAAGAAGGCAGCAGGTCCTGATAATGTGCAAGGACGTCTGCTCCAGGCCTGCGCTGACCAGTTAGCAGAGGTATTTGCACACATATTCAACCTTGTGCCTGAAATCCACAACCATTATACCTGTTTCCAAAAAACCATGGATAACCTGTCTTAATGACTACTGACCAGTTGCTCTCACCCCTGTCATCGCAAAGTGCTTTGAACGACTGGTAATCACACACATCAAAGCCTCCATCCCAGCTGATCTAAACCAACACCAGTTTGCCTATCAGTCAAACAGATCAACTTTGGATGCCATCTGTGTGGCTCTACATGCTGCTCTCTCGCACCTGGAAAAGCCCAACACCTATGTTAGGATGCTCTTCATTGACTACAGCTCTGCATTTAATACCATCATACCTAACCAGCTGATCCAAAAACTCTATGCACTAGGACTTGCTCCGTCCATATGCAACTGGTTACTGTATTTTCTCACCAACCTCCCCCAGTCTGTCAGGATGGGCAAACACACATCCTCCACCCTTACCCTGAACACTGGTGTGCCGCAAGGATGTGTACTAAGTCCCCTTCTCTATGCACTCTTCACCCATGACTGTCAACCCATCCACCAATCAAACATTATTGTTAAATTTGCAGAAGATACAACTGTCATTGAGCTTGTAACAGACAACAGTGAAGCTGCATATAGGGAAGAGGTTCAGAATCTGACAGAATTGTGCAACACCAACAACCTGGTCCTAAATACCAAAAAGACCAAAGAAGTTATTCTGGACTTTAGGACCACTAAAAAGACCAATCACAGTCCGATAACAATCAATGCAGATGCTGTGGAGAGAGTTTCCAGCTTCAAGTTTCTAGGAGTCACCATCCCAGAGGACCTGTCCTGGGCTGACAACAACTTGGCTTCAGGAAGCTAAGGAGAGCTGACCTCCCCCAGAAGCTGCTGGTTAATTTCTATAGATGCACTATAGAGAACATTTTAACTAACTGCATGATGGCCTGGTACAACAGCTGCGCCAAGGCTGCTAAAGAAGCCCTGCAGCGGGTCATAAAAACAGCAGAGGCCATTATTGGGACTGAACTGCCATCACTCGAACTCTTGTATAAGACTCGCTTTGGGAGAAGGGCCAAAAACATTCTCAAGAACAAAACTCATCCTGGAAAATTTTTGTTTCAGCTCCTCCCATCAGGAAGACGCTTTAGGTCAATCCATGCACGCATAAACAGACTAAAAAATAGCTTTTTCCCATCTGCCATAAAATTTCTAAACTCTGAATCTCCTCAATCTGAAATCATTTTTTAATTGAACATGTGCAATAAGCTATATTGTTAATGTGCAATATATTAATGTACTATAATATAGAATATGTAATGTACTATTCATTAACAGGTGCAATAACAATTTATGCTGCTGTACTTTGAGCAATAATAATTTGCTCTGGTTACTTGATCTCTTAACACTGTATATGACATATTTGGAATTATTTGACTTTTCTTTAAATGCACCATGGGGCTGTCACAAAAAGTAATTTCGTTGTGTTACACAATGACAATAAAGTGCTTGAACCTGAACTTGAAGATTTACCTTTCAAATCCTGGAAAGGATTTGCAATGCCCAGCTGTTAAATATATTTCCTAACCATCCTAAACTCATGAGGTAGAAAAAGATTATTAACCTTTGAGAATTACTCTTTTGGATGTACACTGTGCTTCAAATCATTTGGAATGCTAATCCAATCCAGTTTATAGGGTCTTAGTTAGTCAAGTTAATTTTATTGTCAGTACAATGAAATTCATACCTGAATATCTCCTCAAAAATACAATAAAACTAAATTAAACAAAAAGTTTGTAAAAGTTAGACAGAAGGGAGGAGTAAGAAAAGCAGTTGTTCAAAATGGCTGCACAGTAAGGACACCCACTGCCCATCTTTTCCCCAAACTACATGCCATGAGTGTTTTAAGAGGAACGCTATGATGCTTAAAGCAGCTAACCAGAGGATACATGTTTCTTTCCAGGATAAAAGAAAAAAGAAAAAGAAGTATTGTCAAAGACAATAGAATCGAAAACAAATTTAACAAAATCATCTCCATGCAGTGTGCAAAGCTGATTCAGACTTACCCCAAAAAACTTAAAGCTGTTATTACATCAGAAGGAAGGCATGCTACTAAATATTTATGTGAGGTCTGAATACTTATGCAGGCAGAATTTTTACACTTTTTACTTTTTTTTTAAAATATACATTTAACAAAATATATTCTTTGGCTTCAAAATAAAACTGTTGGAACATCTAGGTTTTCAATAAAAACAATTGTTGATGGGTGAATTTTGTTTTGTTAAGTTCATTGTATGGAATGTTATTTTCCTCCAATAAAATAATTAAAAAAAAATACTTGTTGGAAGAATATGTGTGTGTATCTTCTGAAATCCAGAGAATGTCAATGTCAATTTATTTATATAGCACATTTAAAACAACATAGGAATGCTGTGGCCAAGGTGCTTTACAGTAATAGAATAAAAGAAAACGAACAAATAACATAAATAGAAATAAAATATATGAACATAAATAAAATAATTAATAAATAGAAGTAATGTTATATAATCACAATGAGGAAACCATCAGTATTACTGAAGGTCACAGAGTGCAAGTGAATAGAAATGAATCTTTAATCTTGTTTTGAACAGTTCAGTTGTAGACGACTCCTTTATATTATGAGGTAAAGAGTTCCACAGGCGAGGAGCAGCAGCTGCAAAAGCCCTGTCCCCCTTGGTTTTACACTTAGTACGAGGGACAACAAGAGACAACTGACCAGAAGATCTAAGCACTCTGGATGGCTGGTGTAAAACATACAATTCGGATAAATAGGCAGGAGCAAGCCCATGTAAAGATTTAAAAACTAGCAACAAGATTTTAAAATCAATTCGAAAACTGACAGGCAGCCAGTGTAAAGAAGTAAACAGAGTCATACTTTCTTGCCCCAACCAGAAAGCGAGCGGCAGCATTCTGGACCAACTGTAACCTGTGTATCAGGGATTTGCTAATCCCAGAATACAGCGAGTTGCAGTAATCAAGGCGAGAAAAAATAAAAGCATGAGTAGCTTTCTCAAGATCCCTAGAAGATAAAAAAGGCTTGATCTTACCTAATAGATGAAGCTGGAAAAAGCAACTCTTGACAACAGAATTTACTTGTTTCTCAAAAGAGTGGTTACTGTCAAAGATAACACCAAGATTGTGGACTTGAGGTTTGCAAAAGACAGAGAAAGAGCCAAGAATTCCAAGACCAATTTGGGCTTTAGCTGATGGACCCACTATAAGCACCTCCGTTTTATTTTGAATCAGATCAAGAAAATTATTAGCCATCCAGGATCTTAGTTCAGAAAGACAGTTGTGGAGTTAATTTATTGCAGAGTGGCAGACAGGAATATAAACCTGAGTATCATCAGCATAGTAGTGAAAAGAAATGTTAAATTTCCTAAAAATAGCTCCAATAGGATGAAGGTATATAGAGAATAAAATAGGACCCAAAATGGATCCCTGAGGAACACCATGTTTAAGAGGAGCAGTAGACGAAAAAGAGGAATTTAAAGTCACTGAAAAGTGTTCACCAGTTAAATGTGACCTGAACCAGTTAAGAGCAGCCCCTTTAAGCCCAACAAGATGTTCAAGCCGCATCAGCAATATCTCATGGTCAATAGTGTCAAAGACAGCGGACAGGTCAAGGAGGAGAAGGACTGCCGCATCATCTGAGTCAGTAATAATAGAGATGTCATTGAATACTTTCAAGAGGGCCATTTCATCACAATGAAAATGCCTAAAACCAGATTGGTAGATCTCAAATAAATTATTGGAGTTAAGGTGATCGACCAATTGATTATAAATAATTATTTCTAGAATTTTAGCCAGAAATGGCAGTTGGGAAATTGGGCGAAAATTGGCTAATACTCCAGGATCTAATTCTGCCTTTTTTAGACGGGGAAAGACTGCAGCATGTTTAAAAAATGAGGGCACAACCCCCACACTTATGGAATCATTGATAATGGCTAGTAAGGATGGGCCATAACATCAAAGGCTTCCACTAAGAGGCGTGTTGGTATTATATCGAGAGGACTGAGAGCTGGTTTAAGGGTGTCAATAGTTCTTTTTAACTGTGAAAGTGAGACAGGATCAAAGGATTCTAAGACAATGCCCTGTTTAACAGTAGGATGTTCATAACCAGTTGGAACAATGCCACAGTGGATAGTATCAATTTTGCTGACAAAGAATGATAGAAAACTGCTCACATGAATGAACAGTGCTATTTAATCCCATCACAGAATGAGGGTGAATGGCCACATTAATTGAATTAAATAAGACCCTAGGATTCTTAGAATGACGGGATACTAAATCAGCAAAGAAATCTTGTTTAGTTTTCTTAACTGCAGCCTGGAAGTTGAAAAGATAAGTCCTAAAAATCTGTTTAGAAACAATCAGTACATCTTTTTTCCAACGCCGTTCAGCAGCTCGACAGGCGCGGCACAGCGATCGTGTAGTTTCATTTAGCCAGGGAGCAGGTCTTCCCTTATTACTGCGTATCTTGACAGGAGCAATTGAGTCTAAAACTTTTTTACAAGAAGAATTAAATTTTAAGACAGAATCATCGATACCATTATTTTGGACATGCACATCAAGACTAGAGAAAATGATTTTAAAATTGGATATAATAGAAGAATTTAAAAAGCAAGAGCAGTGTGGGGGACAGTTATTAGTCGGGACATTAACAGTAATATTCATATCCATCATTATAGAAAAGTGATCAGTGAAAGAAACATCGCATAAATCAATATTATTAACTGAAATATCATGAGTAAGAACGAGATGAAGAGTGTGACTGAGAGAGTGAGTTGGCGTATTAATATGCTGGATAAAATCAAATGAGTCCAATAGTGATAAAAAGTCATTAACCAATGGTTTCAATTGACAACAAACGTAAATGTTAAAATCACCAACAATAAATACTTTGTCATGGGAGAGTTAATATCAGCCAGGAAATCAGAGAATTCAGAAATTAAAGTATCATTAATTACAGGAGGTCTATAAACCACGGCAAACATAAAAGAAAGGGAGCTGCACACTTTGAAAAGTTGCAGTTCAAAGCTGCTAAACAGACTCTTTGTAAGGTTCACACACAAGAACATACTTTTAAAAACAGTGGCAGTGCACCCACCACGACGAGTCACCCACAGAGAGTTTAAAAATGAATAAACTGATGGTACCAAGTCAATAAAACATGAAGAGTTATCATTTAAAATCCAGATCTCAGTGATGAAGAAGAAATCCCGATTATTTGAGGTAATAAAGTCTTGCAAAATAAAAGTTTCATTAGACACTGATCTCACGTTCAAGAGAGCAGCCTTGATAGAAGTAGAAGAGCTCGTTGCGGGATGAGAACGGGTGAGCGTGCGGAGAGGAGTGGAGGAGTGATGTCGCCTTGAGATCGAGAAATTAAATTCGGTGTCCACTACCCTTGAACCAAGGATGGAGTCCTGTGCAGGAGAAGTTGGGTCATAGACGACACGCAGGCATCGGGAATCCAAGCTCTGGGACTTGAGTCGGCATTGTTTAGCAGCAGCTCTTTTTCCACGACGGCGGCGGGTGCGTTTGTGTCTCTGAGGGGCATTCAACTCATTGATACAGGTGAGCACTGGCGTCCAGGTGAAGAAGTCAGGAGATGAATAAAACAAAGGTGGAGGTTCACATAATACCCCATCAGGAGATGAAAATTGAGAGGAAAGCAAGCCAGAAAATATGTTAAGTAAAGAATCACGATCGTAGTACAGTGGCCGTTGGGATAAACTAAAACATAAAAACAAAGTTAAAAAATAGATTAGCGAGATGAGCAGACGGCCAGCCACACCATTCGGCGCCATCTTGGTAAAGATGGAACTGAATATTTTTGTAAGGCACATTTTGCTATTTTTTAACAAGTAATGATATTAATTAAGTCTTAAGCCTCGATTTCGAAATGTGTATTTGCTTTATTTAAGAAAAACTGATTTAGAAAGAATATTTGTTTCTGTTTGTTTATTTCATAGTTTGTTACTCCTAGGATCAATTGTAGTGTGCTATCAGCAATGATCCCATGCTGATCTGGTCTTAGTATGTATTTATGGTAACAAGACTATCTTTCAGGTTTTGTGCTGTTGCAGTGTGCCCCTAGCAGTAGACAAAGGCTAAAACTAAGTGTAATTACATTGTGCTTCTTGGAGCTGTGTATGAACTTAAACCACCTCATGAGCAGGTTTAAAGGACTTAGTACACTGGGTAATGTTACAAAATGAATTCCACATGCATCACACAGACTTGTACAGACATGAACAAGCAGAAACAGACAAGCAATGCATGGAAATATTTATATCATGTGATATAAGAAACTGAAAAATACAGATGAATATACATCACTGTCAAAGGCATAGCCAGTAGACACTGATAAATCTCAGAGCCACCACACAAGCTGCACCTCCACTGGCCCTTTTTATTGTTTTGACCTTTGGGGGTCAGCTATTGTGCAGCACCCCTGAAGCGATTTCCAGGTTAAGAGCCTGGCTCAAAGGCCCAAATGAGTAGGATCCCTTCTGGCAATAGGGAGATTTGAACCGGCAGCCTTCCAGACACCAGCACAGATTCTAAGCCACAGAGCCACCACTCCACATACAACTCTTGTTGTATAGTCATTATCTTATGCCCTGTAATTGCCTTTTTGTATCCTACTTTCATCTACTTGCATACATTTTTTAGGTGTGCAATACTGTGTGACCTCCCATTCAGAAAGAGCACATTGAAAAATGCTGCCAGTTCCTTCCATGCTATGTTCCTTAAGAATGGCACATAGGTATCTTTGCAGGTGTCTTTCACAATATGTATTATATAGAGCTTGTACGCTACACTGAATTTTGCACTGCAATGAGGCATTCTTTACAAATATTGACCAGCCTCTAGGTATTTTAAACACTTAAGTGACTGTTGGATTGATTAGTTTATTAAGAAAAGCTGGATACATAATGGAGGACAAATATCAACTCTGCTGTATTATCTATGCAACTGAAAAATGAATTACACAGAGATGATTATGCTTCAGATGATAGTAATTACACTTACCTCTCATTGTCTTTACTTTTTTGTATAGGAATTTCAGGGCCTTTTCAAAAGATCGAAGTAAATAACATTTACAATTACGACAAAGACATTCTTTTTGATTCAATGTAGCTTAGCAATTGCAGTTATTTCTTATTCAGTTTATGTGAGGATGTACTTTTTTTTTCTATTCCTTTCAATTTAAAGGAATGTGCAGCAACACATAGATAATGACCAGTTGAGCAAACTGAGGAGAAACAAGAGGCTAAAACAAGGCTATCTTTGCATTAGATGAACTTGGGACTGATTTTGTTCTGCTGCTCACTGTGACAGTACTTAGACCCGAGAACCACCTGCTCTATATTCTACACTACATAGTTTGGTACTGATCCTTTGCTAGTACAGTGCTACCTCAGGCACACCACTAAACTGACTGTCCATTATGGAATATTGAAGGTTAAAATAACAGAATACAACAACATAGTCCATCTTGAGAGGCACTGTTATTTCTCTAGAATTATAAATAGCAATGCTAGTAATCCCAGAGTCTTTTTCTCTACAATTGATCGTCTGCTAAATCCAGGTCACTCAATGGAATGCCTCCAAAATACTTCCAGTGAAACTTGTGAGGCTTTTGCTGCATTTTTTAATCAAAAAATTAATGATATTAGAAATAATATAGTACATCTCCCCAATACTGAACCACTTAAACCCCAGTACTCCATTTTAAACAAATTAAATTATTTCACCAGGATAGATATACATGATTTATATAAAATAATTTCTCAACTGACCCCCTCCACCTGCATCCTCGACCCAATACCAACAAGTTTTTTCAAAGAAGTATCGGGCGTGCTAATTGATAGTATTTTTGACATAGTAAACTCATCATTAATTACGGGGGTCTTCCCAGACTGTCTTAAGACTGCTGTAGTTAAATCCCTGCTCAAGAAAAATAATCTTGACTCCTCTGCTTTTGAATATTTTAGACCTATTTCTAACCTGCCTTTCTTAAGTAAAATTCTAGAGATGGCAGTCATTATGCAGCTTAAAGACCACCTCAATAAACATGCTATTCTTGATAAGTTTCAGTCGGGTTTCAGAACAAATCACAGTACAGAAACTGCACTCGTTAAAGTAGTAAATGACTTGCATGTAAATGCAGACAGAGGTTGTTTATCTGTTCTCATCCTCTTAGATCTGAGTGCCACATTTGAAACCATTGATCACAATATTCTTAGAAATCGCCTTAGTCAATGGGTGGGCCTCTCTGGCAGTGTCTTAAATTGGTTTGAATCCTACCTGGCAGGTAGAAAATTATTTGTAACTTGTGGTAATTATACCTCAAAGACAAATGATATTCTATATGTTGTTCCACAAGGCTCTATCCTGGGTCCGCTGCTGTTTTCAATTTACATGCTTCCGTTAGGTCAGATTATCTCGGGGTATAATGTGAGTTACCATAGCTATGCTGATGACACAAAACTCTCTTGACTCTCTTGATTCACTGACACAATGTTTTACTTGTGTTTCCGAATGGACGAGTAGTAATTTTCTCAAACTAAATAAAGAGAAAACAGAAATTTTAGTGATTGGCAATAATGGATATAATGAGGTTATTAGAAATAAACTTGATTCAAAAGTCAAAACGGAGGTAAGGAATTTAGGGGTAACTATTGACTCTGACCTGAATTTTAAATCACATATTAATCAGATTACTAGGACAGCATTTTTCCACTTAAGAAATATAGCAAAAGTTAGACCCCTTATAACATTGCAAGATGCTTTTGTTTTCAGTTGACTAGATTACTGTAACGCTCTCCTCTCATGACTACCCAAAAAAGACATGAATCGATTGCAACTAGTGCAGAATGTAGCTGCTAGAATCTTAACTAGGAAAAGAAAATCCAAGCACACCTCTCCAGTTTTGATGTCACTACATTGGTTAACTTTGTCATTTAGAATTGACTTTAAAATTCTGCTTATAGTTTACAAAGCCTTAAATAATCTTGCTCCATCTTATATTTCAGAATGTCTTATACCTTACACTCCAAATCGTAACCTTAGATCTTCAAATGAGTGTCTGCTTAGAATTCCAAGAGGTAAACCTAAAAGAAGTGGTGAGGCGGCCTTCTGCTATTATGCACCTAAAATATGGAATAGCTTGCCAATAGGAATTCGCCAGGCTAATACAGTGGAACACTTTAAAACACTGCTGAAAACACATTACTTTAACATGGCTTTCTCATAGCTTCATCTTAGTTTAATCCTGATGCTCTGTATATTCAATTAATTATCATGATTATTCATGGTGGCTCCAAAATCCATACTAACCCCTACTTTCTCTTCTGTTCTTTTTCCAGTTTTCTGTGGTGGCGACCTGCGCCACCACCAACTGATCAAAGCACCGTGATGTCCCTACATTGATGGATTAAAGGCCAGAAGTCCACATGACTGTCATCATCAAGGACTGATTGAGGTCATTTATGTTAGGTAGAATGCCTAGAGGGGGCCTGGAACCCCTGCAGATTTTATTTTTTTCTCCAGCCGTCTGGAGTTTTTTTTTGTTTTTTCTGTCCTCCCTGGCCATCGTACCTTACTTTTTTTCTATGTTAATTAGTGTTCCCTTATTCTAATTTTTATTTATTTTGTATTTTTTCTCTTTCTTCATCATGTAAAGCACTTTGAGCTGCATAATTTGTATGAAAATGTCCTATATAAATAAATGTTGTTGTTGTTGTGCATATTATTATTGAAACATTCTGTTTAAATTTTCGCTTATTTTTGGAACACATCGAAAGTAGCAACATTCTAACGAGGGTCTTTTGTTTAACACATGCTTTATATGAGACTAGCTAAGTTACCCGCTGTTCTCCAGGTGAGAAAGTGGAAAAATGGAAAAAGCATTATAAATTAAATATTGCCAAATTTCATTACACTTAAACTTATTGCAATTATTATAAACTACACTGTAAAAAATGTCAGTAAATTTAACGGTACAAATACTGTAAATGGTGAAGATAAAAGACCTTTTCTGAAAAAAAGGAAAGTTACCTTATGTTCTACTGAAAATTACCTGTATATCTTAAACAATAAATTTCATTATTTTTTACAGCCAAGTTCTGTAAAATCAATATTTTTCTACCTTCAAAATATGCTAAATACCGTTTATTGATGAATTACAGTTATACTGAAAAAAATCTGTTAATTTTACAGTGTAAAACTGTTAAATAACGAAGGTAAACAACCCTAAAATGTAAAACGGTAAATCACTGTTTCAGTAAAACCAGTTACGATATTTGCATAAGGACACGCCCCTTTTTACAATATTGCTCCTGGTGAACTGCATACCTTTGAATAGTAGGGAAAAAAACTTAACCTAAGTTAGTAGACTTATTTTTCCCCACGTGCTGAAGGTTTTTTGAGGTTATGGAAGCTGATTTATGGTGGGTTGTATTTGATAAGTAGGACACCATACACCACAAAAGAGAAAACTTTACTTCCCCACCAGGCAACGTACTGTAACTTCCTTAAACATTGAATTGTTTTTAATGTGTATAATTAAATGGTATATGCTTGCTATTGGTTGTTGTTAATTAAGTGATGCAAACTGTGTACTGGGGTTTGACCCTGCCAATACATATTGTTTATTGATTGTCATATTTATTATGCAACATGAATTTCTGGTTATGGTTAAACATTCCCTTCTGTTGGAGTTTGTTGCGAAGGCCAAATAGTTTTTACTACAAAATTATACTGTAGACCTAAAAATATTGTCACCTTATTTATTACATTTAAATTTTGGCAACCCAGCTGCCAGTATTTTACCGTAAATGTAACATTATTTTTTAAAGTGTACTGTAGACCAAAAAATATTGTTACCTTCTTTTTTACGGTAAAATCCAAGCTGCCAGTTTTTTACCGTAAATTTAAAATTTATTTTTACAGTGTATTGCATACACTGGAAAAAGTCTTTGTATACATTTTTTTAGTGTTTCATTCTGCTTTAAAGAACTTCAAATTTTAATTCTAAGCATGGAAACAATGTCTTGGAGCCATAACAAATATTATAAGGGAAATGTCAGATTAAAGAAAAAGTTAAAACATAATGAATAGGAATCAAACTTGGCTAAATATCACATCACTATATCAAACTGTGTGTCACAGTATTTCTGTTGATAGATTATACACCAGAATTTCTTGCTACTTGTTTCGACCCTGAGCCACCACCATTGACTTCTGGGATAAAAAAAAAAAATCTGATTATATGGTGAGAAGCACCTACTGTAAGTGGCAAATTTTAACTCTGAAGAAAAAAACAAAGATTTAGCTTCGTAGACATGGTGATGTCACATGTTGGCATGTTAGTGCACAAATGCAGCAACAATGAACAGTTAGTAACACATTTTACAGATCACATCCATTGACATATCGCAATCCAAATGAAAGTACTAAAACAAATTGTGTAAAATCACATGTAAACCATACACAACCACCATGAGATTCATACATTTTGTTTATAAAAGAAACCCAAGTAAACACCTTAAGAATGAATACATCATTTTAACTAATTAGCAGAGATTCAAGATTCCAGCTACTACATAAGGTAAATAGCAGTGGTCTGCATGCAAGCAGATATTTCATTTACAAATACATCATGGCATTTCCCTGTCTAGAAATATTCTGATATGCTATAAATATTTGCTCAGCTTTTCATTATCATTCACAGCAGTCTACAAGTAATCATGTATTATTGTACAAAAGCCAGTGACGCTAGTCTGAAACACAGCATCTAATGTTGTTTTCTGTTGCTCTTTATTTCAAAAGTGTGTAATACAGAATAAGCATTAAAATAAAGTGCTACCGATTGCAGTATATTATTTATAACACTCACAAGGTAAAACCTGCTTTACTGAAAAATTACAAAATTACAGAACTTCAATTTCATGTATAAACAGTACCAGATGGCTAAAATAACCTAGTGGGGCTGCCTCCTGTTCTAAGACATTTATAATGGTTTGTATAACTGTGAAACCAATCCACATTGTACAATAATTGCAGGCATAATTGATTACACTGTCAACTTTTTCTCTTGTAGCTCTTGTGAAATCAAATAAATTCATTCTAACATAATTCAGGTGCATGGTCTTAAATGTCTGAAATCAATTCAGATCAACCAATTGCAATGTAACCTCTTTAATTTCATTTCTAGTATATTATGACCTATTCTTTGTGTGTGCTGACATTCTGTTCTAATTACATAAGTGCTTTGGTATTAGTTAATATTTCTTTTTTCAGAGTTTCAAGGAGCCATGCATTAATCTGGAATCTCTCAAAAGTACCCAGTTAAGGAAAAACAAATGAACTGGTACCCACTTTGTTTGGATACGTCTGCCTAGCCAACTGTCTGTTTAGAGCTTCCATCTAAAGACAATATTATTTTGCATTATACAGTGTATATTTATCTATATTTAAATCTGTAATGTATATACATAAATAAGTAAATACAGAATTTTGAAAGAATAAAAAAAGTAAGTAATGCTGTGTTGCATAATTTTCTTACTTCCTTATTTCTGCTACACTTAAAATGTATTGTTACTTGGCAATGACAACTAACCCTACATGAAAAAAGCTTTGTTTTTTTTAGCTTTGTCACTATGATCTATAAATGATTCTACAGCTGCTACTACTTGTTGAAGCAGCACATTTTCTACTGTTCTTTTTTTCTCAGGAGAGAATGTCTCGAATAAATTGATTCAATACTGTTGCTGCTATTGAATATAATGAAAAGCCCATTGGAAGCTATACTCGACAGGTTCATCAATCAAATCCTTCTTACTATATTTGTTATGTTTTCTTTCTGGGTCTAAATTACTGTTTATTGTTAAAACTAATCTGTTGCAAACAGTTTTGAGAAGGTAAGAAGAGAGAGTTCTTCAGGGGTGATACTGAAAGACACAGCAGATTTTCTTCAACGATACCAAATGATGAATAGCTTGTTAAATCCTATTTAAGAAGTGCTGAAAAAAGTAAGCAAAATATACCTTTACAGCTAAACGTGGTGAGGCAGCAGGTGCCTTGTCACATTTTCCCAAATAAATTGATGATTGCCCTGTCCACTGAGGCTGCTAATTGTGTTTTCTTTTAGCAGGTAGTTTTTGTCAGGGCATATCAGTCTTACATGACATCTGTAAAATGACAGTTTTTCTTTGCGCATGTCTTTATTTCAAGGACTCTTTTCTAAGCAGAAGGTGCTTTTGTTCCCATGGTGTTTTTCAGCATTGATAAATCATCCCTTTCATTTTGTACAATTTACTTTCAAGGTTTTCACTTTTTTTTACTTTTATGTTTATACTTTTGAAAACAAACAAAAGTGAAATTTATAGTAATACTAGCTGTTCCACCCAGCTTTGTCTGAGTGATAAAATGTACGTTACATGCGTAAAATAAATAAAAAGCAGATCTGACACTTTTGACTTCCTTACTGCAGCAGAAAGATATGTTTTTTTATTATTATTATTTGGCATCAAGTGCTCCTGAGCTTATTAAGTTCTTGTGAAATTTTACTGAAATTTGAAATTTTACAGAAACGAAAGTTATCTCAATAGTTCAGTAATAATATTGAAATGCTAAAGACCAAATAGAATGTGCCACCGTTATACTGGACTGTTCTGTTGTCAATGAAACAGAAAAAGACTTTAAAAAAAGAAAAGGCCTGGGACATACAGGCATGATCAAAATAATGTGCAAAGGCCATAAGCCAAAAGTCTCTGTCATTAATCCTAATCACAAAGTGTTTCAGAAACTAGAAAAATACCAATCAATAAGAAATGCACACAACACTCTTAGAAATCTAAACTCAAATCAAGCGATACCTTACATGATGTTAGTGGCTGTGTGCTGCGATGAATAATAATAACTTTAATTATTACAATTTTATTTATATAGTACCTTATCATACATTTACGTGCAACTCAAGGTGCTTTCCAGAGAGTAATCAACAAAAAAATAAAGATACATCATAGTTATCTGGATATTATCATTGATTAATATTAAAATAACTTCTAATAAATGTAAGTATACTAAATTAAAAATCAACCTGGGCATTATTAAACAAAATGTAAACACTAAAGAGCATATTGTTTTCTAATTAAAAACCTTATACATAAAGATGGCAAGAGAACAACCAGAACCAATTTATATACAGTATATACTCGTGTATAAATCGGGTCTTGAAACCCAAAAAATTGATCATAAAATCAAACCCCGACTTATATGCCCATTCAAAAATACGACACTTACAATCAGACACATCGAATTTTGTTGCAGCAGCACAGTTATCAATTTATTTCACCACTTCAATGACTTTTAATTTAAAACCAGCTTCATATTTTCTTATGATCGAATGCTTCATCGTAGATAAGGGATGCTCTTACAATAAAGGTGTAAGAGGGTGTGAGATACAAAAAACACAAATCAGTGTAAATGTCACTTCGGAATAGTTTGGGTATTACCGTGTGGTCACATAGGTACAATACATAGAAAAAAAGGCTATGTGCTCCATGGTTACTCTCTCAGGTGGGCATTAGCATATCATAATCTCTTGGACCAATAGCGTGAGTTTTCCACATTCAACTTATACGACTGACATTACCGACATTATAAAACACAGGAAATTATACAGTAAAATCAAGTCTCCACTTATCCGCTGGAGAACTAAAAATATATACAGTATATATCTACATTTGACTTAGGTATGTGTACATCGCAACACATTAAGTGGAGACGGATGTTAATAAATTCAGTGAACAAATACAAAAGCAAATAAAACAGTACATAGCAGTTTCATTTGATTAAGGGTGTAGATGGAGTTCTTGATTCCTTAATGTGATTGGTTGACCAGCTGACATGGAAGATAGGAAAACAAAAAACTCTCATATTTCTCTAGTCTTAGGAAAAATAAACCATGAGAACACAAACCATGAGAACACTGCCACAGCAACTGGTACACTAAAATCACAAACTAAACAAAAAGTTGTAGTGATGTAACATGAAAAAATTTACAACTCTTAAATGGTAACTGCAAAAACTATATTAGAACATTAGAACACTCTAGACAAGAACAGGCCATTCAGCCCAACAAAGCTCGCCAGTCCTATCCACTTATTTCTTCCAAAAAAACATCAAGTCGAGTTTTGAAAGCCCCTAACGTTTTACTGTCTACCACACTACTTGGTAGCTTATTCCAAGTGTCTATCGTTCTTTGTGTGAAGAAAAACTTCCTAATGTTTGTATGAAATGTACCGTTAACAAGTTTCGAACTGTGTCCCTTTGTTCTTGATGAATTCATTTTAAAATAACAGTCTCAATCCACTGTACTAATTCCCTTCATAATTTTAAACACTTCAATCATGTCACCTCTTAATCTTCTTTTGCTTAAACTGTATAGGCTCAGCTCTTTTAATCTTTTCTCATAATTCAACCCCTGTAGCCCTGGAATCAGCCTAGTCACTCTTCTCTGGACCTTTTCTAGCGCTGCTATGTCCTTTTTGTAGCCTGGAGATCAAAATTGCACAAAGTACTCAAGATGAGGCCTCAACAGTGCATTATAAAGGTTAAGCATAACATCCTTGGACTTGTACTCCACACATCGTGCTATATAACCTAACATTCTGTTAGCCTTCTTAATGGCTTCTGAACACTGTCTGGAAGTCGATAGCTTAGACTCCACTATGATTCCTAAATCCTTCTCATAAGGTGTACTCTCGATTTTCCGACCGCCCATTGTGTATTCAAGCCTAACATTTTTACTTTTTATGTGTAATACTTTACATTTACTGACATTAAATTTCATCTGCCACAAATCTACCCAAGCCTGTATGCTATCCAAGTCCTTCTATAATAATATAACGGATTCCAAATTATATGCTAATACACCTATCTTGGTATCAGCAGCAGACTTAACCAGCTTGTTACTTATATTCCTATCTAAATCATTTATATATATTAAAAATAGCAGCAGCCCTAGCACTGACCCCTGTGGAACACCACTCTTAACATCAGCCAGTTCTAATGAGGTTCCTTGCATCATCACCCTCTGCTTCCTGTATCTGAGCCAATTCTTCACCCATCTAAAAACATCACCCTGAACTCCCACGTCTTTTAATTTGATGCCCAACCTCTCATGTGGCACCTTATCAAATGCTTTCTGAAAGTCCATATAAATAATATCATAAGCTCCACTTTGATCATATCCTTTTGTTGCCTCCTCATAGAATTCCAGCATGTTAGTAAAACACAACCTACCTCTTCTGAACCCATGCTGATTCTTCAGAATAACTCCTGTCCATGCCATGTGTTGCTCAATCTTATCCTTAATAATTCCTTCCATTCATTTACCTGTGATGCATGTTAAGCTTACTGGCCTATAGTTGCTTGGATCTGCCCTGTCACCCTTTTTATATAATGGGATGATATTTGCCATTTTCCAGTCCTTCGGAATCTCTCCACTGCACAGTGAGTTCCTAAAAATATGTGTCAAGGGTTTATATATGTACTCACTAGCCTCCTTAAGAACATGAGGATAAATATTATCTGGTCCTGGTGATTTGTTTGATTTCAGCTTATTTAATCTGAGCTGCACTTCTTCCTCTACAATTTCCAAATCCCTCAGTACCTCCTGAGTAGTTGCGTTTACCTCTGGGAGGTTGTTCACTTGATCACTTGTGAACACCTCAGAAAAATGTAAGTTTGGGGCATCCACTATTTCACTGTCTGTATCTTTTAATTGCCCTTTACTATTCCTGATGAACTTGACCTCCTCCTTAACTGTTCTTTTACTACTTAAATACTGAAAGAATATCTTGGGGTCTTCTTTTGCCTTATCTGCTATATTCCTCTCCAACTGTCTTTTAGCCTCCCTGATATCCTTCTTAATGGTTGCCCTCATGTTCTCATATGCTCTACGATTCACTTTGCAGTCATTAGTCTTATATGCCATATAAAGCAGTTTTTTCCTTTGCAACTTCTTTTTTAAATTTTTATTAATCCACCATGGAGTTTTTTTTAGTTTCCTATTAATTCCAAATTTAGGTATGTATCTATCCTGCATTACATGTAAAACATTTTTAAAGCTGTTCCACTGCTCCTTGACTGTCTCCACACTTAAAAGCTTATCCCAGTGTATCCTACTTAGACTTTGTCGCATCTGCCCAAAATTAGCCCTACCAAAGTTCAACTTAACAATTTTAGTCTTTGCATCTGCACTCTTACAAAATATTGAGAATTGTATTACATTATGGTCAGTTGACCCTAGTGGTTCAATCACCTCTACACCCTCAATTCTATCCTGATTATTACAAAATACTAAATCCAGACAGACTCACCCCTTGTTGGTGCTTTAACATGGTGTGTTAAAAAACAGTCACTGATTACTTTTAAAAACTACTGCTCTTGTGCTCCTCCAACTGCAAGGTTATCCCAGTTAATATTTGGATAATTAAAGTCCCCCATGACTATAATATCTCCCTGTAAACTTGCCCTTTTGATATTACTAAAAAGATGTGTGTTGAAATTACTGTCTGAATTGGGTAGTCTATAACACACTCCTAAAATAAGACCTCTTTCCCTAATATTTTCCAGGCGAAGCCACATGTCCTCACTAAGATGGGGCTCATCATCCAACTGAAGAGGTCTTGCATTTAAATCCTGTTTGGCATAAACAGCAACCCCACCTCCATTTCTGTTCTGTCTATCCTTCCTAAAAAATGTGTATCCCTCTATGTTACACTCATCCCCATCTTTGTTATTTAGCCGTGTTTCCGTTATTGCTATAATGTCATAATTATGCTCTGCTACATACAACTCCAACTCACTTACCTTATTTTTGATACTTCTAGCATTAAGGCAAGCTATTTGTAATGTGTTACTCCTTCTACATTTAAATTTTCAGAATGGATGAATAGTAACTTTCTCAAGTTAAATAAAGAGAAAACTGAAATCTTAGTGATTAGCAATAATGGATACAATGAAGCTATTAGAAATAAACTGGATACATTAGGAGTAAAAGTCAAGACGGAGGTAAAAAGCTTAGGGGTAATTGTTGACTGTAATCTGAATTTTAAATCTCATATTAATCAGATCACTAGGACAGCATTTTTTCACTTAAGAAACATAAGTAAAGTTAGACCTCTTATATCACTGAAAGATGCTGAGAAATTAGTTCACGCGTTTGTTTTCAGTCGACTAGATTACTGTAACGCACTGCTCTCAGGACTACCCAAGAAAGACATAAATCGTTTGCAACTAGTGCAGAATGCAGCTGCTAGAATCCTAACTAGGAAAAGAAAATCCGAACACATTTCTCCAGTTTTGATGTCACTACACTAGTTTACCTGTGTCATTCAGGATTGACTTTAAAATTCTGCTTATGGTTTATAAAGCCTTAAATAATCTCGACCCTTCTTATATATCGGAATGTCTGACACCCTATATTCCAAATCGTAACCTCAGATCCTCAAATGAGTGTCTCCTTAGAATTCCAAGAACAAAACTTAAAAGAAGTGGTGAGGCGGCCTTCTGCTGCTATGCACCTAAAATCTGGAATAGCCTGCCAATAGGAATTCGCCAGGCTAATACAGTAAAGCACTTTAAAACACTGCTGAAAACATATTACTTTAACATGGCCTTTTTTTAACTTCAATTTAACTTAATTTAACTTAATCTTGATACTCTATATGTTCAATTTCCTCATAATAACTATTCAGGGTGGCTCTAAAATCCTACTGATCCCTACTCTCTTTTCTGTTTCTTTTTCCGGTTTTTTTGTGGTGGTGGCCTGCGCCACCTCCACCTACTCAAAGCTTCATGATGCTCCAACAATGATGGATGGACTAAAAGGCAGAATTCTACGTGACCATCATCATCAAGCCCTTCCGTGAGAACCCTAAATCCAAAGAGGACTGTTTCATTTATGTTAGGTAGAATGCCCAGAGGGGACTGGGCGGTCTCATGGTCTGGAATCCCTACAGATTTTATTTTTTTTCTTCAGCCGTCTGGAGTTTTTTTTGGTTTTTTCTGTCCCCCCTGGCCATTGGACCTTACTCTTATTCGATGTTAATTAATGTTGATTTATTTTGTTTTCTTATTGTGTCTTTTATTTTTCTATTCTTTATTATGTAAAGCACTTTGAGCTACTGTTTGTATGAAAATGTGCTATATAAATAAATGTTGTTGTTGTTGTTGTTAAATGTTTGCTTAGAATTTACATTACTATGCTTTTTTATTTCTACATCATTGTTTATTCCTCCATGTATAGATCTAAACCTGGCCAGTCCTAAACTCTCTGCCTCACCCCACCCCCCATTCCCTAGTTTAAACAACCCTTGACTAGCCTACACATACGCCTCCCCAATACATTGGTGCCCTTCCAGTTTAGATGTAACCCGTCACGGCAGAACTGGTCCCACCTGTTCCAAAAGGAGTCCCAATGCCCCATAAACCTATACCCTTCTATCCTACACCAAGATTTGAGCCATGTGTTAAGCCTTCTAATCTCCTCAATCTTACCTGGACTGGCGCGTGGCACAGGCAGAACTTTGGAGAAGACGACCTTGTCAGTTCTGCTCGTCAGCTTGGCACCTAACTCTTTGAATTTGGATTGCAGAACTGACAGACTACCCTTATGTATGTCATTTGTTCTAACGTGGACAATGACAACTGGATCCACCCCCGCTCTGGCCAAGAGCCTATCCACCCTTCCAAGGAGGTCTCCTACCTGTGCTCCCGGAAGGCAACACACTGTGCGAGACTCTCTCTCTCTGGAGCACACCTGCGCTTCAATCCCCCTAATGATTGAGTCACCAACTATCACTAACTCTCTCTTTTTGGGAACTGGTTTTGAGGTGGCCCGTTGGGGCTCCTCATCCCTGCCTACCACCTCAGAATTATCAGAGACACTGTCCAGCTCCGCAAGGACATGATAACGGTTTGACACTTCTAATTCTGGGGTTGATGCCCCCGGACAATGTGCACCCTTTACCTTACACCTTGTGACCGTGACCCACCTATTTCTACCTGTCTGGTCTGGAATATCCGCCCATGCCACCTTGGGGGTGCACACTATCTCTCTAAAGGACACCTGGACCAAGTCCGCCAATTCTCTATACACAGGTCAGCCAATTCCTCCTCCAGTTCAGCGACCCTGAGCTCGAGGTGCTGGATCAGCTGGCATCTCTTGCAGATGTAGACCTCAAACACAACTGGCTCTTCCAAACCACCATCTAAAAAGTCCAACATCCAACAGGACATGCATTGCACTGGCTTCATTATTAAAATTTGATGTAGGATTAGTAAACTGCATCAACTTTTTTTTTCTTTTTTTAAAATTAAATTTCTTCTTCTTTCGGCTGCTCCTTAACTTATATGGTAACACTAAGATCTGCTACAGATATTTTACACCTTTTCCCCTTAAGCTCCTGTACTGTTCTCCCTCTCAGCTGCCTGCTATTTGTCTTTCTATGAGGTTAACTTTGCTTTTCTCTCTGTTTTTATTTTTCTAGATATTTACATGTACTGTACAAAATCTAAATTTTTGTCTTTTGTGATCAAATTTTTAATAAAATGCAAAACAAACACTTTAAAGGTGATCATATGCTATTCATATGGGACAAGCAATAAAATAAATCCCTATGTTTGGCACCCACCCCACACCTCATCACACCATAATGCAACCCAACCCAACCCTACTTCATTAAAATTAATAGCATCAACAAAAGAATAAAGGAACCCACGAGGAGAAGCAAGTGAGGGAGCATCAGTTTTGCCAGCAATTGTCCCTAATTGAAATAACCTCTGCCAGGTAACAGATTAATGATGGGAGGAAAAGTCTTGAAGTAGGAAAATGTAGTGAAGCAAAGGGATGCTAATAGAGAGTATGAAAGTAAGACATACCAGACCAAAGACGAAATTCAGAAGAACAGTCCCAAAGCATATGCATAAATGTACCTGGGGTGTTCAGGGAACAAAAGTGACAATTTGGGTCAGATGACAATCCCCAAACAAATTGTTTACACAGGGTAACAAATAACCAGTGGATACCTTTAAATTGAGTTTGTTGGTGATTAGGATTCCTTCAAACCAATGAGATATTTTTGAGAACTAACTTCCACAAAATTAAAGGAGATGGAGAAAAATCTCTTAGCCACACTGACTTAATTTATTGTGAGTGATATGATGCCTTACACGGCATTGCATATGATGTAGACACTGCTTTGCAACCAGGGGGCAGAGTGAGTGAGAAAATATACAAAGGATGGGAAACAAGGGCAGAAGAGATTGGAACCCCATAAGCTTTAAAGATGGATTTAAGTTGTAAGTAAAAGAAAAAGGAAGATAAAGGGGCAGAAAAACACAGTTTTATAGGCTGGAATGTTCAAAGGCCTGATTCATCAAATATTTCATCCAGTATATGAATACATTTACTAGACCAGGGCTGGAAGATAATGGGACCATCTCCAGTGTGCAGGGCCAGGTTATGAAAAATAGGTGTATGCCAGGCTGGACAAAACACAAGATGCCTCTCCACCATAAGCCATTTAAAATCTAAAATTTTATTAGCCTGTATTCAAAGTTAGACTATACTGGAAATAACTATGTTTTTTACATGATGCTAGAATAAGACAGACTTTATAAATATTATATATATACAGTATAGATATTATAAATATTTGAGGCACTCTTTAAGTAGACTCACTGGCTCAGAATAATACTAAGGAAATGAAAAATTCTCTTTATTTAAAAAATAAAGAATACAGAGAGGAATATACAAAGCCAAACAGAAAGCTAAAAACTAAATAAACAAAATAGCTACTGTCACTCTTGGACAATCTGCACAGGTTTGGAATCCTGTCTGCCTGTTGTGGTGGTTCACCCAATTGCCCATTTCCACGTACCAGAAAATACACTCTTGTCATTACCCCAAATTCCTGTTGTCTGGTCATTCTAACTTCCAACTAACTAATCAATAAGCTTCAAAAGCTCTAATTCTCTTCCCATTAAAAAAACAACTTTCTTCTCTTGCCAGCATACTAACCTTTGACATCCAGGGGGATAATTATGTGCTTCCACCCAGGCTAACCATGACTCTCACACTGTAACTAATGAAGCAATCTACAGCTAGGGGGTGTATTGTCCCCTGACAGTGTCTTCCTTCTTATTCTAATAGAATGACATATGTCATCATAGGTGATGCTAGAAACTCATTTTACCTGATGGCTGTATACTGTACGTCCCTGTACATACTCTTCTTATTTACCAGCCCATCCTTCATTCTACAGATATATATTGCACTACTTCAGTTACACTATCCCTTGCCAAGCTGCAGGGTTTTGGAGAACCTAACATTTCATCAACCTTGTAAAATGTTAGAGGTGGAGATCCATCCAAATCCTATTGGTGTGTATTAGTTTAATATAAGAAAATGGCCTCACTCATTATTTTACCATCCATGATGATCAGAAGGCTTTTGGAGCTCTGCAAATATAAAACTTTCTCTTTTTTTGTCTATGGCATATTTTGTCATTGACACTGCACACAAGAACATACACATTCATTGATTCACTGAAGCATACCCCGCCAGAGGAAGTTTTTCAAAATGCTCGTGTCACAAGTCTGGAAAAAAACAGAAAAGAAAAAAATAGCAAGTCCACAGATTTTCCTTAAGATTTGTGTACATGCAAAAGGTTTCAAACCGACTTCTATTTTAGTTTTAAACCGAAAACTATATTGGGCGGGGATTGACTCTTGTTTTTCTATGATTTTATTTTTTTTGTTTGTTTTTCTGTTTTTCATGTTTGTTTTTACACTGTAAATTTAGTTAATTCTAGTATGCTAGAATATAGTCGAAGGCTACTGTAATTTTGTGTTTTTTTTAAACCAAAATATTAAAAAACTTAATCAAAAAACAAAAATACTACTACTATTTATTATTGTTATTGAAATTAACAGGGCTGCTGTTCGATTAAAAATGTAATAATGATTAATCACACAATTAACATTTTTAAATGAATTTAAATGCACATCAATCACATTTTATTCTATTCTCTTCAAGCATATTAATATTTTTTGTATAAAACAGAAATAACTCATTAATTTCCAATAGAAAACAGTTTTAATAATCACTTATCTATACATATTTAATTTTAGCAGATTGGTTTATTGAACAGTTTTTGTGTAACAGAAACAACGCCCAAATATCACCAAACGCCACTTCCCAGGATTGATATAATATTTGGGAAGACAAAAATGTATATTTTGAACTAGTAGGTTGCAAGACATCATATCAAAAGAATTAATATTTACACAAGCAATTAAAATATTAAAAAACAAACATAAAATAAGTATTACGTGTTTGTGCCCAATCAGCACTGTTATAGCTCAGGTGGTGCTTAACTGTGTGATACACACGAGTCAACTCTGTTACCTGGAGAAGAGGAGTCAATAATTAGATTGAAAAGGTGTAAAGAAAAGGCTTTTAAATAGCAAAGTGTAGACCAAAAAAAAACTTTCCCAAGTACATATGAGAGTTTTAGCTATGTTAAATTGCTTATTATCATAGAATGTATTGTTTATGAATCTGTGAAACATCTGCAAAATCAGGCCTTATCTGACTGAGTTTACAGCACAGCTTCTGGTCCAGGCTTTGGTCTTATCATGTCTCAATTACTGCAGCATGCCAAGATGGGCACATATCACTCCTCTCTTCAGGTGGCTACACTGGCTCCCATTAGCAGCATGCATTAACTTCAAATCCTTGATGCCTGCCTACTGAAAATTCAGTTGGTCGTACTTGTGTATATGGAGACACTGGTGAGATGCCATGCTCCTTCTCACCAACTCAGGTCTGCTAGTGAGCATTGTCTGGTGATGCCACATCTGTGTGGTATCAAATCTCATTCCACACTTTTTTTATATGTAGCTTCTGTTTGATGGAATGAGCTGCCCACCTCAATCCAAACTGCTTACTCATTCAATTTGTTTAAAAAGCGATTGAAAAGCATACTGATCTGTGAATATCTGTAAAATTCTTAATGGATGTTTGTTCCCTATGTGGAAACCTGTCACATTGTTAACTGATGTTTTTTTGTTAAGCTAGCTTTTATAGCTCTTTAGTGTTGGGGATAAACCTTTGTAACCTGTCTTACTACATTTCTTTAAAGCAGTCTCTAGACCGATGTTACCTTGTAATTCACTTTGAATAAAAGCATCTGCTAAGCAAATAAATGTAAATGTAAATATAAAATAAGTAACTATTCTAATCTTCTGTCCAAATGTATGGAAATGTAAGTATGATCAACTTGCACTTATTATTGCCTAGTTTTATAGGTTACAGTATAAAACATGCTAATGTAGGCTGTTATTTAGGCTATAGCAGGTAACTTACAATTAATTAAACAACAACAACGTAACATGTATGCTTTGACAGAAGTCTGAGTGAAGTATAAGGAATCAAACAATTCCACTCTGTGTCATCTGCTCTTTAGTTGCTCAGATATAGGTGGCACTTGCACTGTGCTGTTTCTGGTCAGATATCACACCATGGCAGACCCAAGTGGCAGGGTTGACCCACTGAAATTGTTTTCTCAGACCTATACCTCAACAGCCTCTTATGTTTCACAAGTGGACTTTCATTAGAAGACAAAACATCATGTAGAGTCATGTTCTAGAATTCCACCAATGTGTGTCAATGTGTGAATGCAGCATATTGGCAACAAATAAACTGATGTGCAATCTCACAAATGAAACTCATTCACTTTGCTTATATAACTGGTTTGATTTTAATTGGTCTCATGTTATTACTGTAGCTTTAGCTGTTATTTATTGGGTTAGCTTTGAAGAGATAGTGTATATATGAAACGATGTCTACGAAAATACAGGACAAATGACATCCCTTATTGATTCAATAGAGTACACAGCATTTTACAATCCTGTATTATAAGGAATATGTGGCAACTCTACTGATGTGTGTGAATGACTGTCATTATCAAGAAATAACATAGGAAACAATCAAGTGCCAGTGACCCACTACTAGTAATATCAACAGACGTGACACATTTGGTGCTGTTTTTTTAACAACATGTAAAGCATAGTCAAATTACCTGGATAAAATTAACATCTTTAAGGGATGTTTTAATGTATTAATCTCAAATGTTAATATCAATTAATTAGCAGCTCTAGTAATTAATAATCTATTCAACACTATAATAACAACAAAACACCAATTTGTGCACATAGGTAAAAGAAAATGTTTTCTTAGTTATTACAGTACAGTGGAACCTCGGTTCACGAACGTCCCGGTTCACGTACAACTCGGTTCACGACCAAAAAGCTTGCCAAACTTTTGCCTCGGTTCACAACCACACACTCGGTATACGAACAAGCCAGTTTCCCTTGCCTCCTAAACAGAGAGAGAGAGCAAGAGCGAGTAAGCACGTGCCTTCTGGGGAGGGGGAGGAGGAGATTGCTGCAGTGTTTGCTGAACAAGCCAGTTTCACTTGCCTGAGCGCAAGA
>JANRMT010049829.1:46687663-46699921 GCA_026402145.1 Polypterus bichir lapradei
ACTAAATAAAAATTCCTTCTATTTAAAATTTAAATAGAACTTGAACAAATACGATAGTTCATAATATCCACGCAGACTTGCACGTAAGAGCGGGAGTTATCCGTTTTAACAAGCAGCGTCTTGCACTGATACGAAATAGCTGTGTGTGTATATATGTAGATATGTATGTATATGTATATATATGTTTATATATGTGTGTGTGTATGTATATATATATATGTATTTGTGTGTATATATGTGTGTGTATGTATGTATGTATGTGTGTATGTATATGTATGTGTATATATGTAGATATATATATATGTATGTATATATGTGTGTGTGTATATATATGTGTATATGTATAGATATGTATATATATATGTTTATGTGTGTGTGTGTAAATATATATATATATTTATATATATATATATATATATATATATATATATATGACAGCAACACTCATCACTCACAACAGTGACAAAACAATTACATTGACAATCATGTTACGTTATTTTCAAAATGTTTCCTTTTCTTTTTCATTGCTTCTTTAACACACTACTTTTCCGCTGCGAAGCGCGGGTATTTTGCTAGTGTATATATATACCTCGATCTACATACTCGAATAATGGATACTTTACTCGCCATCAATGATTGTTTTGGTAAAGCCATACTCAGTGTATTCATTAGATGAACGGTAAAAAAGTAAGAGCGAGGGGAGGGTGACTTATTGAGGCATGCAGGCAAAACCACAATAGCACGCGGGCTCGATGTACTGTAGTGTGCGTCAACTCGATCTGAATTGCGTGATCACATTCGAAAAAATATATCTTTTCAAGTTCTATTTAGTCCATATGTGTCAAACTCAAGGGCCGCGGGCCACATCGGGCCCGGTGTGTAATTATATCCGGCCCGCGAGATCATTTTATATACTGTATTATTGTTATTAATGGCCCGGGTATATGAAGCGCTGGTAACACAATAAACTACAGATCCCATAATGCAGCGCTTCAGCTGCCTTGCCGAACACTTACCGCGTTAATCAAGTCTAGCTTATGATGCTGCAAGTTATTGCGAAGCTAGCCCACACGATGCTGAAGAGAAACGTTGATTCTGAAAATAGAGCCTTTAAAAACCGATGGGAGGCTGAGTATATGTTTACTGACATTGCCGGTAAACCCGTGTGTCTCATTTGTGGAGCTAATGTGGCTGTAATTACAGAATTTAATCTAAGACGGCACTATGAGACAAAACATCAGGGTAACCTGAAAGACCTGAATGCAATGCAGAAGATACAGAAAGCAGAAGAATTAAATAAGAATCTGACACTTCAGTGGACGTTTTTACCCGTGCACAATCACAAAGTGATTTCAAGTGAAGCTGCTTTTATGGGAGACACAAATGCACCAGTGCAACTTGCCCCACTTTCCCTGTTGCCAAGTAATGTTGAACCAAGTCGTCACTACGGTGTTCCCAAATACGCACTTTGCTGATAAACTGAGCGCACGGCGCTTTAGTGACTTTGAAGAACAAAAAAAGTCCGTCTACATGCGGCTCGAACCTTGTGCATGTTTGGTAGCACATATCTGTGTGAGAAGCTCTTCTCAGTGATGAAGACTAACAAAATAGCACACAGGAGTCGCCTCACTGATGAGCACCTGCAGTCCATCCTGAGAATCTCCACAACACAGAACCTCACACCAAACATAAACGAACTTGTTGCCAAAAAAAAGATGCCAGGCGTCCAGCTCTAAAATGACATATGAGCAAAGACAACTGAATGATTTGATTTGTTATTGCTGAAAGGAACACATTTTATTTATATTTCCAGGTTTTGTTATGCAGCATGTTCATATTTGAATTTGTATAATTTTGACAGGATATATTTTTATGGAGAGCAAAATCTTTTGGGATATTTAAAATCTAAGTTTATTTTTTATATAAAATTACATAAGAGTAAAGAAATTTGAATGTTTGTTCTTTTAAAGTTTACTTTATTTCTAACTTGTATAATTTAGGCAGGATATATTTTTATGGAGAGCAAAATATTATAAGTTGTTTAAGGTTTGAGTTGATTTATTCAGGAATAATATTCCTGTCTGTTTTTACCATTCCTACCAAAGATATTTCTGTCGACTAAATAAAAATTCCTTCTATTTAAAATTTAAATAGAACTTGAACAGATACGATAGTTCATAATATCCACGAAGACTTGCACGTAAGAGCGGGAGTCATCCGTTTTAACAAACAGCGTATTGCACTGATACGAAATAGCTTGCCCATTTAATTATTTAGGAATGGATAAATAAATTAAGATTTTGTACAAATAATGTTTTTCATTTTTCTTCCTTGATGGATTCTGCCACCCCCAGCAACAGTTGCTTGCACCCCAAAGAGTGTATATATATATATATATATATATATATATATATATGTGTGTGTGTGTGTGTATATATGTAGATATGTATGTATATGTAAATATATGTTTATATATGTGTGTGTGTGTATGTATATATATATGTATTTGTGTGTATATATGTGTGTGTGTGTATGTATATGTATGCGTATATATGTAGATATATATATATGTATGTATATATGTGTGTGTGTATATATATATGTGTATATGTATAGATATGTGTATATATATATATGTTTATATGTGTGTGTATATATATATATATTTATATATATATACAGTAATCCCTCCTCGATCGCGGGGGTTGCGTTCCAGACCCCCCCGCGATAGGTGAAAATCCGCGAAGTAGAAACCATATGTTTGTATGGTTATTTTTATATATTTTAAGCCCTTATAAACTCTCCCGCACTGTTTATAAATATTCCCCGCAGAGTTATACAGCATAATCCCTTTGTATTCTCTTAGATATTAGGTAAGATTCATTGAAATTATGTATATAAACACACTGTTTATATACAGTAAAACCTAAATATTATTTTAAAGATATTGAGTGTCTCCGATATCACATATGTTACAGCCATTACGATAGACAGGCAACCAGCAATAAATACGTACAATGCAAGAAAAATAGTATACAATAAATGTGTGTACAGTGACACTAAACGTACGTACATGTACTAAGCACTGTAAGAAGAAAATTAATTATGGTTACTCACCAACAATGACACGGTGACTTGTCCGATAACAATGAGTTTAATTTTACTGCACAACAAAGGAGAGCGTTACAGCCCTTGTAAAGGAGCCACTTCAGGCGATTGTGTAGCACTGCCGTTGTTCTTCTTCTGGCAGTCTTCAATCCAAATCCCTAAAGCAGATTCCATCCAGACTACTGCCTTATTACATCCACTTACAACTCGTTTTGTACCCTGGTTAAAAGGACACTGCAGCCGTAGATCTTATATTCCTTTCCTATTTTTTAAATAAAAAGAATCGTAGCCTTCAACAAATCCAAATCGTTTACCTTTTCGGCAATCGTTAACATCTTCTTCTTGCGCTTGGGCACGGCCCCTGAAGCAGTAGCAGATTGTTTTGGAGCCATAATGAAGGGCTTGACTATGCACAAAGATAAACACTAAAGAGCACAACTCTTTACACAGCGAAACACGTTGATGCTGAATGAGCGAGATGAGACTTCCTGGTTAACACTGCATTCAGCACGCAGGAGCTCAACTGCGTGCTCTGATTGGTTAGCTTCTCAGCCATCCGCCAATAGCGTCCCTTGTATGAAATCAACTGGGCAAACCAACTGAGGAAGCATATACAGGAAGTAAAAAGACACATTGTCCGCAGAACCCGCGAAACAGCGAAAAATCCGCGTTATATATTTAGTTATGCTTTCATATAAAATCTGCGATAGAGTGAAGCCGCGAAAGTCGAAGCGCGATATAGCGAGGGATTACTGTATATATATATGACAGCAACACTGATCACTCACAACAGTGACAAAACAATTACATTGACAATCATGTTATGTTATTTTCAAAATGTTTCATTTTCTTTTTCATTACTTCTTTAACACACTGCTTTTCCGCTGCGAAGCGCGGGTATTTTGCTAGTGTAATATATTCACCAGCAAAGTCAAACACCCCAGAGATGATGATATTGTTGGATGCAGAAAAAGCATTTGATATGATTGAATGGAACTACATTTTTAATACATTAGAGAATTTTGGGTTTGGCCCAAATATTTGTGCATGGATCAAATTACTATATACCAATCCAGAAGCCTCAGCTTGTATTAACAACATTTGTTCAGACTACTTTAAACTAGAACGTGGTACCAGACAAGGATGCCTTTTGTTACCACTGCTATTTGCAATCGCCATTGAACCACTGGCAGTTCACTGTCGAAATGCTTATCAGATAAAGGGGATTATCAGAGAATTTCTTTATATGCAGATGATATGGTACTGTATATATCAGACCCATAAAATACTGTGTCTGCAGTCTTAACAGCACTCACAGAATTTCAAAAGATGTCTGGTCTCAGAATTAATTTGAATAAAAGTGTGCTCTTTCCAATGAATTCTCAAGCACACAATATTAGATTGGACACCTTCCCTTTTATCATCGCAGATCAGTTTAAATATCTAGGGGTAAATATCACAAGTAAATATTGTGGCAGGCTGCTGGCGTCCATGCCCAGCCGGGATGCCTCTGCACACTATATTCAGGGGGAGTAGCCCTGGACAGTGCAATACCTCCCCCTGGACTCTAGATGGCCGTCCCCCTGGGGTGGAGCAATGCCTCAGTTTCCCACAGGGCTCCCTGGGAATTAGAGTTGGGTGCAACCTTGTTGGGTTCCATAGGCACTGCCAGGGGGTGCTGTGTTTGGTATTCCTGAGCCCGTGTGGGCAGCAGATTCATCACACCTGAAAGTGCAGCCAGAAATCGGTGATCAAGCACCTGGAGCACTTCCGGGTAAACTATAAATTATACACTATTGGCACGCAGACTTATTTTGCTAAACTGGAAGAATCCTACCTCTCTCCTTTTAAGTTAGTGGGTAACTGATGTTTTATACTATTTGAAATTGGAAAAAATTAAATTCTCAGTTAGAGGATCTGTGCAGAACTTTTTTAAAACCTGTCAGGATCTAATCAATAGTATTTTAGAATAAGCTCTTAAAGCACTGAGGAAATAATTCTCTTCGCATTTCTTTTTTTTTTTTATCTGCCTATTAAAATCATTAATTTATGTATTTTGACCAGCTTTAAGTTTTACTCTGATGGCCATGCTCTCTCTCTCAAGGGTGGGGGTTGGGTTGTTTTGTTTTCAATCCTATTTTTTGAAAAAATTGGTCTATCTGTATGGAATGATTATAATACAATCAATTAAAAAATAATAAATAAATAAATGAGTGGAAAGATGGATCCTGTATCCTCTTTGTCATACATACACATTGTTATCTTTGACTAGTAGCCACATAGCACCAGCCAATTTCCTCACTCCTTTTAAAGTGTGTCGTGATGGAACCTGCCCTTCATGATTCTTTTACCTTATTATATACATTGAGTTACCAGTTACTTATGTACACCTACAACTTCACATAAATTCTACGTTCCAACTCATCATAATCTACACCACATCAGTTAATGTTCAAATGGTGGAATGGGGAAAACAAGTAACCTTAATACCATTGAATGTGGCATGATTATTAGTGCTAGACATGTTAGTTTAGCATCACTCAAACAGCTATCGTCTTGGGCTTTTCAAGTACAATAATTTCCAGTGTTTATGAAGAATCATGCAAAAATCTTATTAGTGGTAGCTAATTCTTGGGGGTAAAATAGGTTGTGGATCACCAGGGTCAAAGGAGAAATCTGAGTTTTGTACAGTTTGGCATTTTAATCAAACTGATGGGCTAGTTGAGTGTTCACATCAAACTTTAAAACAAATGTTAAATACATTTATGTTAGAGAAGGCCTCAGTCTGGGACAAGTGGTTATCATTTTTATTTGCTTTGTAAGACGTTCCAGAGGCTTTAACAGGATTATCACTCACCACTTAAATTACTTTGGATAAAATATTAGAGGACTGTGTTGAAAGAAGCATTGGAGAGAGAGAGATGAAATGAATAAATGAGGGATGAATTAACTATCCTTCCTCTTCAGGTCCAGGAAAATTTGGATCATTTGCATCTCAAACATAACCACACCCATTATCCTGGCCAGAAAGTTTAGAAATTGCTATCTACTTCTAAGAAAGACTTTACTGGCTAGATGCATGAACTTTGTGAGATTATAGTCCAAAAATGGCCAAATACTGTACATATGAGACCTTGATTGCTGATAGTTAAAAAAAGAAACAAATATGCCATATTAACATTGTAAAGGAATGGCATAAACTCAGTTTTTAGTTTTCAGGATAGTAGATGAAGAGGAAGGTCCAGAACAGTATAAATTTTAAAACATCTCTCTAGTATTCAACAGAAAAATATTTTGGAATTAGTTCCAGATCATCTGTTTGGTAAGTGCCCTGGGCAAATTCCATTAATTCAACATACTACTCAATTAACCTTTCCAGCAGGGTCCCAGCATGTCTCCAATTGGTGTTTTGGGAAGAACTCCTGAACACTTTGGAGCTTAAAATAATCGAGAACTTCCAAAGTGAATGCTGTAGACCTGTGATGTTGGTGCAAAAAGAATGGTGAAATTAGATTCTGTGTGCATTTTTCTAAAATTACAGGTAATGTACTATCTGCTTTCTATCCATATTATATGCCGAAGTTGGATGATCTAATAGATCAGCTGGGACCAGAACAGTATTTAACCACTTTGGACCTTTGTAACAATCCTTGGCATGAGCTATGAGCAGAGACTTCAAAAATCTCTCACCACCTTTTGAGCCTCTAGAGCAGTGCCTTCCAAACTCTGTCCTGGGGACCCAATGTGGCTGCAGGTTTTTGTAACTAGCGAGCTACTGGTAGCTCGCAACCCCTTTCCAAGTAGCTCGCCAAAGGGTTAATGAATCCTACATAAATTTGAAAACTTGATTAGTCAAATTAGGGGTGGGTGATCTTTCCAAAAAATCATATCACGATCCACAATCTGAATTGCAATCTACCTTTTCAATGTGGCATACACTTAAGAGAATATCCGGGCTCGAACTCATCAAGACCTGAGTAACACTTTATTTTAAATATCAAAGTTGAATTCAATTGTTCTCTTGTTCGCTAGCAAAGCGGAGTTAAGGAACACGCCCCGAAGCTGGTGAGTGAGTGAGGAAGGCCCCTGTCCTCGGCCTGCTGCCTTTTTCTCGGATTCGCGCAAATAAATTGGTACCGTAAGCCAAATATGATACATAACGAAATGAGAGAAGTCGCAAAATCAACCGGAATGTTTAAGCAAATTATAGAAAAAAAAACAGATCTAAATCTGTTAAGTAGTTCGCTCGTGAAAAGTGGACAGACAGATAGACATTGGATTTTATATATTAGTAAACCTTTAAAATAATGTACAGTTAAAGTCTCAACAGCATTCTCACACATTTCTGGAGCTTAGTAGAGCCAGATAACTATAAGAATCTTCACCAAGCACCTCTGAAAATGTCTATTTTGTTTGGGTCTACATATCTCTTGTCAGGGATGCCAGGGACCATGACCCGGCCGGGACGCCATGAGGGACCGGATGTGGGTCTGCGCCCACCCTGGATCACATTGGGGTCGCCTTCCTGGTTGCTTTGGGGGCCACGGTTACAGGGCATGGAAGCTCCACCCTGTAGGGGCCCGTGGTCACCGCCAGGAGGCGCCCCAATGCCTTGGGGACTTGTTACCCCAGCACTTCCGCCACACCAGGAAGTGCTGGGGGGAAGAATTAGGACGGTGCCCGGAGAGCTGCCGGGAGGACAGCCGGCACTTCCGCCACGCTGGGGCGTGGCTAGAGGAGGAATGCCGGGAACACCTGGGGCTCATCCGGATCATATATAAAAGGGGCCGTCTCCCTTCATTCGAGGCTAGAGTCGGGTGGAAGGAGGACGAGGCAAGAGAGGAGAGTGGAGGCAGCCCGAAGAAAGGCATTGTGGCCAGGACTGTGACTTTGGGGTTTGTGCACTTGTGAACTGAGTCTGAGTGACCTTAATAATTTGTATATATTGTAAATAAACGTGTTTGTGGGTGACATGAACGTGTCTGCCTGTCTGTGTCCGGGTCAACTTCCACAATGGCGCCCAACGTGGGGCCAACCGTCTGGTGCAAGACGGGGGCCCCAAATTAATAAATATTTTGTGAATGACCCGGCGCAGCAGCGGACCCCACACACTTGCCGCAGGAGCGGCCCGTGCACAACCCCGCGGGAGCGGTTTACCCTGGAGATCACCGCCGGACCGCAGACAGGCCATTCCCGGGTGCGGAGGAAGAAGAACCGGTGTCGCCAGAGCGCAGCGGGCTCTGAGGGTCGCGCCGGCGTGGCGACACAGAAGGCCTCGGAGTGACGGGATCCGGGAGGTGAGTGCCCTGCCCTGCAGTAATCGGCCCTTCGGGGTTGTGCTTACCTTGTTTTCTACAGGGAGGGACGATTCGGATCCGCGTACGTGGCAGGAGTACGCCGGGCCACGGGCTGTCGGCAGCGCGAAGGTGGCAGCAGAGGAGGCTGCGAAATTGGAGCGCCGCAGCTGCGAAGCGGCGAGGAGGCATGCCACCGCACCCAGAGCAGGGGAAAGAAGATGGCCGCGGGCCGGATGTCCCGCCCGCTGACAGGCACGGGATTGGCCGGTGTATCTTGTGTGCCCGCCAATGATTGGATGGAGGCGGGACCAAGGAATGCCAGTCTCGTGCCTAGAAGAGACCCGATTGGGCCAGAGGGGGTGGCCCACAGGAGGCAGGCGACGAGTGGTGCTGATGGACAGGTAAGCCCACCGGCGTCTGTCTCTCTGTTTTCGCCAGCGGCTCGGCGCGAGTCGGAGGGATCCCCTCGGCCCGCCAAGCCACCGTTGTTGCAGATGCTGAGTGCTCTCGCTGTCCAGTTGGAAAAGCTGCAGGGGAAGGTGGTCGCGTCGGAAGAGACGCCGTATGGGACGGAGGATCGGCGCGACGCTGGAGCCTGTGGCCAGCAGGGTAGTGCGGGGAAGGAAGGTGACGCCATCCCCGTAAAGCATAAGGGGGGATTTGCCGAACACGGCCGTGACTTTGTTAAGGAGGACCGGCATCGAGTAGGCTATTCCCCAACAGCGGATGTGGCGGTGCAGACTGCCTGCGAGTACGCAGGGGCTGGCAGGACCAGGGCTGATGAGTGCCCTGGGTCCTAGCGCCCTGCGCTCCAAGCCCGCAGCTGTCTCCTGTCGCTCTGCAGGGACGCAGACGGGGCTGGATTTGAGCTGTTGCCATGCTCAGACCCAGACTGTCAAGGCGTCCAAGAGAAGAAGGAGGAACCGAGGGGTAAATGCCGGTTCCTCCGATAGGAAGGGGCGTCTCGCTGGGTGCGAGCGTCCAGAGAAAGGCCGTCCTCTGCGGAGGCAGAGGGAATCCCCTGGGCGGCTGGGCGAGCCGCCTGTGAGAGCGGTCCCAATGAGAGCAAGAGTACGGGCATGGAACCTGCGGCGGAGGAGCCAGTCAGGCAAGTCGTGGGCTGTCGGAAGGGGGGGAGAGCACTGCCGGTGCAAAGACCGACAGGACGCTCGGGTGCTTCTGGCCCTCCCTTTTCTCTTTTTACAGGCCCGAAGCCCCGACGAGCGCTGGAGCCGACATCGCTTGGGACCTGCCCTCCTGGAACGGGCCGCTCCGCGGGAGGGCTCCCCGCCGGGAGGCTGATGGTGCCCCGGCTGGTGGGGACGGCAGGGGCGAGAGTGGCGCGTTCGCGTTGGAGGGGGTGCCGAAATAAGATGTCCCAGGGTGCCGTGTTGGACCCTGGGGACATAGTAGGACCCTCTCTGGGGACGTGCTGCCCTTTCGGGGAGGGTCGTTCGGACCCACGTGTCTTCGCTAGCGGTGGGGCACTGTGGTCCCCGGCTGGGGCTGGAGCCCGGCCGGAACGCCCAGGAGGACCAGAGGAGGACTTGTGCCTCCTCCAGACCGTGAGGGGGCGTCCGTCCTGGTTATGTTGGGGGCCTCGGGTAAAGGGCTTGGAAGCCCAGCCCTGTAGGGACCCGAGGCCACCGCCAGGCGGCACCCCGATGCCGGAATATCCCGTGTGGGACCCGGTCGGGGCTGGAGCCCAGCCGGGACGCCCAGAAGGACCGGAGGAGGGCTTGTGCCTCCTCCAGACCGCGAGGGGGCGATCGCCCTGGTTGTATTGGGGGCCACGGGTAGAGGGCTTGGAAGCCCAACCCTGTAGGGGCCCGTGGCCACCACCAGGCGGCACCCAGGTACCTGAGGAACCCTGGAGCCCAGCACTTCCGCCACACAGGAAGTGCTGGGGGGAAGACGACAGAGGACACCCGGATGGCTTCCGGGTGCGCAGCCGGCACTTCCGCCACACTGGGGTGTGGCTATGACTAATTGACGGGAAGCAGCTGGAGCCCATCCAGGTTCCCATATAAGGGGCCGCCTCCCTCCAGTCATTAGCGGAAGTCGGGTGGAAGAGGACGGAGCTGGAGAGAGGACTGGAGGCGGCCAGGAAGGCAGTGGAACTGTGAGGCCTGGACATTGGGGGAATCGGTGCAAGAGGCACTGGGGGTGCACGTGAGCACAGTTTGTAAATATTGTAAATAAACAAGTGTGTGGTGGGACCAACGATGTCTGTCTGCCTGTGTCCGGGTTCAAGTTCACACTCTGTAAGTCTGCCTTTTCTGATATGAAATTCATGAAATCAAAGTTCAGAAAAAGACTGACAGATGAACATTTAAAGACTCCATAAGAGTGAACCTAAGTGGCTACAATCCACCATACACCCTTCTTGTTGACTCCATGCAGTGGCAGTTATCTCACTAACTAAAAAACACGTCACACATGCAACTGGATATGTGAATACTCTTGTGAAGTGAAACAGTGACATGTAACAAAATTACAAATGAATAAGGAATACAGTGGAACCTCGGTTCACGAACGTCTCAGTTCACGTACAACTCAGTTCACGACCAAAAAGCTCGCCAAACTTTTGCCTCGGTTCACAACCACACACTCGGTATACAAACAAGCCAGTTTCCCTTGCCTGCCTGCCTGAGCTGAGCTGAGCTGAGCAGAGATAGAGAGAGCAAGAGCGAGCAAGCACGTGCCTGCTGGGGAGGGGGAGGAGGAGATTGCTGCATGTGTTGGCTTGCACTTACTGGCTGCAGATAGGCAGGCAAACCATCCCCCCAGTTCCATGTGGGGGGGAGGAGGAGGAGATTGCAGCACGTGTTTGCCTGCCTACGTGCAAACGCACCTTCCCCCCACCACAGGAAGGCTGCCGTGTGGCTGCAAGAGCTCTGTTCGTTGTTCTCCTTCCATTCTAAGCAAGTGAAGAGTGGTGAGAAGAAAGTTTTGAAGAAAATTGAAATCGAAGTAAAGAAAGAAATTACAAGAGGTGGAAAAACTGTTTACCAGTTTACTTATTTACCAATCTGAGACCCCTCGTGCTTTCAAGCAGCACAATGTAAACAAAGCCAGACTGCCAGTAATGTGGAGGGCAAACATGAAGGGTTGTTTTACAAGAACTTTGTTTTTGGAATGGTTGCATGAGGCTTTCACTCCCACCAGCTAAAAGCACCAGAAACCCAAGAAATCACAAGAGAGAAAACACCTGAAGGAAAACACTTCATGCCAGAACTCGACTCATGCAAGGTTAGTTTTCTTGGTGGTTTTTGTATTACGGATTTTTCAAAAGTTAATTTTTCAGTTCATAACACAATTTGTTGCAATGTTACTTTTCTCTTTTTTCAAATGTTCGTTTTTTTCCCTGTGCTTAAAACTCATTAAAAAAATTGTTTACATGGAGGACTTCATCGTGTGATTTGTTGCAATGTTACTTTTCTCTTTTTTTCAGATGTTCCTTTTTTTCTGCTGTGCTTAAAACTCATTTTAAAAACATTGTTTACAGCGATCAGGCTTTAAGTTTAATAGCGTGATCTCCTGCAATCTTACTTTTTTGGTTGCTTGTGAGTTGGTTTTTGCATGCGCTTCGGATTTGTTCCAATGTTCCTTTTTTCTGCTGTGCTTAAAACTCATTTAAAAAAAAAAATGCTGCGCGAGCACGTGCTACAGAGAGATTAGAGAGCGCGAGCGAGCCAGTGCAGAGAGAGATGAGAGCACGGGCAGCTGACAGGGAAGGGATGGGGGGGAGGATAGGGGTGGGTGGTGTGTGTGTGTGTGTGTGTGTGTGCGTGCTCGCGCTACAGAGAGAGAGAGAGCGTGAGCCAGCCTGCTCCTGTAGCTGAGGGAGGGA
>JANRMT010049829.1:46700021-46712723 GCA_026402145.1 Polypterus bichir lapradei
TGTACCACGCGCACATTTTTTCCCAAAAATTTGCATTAGAAAATCAGGTGCACGTTATGCATGAGGAAATGTAATTCTGTAATGTTTACTTCTTCTGCTTGGGTTCGCTTGCTGGCTCGTGCTCTCTCTCTTGCTCACGCTCTCTCTCTCTCGCTTCCTTGCGGGCGCACTCGCACTCTCTCTCGATCGCACTCTCTCTCTCTCTCGATCGCACTCTCTCTCTCTCTCTAAACGCTTCCTATGCAATCACAACGCGCGTCGTACATGGGGCAAAACGATTTTCGCGATTTTCTTTGTAAAAATTAGGGTGCATGTCTTACACGAGGGCGTGTGGTACATGAGTAAAAACGGTGTATATATATATATATATATATATATATATATACACACACACAGATACCTATACAAGTAGTCCCCAGGTTACGGACATCCGACCTACAACTTACGAATGGGGCCGCACTGTCGCTCCGTCATCTTCGGCCTGGGGATGCTGCAAGCAGTGGCTGGACGGAGGCTGGAGGGGGGTGATTTCGCTGCTTGCGCAGTATAGTGTCCCTCGGGCGGCTCCCGGAGGCAACCGGTTTCAGTGCCCGCTCAGCACACATGGCTGGTAATGCTGCAAGTGGTGACCCGGTTGTGGCTGAATGGAGGCCATTGAGGGTGAACGGGGTGCGGGGGGTAGCATTGTAGTGTGCCTCGGGTGGCTGCCTGTTGAATGGGGGTGGTGGTGGGCGATTCACTACCCGCCTTTGGCCGCACTATGTTCGTTCTCGGTGGGCGAATGCTGCAGGCAGCATACTGTAGTGGAGGTGACTGTGAAGTGGGCTGGTGATGAACTGCCCATCGATGCCCCCATTCATTCTCAATAGCAAGCCTGCTTGTACTGTTATGTACATAGCAGGAAGTTGTCTCTTGTCAGTACATCAGACATGTTGACAACTGGTGCCTTCCTGCTGTGATATCGTGTACAGTGATGTGCAGAAGAGCTCATCTTAACCTTTTGTCTTTACCCATCAACAATGTCTCTGAAACACAAATCTGATGCAAGTGCTGGTGATACAGTAAACAAGAGAAAAACTATCACCATTGAAAATAAAGTAGAAATAATAAAAAGGTCAGAGAGAGGTAAAACTCCATCATTCATTGGCAGAGCACTTGGTTACAGTCGGTCAACAACAGCATTTATTAAAATAATGTACCTGTTCTGACTTACATACAAATTCAACTTAAGTACAAACCTACAGTCCCTATCTCATATGTAACCGGGGGACTGCCTATATATTTGTGTGTGTGAGTGTATAGTAATATATACTATAAACTCACAATCTCTTCTACCCTCAAAGATTTATAATGTAAATAAAAAATCAAATATACATTTGTAAAGCCCTTACATAAGCACCACTTAAGAAAAAAATGACAGCTTGCTTTTGCGTGCCATGGCTCACTAGCACATTTGCATGTGTTTGTCATATTTCTTCTGAGCCATGCCATCTGCCAGAGGTGGCATTTTCATGGCTGTTTACCCTGACTCCCGCCAAGGAATCATCTGCCACTGCCTAATGCTGCCTGAAAAAAAGGGATTAAGATGGTAATGCAACTGAGACTATTGATAATTTGGTGTAATTGGGAAGAAATGAAGATAAATGAGGCTGAGTATGGAGAGGCAATTAGTTCAGCAGGCTCTGCAGCTGTGCTTCTGGCCACGATCCCCTGGCCGCTTCCTCAACAAGGTACATGCAAATTCTAGATAATGACAAATGTGTTATTAAAGTCCTTATAGTATTGAAAACTTTCAGCTGAAGTTGAGATATATTGTGCATTCTGTTAGAAGTGAGCACCTAAAATGAATGCATCTGCAAAGACAGTTATTGTTTTAGAGAACAGTGAGCTATTGTATACAATTTATCTTTAGTTAATGGTGGATTTTTACCTGCATTAGAATATATTAAAAGAGCAGATGGTGTAAAAGACATTTTATACAATAAAACATATGCACTGCAGTAACATGTAAACTTCAACTGCTATTATGTTTTCAGCATGAGTTGACCAGATGTGCAATCAAAAACCAATATTTCAAACAAAGTGGCTTTAAAAATTGTAAGAAAACAGTGCTCCACAACTTTTTTAGGATGCTTATAAGTTAATGGTCCATATCACAGAGATATAATATTCATGAAAGAATTCTTCTGTCTCATTTTATTTCTTGCAATCTTTGACGTAAATATATAGAATAGTACTAACAGCTTAGTATTGATGTCTCTGCTGATTCATAACAGTTTGTTCTAAGTTATCCTTTCTTTGGTAACACTTTAGGCATGCAAAAATGCACTTATTCATTTCCTCTGTGTAACAAGATTTTAACAAAGGCTTCTTTTAAAACACCTATAAAACATCAGTACATCGGTTATTCATCTCTGTGCAGTGTGGCATATTGGCATGATGGTAAAATTACTTGTTCATTTATAAAGGATTCACAGATCTTATACTAATGTGTGTAATATCAAGAGAAATGTGACTCAGTTAAGCCACCTCAGACCAATCCCAAGTTACATTTTCTTAGCAGGTCACATTGCAGAGATGAATAAAACACTTTACTGGTGCTTTGTAAGTGTTATGAAGACCTAAAGAAGCCTTTGTTAAGGTCTAATTACCGGTAAATGAGTATTAGATGCATTTTTGCAGTACCTAAACTAGTGTTGCCTTTTATTCTTTAATGAAAGAATGCAATGTTTGTTGAAAATATGTATTTATTAAATGGTTAACGGGAAAGTGGATTTGTATACAGTCTATTTCAAACCCAGTGGTGAAACAGTAGTGACGTGAAGAGCCTCAATCAATAACCTTCCATCCACCCTCCGCAGTAATGAATGCAGTGATGCATCAAGCTCAACAGAACGGGCCACATTATCTTCAGTAACAATGTCAGGCTCTTCCCAGGAAATTGCCTAGGTACTCCAAGCTAACATATCCTAGATGTTCTTCTGGATCTTCCATGTTAGGCCTCCATGGGTCATTCTAATTACATACCTAAACAAGTAAAATTGGCTCTGCTCAATCCAAAGAAGCAGTGGTTCTGATTCCACTGTTTTGGTGCAGGTTAGCTCCAAACTACTAAGTGCCACCCCAAGGGATGAGACAGCTAATTAGGATACTCACACAAAGTAAAGGGAAGGTGTAAAGTGCTCAGTGCTTTTATTAAAACAAGTACAAACAAATAGTGTTCAAAAAGTGCAGTGCTTAGTTAAAAAAATAATCCATAAAAAAAGGTGTCTAACTGGAGGTTAAAATAATCAAATAAATAACCCATTAAAATGAGGTTAAAACATAGTGGAGGAAGTTGTCCTTTAAAGCATGAACCCTGGTCCATTCCCTTAAAAAAAGACATCTCCTTGGCTTAACCCAGAATGGGTCCTTGCATTCATGGAGGCGCCTAACCGGCAGTTCAGCCCACCTTCATTGCTGCTCCTAGGCTTGGGCCACTATAGTCATCTCTAGCTCCTGACAGGGCACCCCATCAAGCCTCCGACTCCCACTGCCAGGCTTGCGCTCCTGTGGTCCATGGTACCATCTCAGCCTCTCACTCCCCTGAGCAGAGCCTCTGTCACTCCACCCTAACAAAGCAGTCGCAACAAAGAAGTACACTAACCCGTTTCTTTTTCTTTAGTTATAGTCTTGAATAAAAGTGCACTTGTTTTGTTATATTTGTACCTTTTGTGAAAGTGCTTATTTGATATTTGGACTTCAGTCTTCACAAATTATATACATCATGTAAAAATTTTGTTGTTAGTACTAAAACGTGAAAAAAGTTTCTCTTTTAGGTATGCGTTCAACATTTCTGTCATGCTACACTTACATATAGATCTTTGTAGACACGGAACACATGAAATGCATGTGTTCCAAATAACAATATATTGTTATTCCCTCATTCCCAAATAAGAAAAGCTTGAGCTTTTTGCTGTTTCTGCGGCAGTGGGGGAGATGGGATAGCAGGCTGCTTGCTGCTTGTGTTTATCGACACATTTACAACACAAAAGACACTGATGGAGAGGTGTGAACGGATTTAAGGTGGACCGGGTTTACGAGTTCTTTCGTAGGCTTTGGTAATTCTGGTGTTAAAGAACTGTAGGATTTCTTCTCCTTATTAAATTAAACCATGAAGTAATTTTAAATAAATGGCAAAATTCACACATTCCTGTACTGAAATTCAAGCCTTGAAATGTTACCCTTACATTCCCAAACTATATTGTTTTATAAACTTTGATTATGCAATTATGCTATCCATGGAGGCAGTCATAACAGAGTACAATTATAACAAACTAAACGTGATGTCTAGTCAGTAAAGTAAACTTTTTTCAGTGAAGGAATGGTGTTCAGTAATGGCCCAATTCTCATTTCTTGTAGCACTTTGGGATACATGGACATAAGAGTTTTTTTCATATTCACACATGATGTACAGAAAAGCTTCTACAGGAATTTAACAGTCTGCGACAGGGTAAGGATGGGTCTAATATGTCAAGTCAGGATAGATTTTGCACTGATTTAACTATAGGATGATGTCTCTGCTCAAGTACATCAGATTTTCCAGAAATAGTATGGAGTAAAATGGGACAAAACTATTCCCAAACTGTTCTCACTTTCAAAAAAGGAAAGTCTTCCAAGCCACCAATCATAATGCACTGTTCCTGCCAGGTATGCTTTTTAGTATTTTATACCTATTAAGCTGACACTTTCTTGATGCTGTCTGCATTTAATCTATTCGTCACAGCCTCTGACCATATGGTTCATCGACAGTTTTGTTTACTTTGCTATATACATGGCTGTTTATGTTTGATGTTGCTACAAGTTTTCTAACATTAAATTTGCAGCAATTGCGCTGTCAACTTTCAATACCTTTATGCAATTTATGAGTTGATTGTTTACTTTTAATATGCAGAAAGTTAGGATTTACTTTTGGTATCTTGTTTCTGTTTGTTTTGTTTTGGTTTAGTATCACTTTAATAATCTGCATATACCTCCACTGCATTTGTACTTAAGTTTTTGTACTTCCGCCTTTGCGATAAGTACTTCGTTCTTGGTTATGGTCTCTTTAATCTTGTATGGCTTAAGAGGCAAAGCAATTTTTGTGGTCTTTCAACTACTACTTCTCTTAGGCTTAGCATCAGAGTCTCTAGGAATTTTATAATCAGTAATTTCTCACTGTTAAACAACTTTCACTTTAGCACAACTTTCTTTTCTTTTTCTTGTTCCTCCAGCAGTGGTGACAGTATTTTCTGGTGGATCTCATCAGCCTGTGCAGCCTTGCAATATGAAGATTTTTAATCACCAATGTAACCACAGGCACATAAATCAGCCCAGTTTCAAAATGCTGGTGGCACAGCCTTCACAGTGGAGGGTTACCCACCAATCTTAGGAATATCTTAAAGTGTGGATTCCATCTTTTAGAAGAACCTTCAGTTTAAGGTAACCTTTCCCTACATTGTTGAGAGCAGAATGAGCAACATATTGCCAGAAAACTTTTGAGGCCACCTGGAAGAACTCTATGTGACCTCAACAAACTCCTCCTTTACAAGTGCTTCTAATTTGGTCACTACTGCTACAGATAGCACAGTTTTGGACTGTTGGTATGTCATGGTCAAATCTGAAAACATCCTTGCTAAAACTGCATAGAAAGTCTGCTTCTTTAACTAGGGTCCTACGATTGTCCCATTGACAGGCACTGATCATCTTTTTTGCCAAAGCAGTTTATCACTGCCTCCACTGCTTAGAATATACACCATGATCTTGACCCCCCATTGAAAAGAAGCTCCTAAAAATTAAGTGAGAGTTGACCTTTTGCCCAGAAGATGCTTCACCTGCTTATCATCAAGCTATGGTCAATTGACAGCCACCATGTAATTTTACCAGAGTGTCTTGAGCTTTGACCCCAGATGCACTAATACCAGATGCACTTATCAACAGTCTTTGAAGATGAGGCTATGTATTGTAATGTATGTAAAGTAATTCAAACAGCTGCAAAAAACTGTGGTCAAAAGATAATTAGCACCATAATCACAAACTTTGTACCTACTAGTGGGCACCAAAAATAAGAAAATTTACCAATATGAAGAAAGATGCCTTCTGCTCAATTTTACCAAAAGGTCTTTCGAATTTGATCTTTAGGTAACATCAGGCCAAGCTAATGGCAGCTCCAGCAGTGACTGAAGCAAAGCTCTGTGTCTGTAGCTCTGTGTAGAATACAGAACAAGATGGTTAAGGGAGAGTTAGGAATGCTGAACGGAGATTGTGGGAGTGTCTTGGTTAACACACCTCTTCTGTGTCTATTCTGTGAAGGGCAGATCCAGACCAAAATGAACCAGGTGGGGTGGTTTGGACATATAGTTAACATTTCCTCAAGTGTTTTTAATAAGAGATCAACCAGGAAATACCCACCAGTAGTACATAAAGGACATGTGGGACGGATTAGATCTCTAGTGTGGCCTAGTAGAGTTACAGACTCACGGCATATGGACATAAGTAGTTTGGTTTCAAAATAAGTAAATATCTGTTTAGAATTATATACAGTATACTTCATGTATTTGACAAGAGGAACTATCAGTCAAAGCATAAAAGCATGATGGATTATTATTTTAGAAGAACACTACAGCAATAAATCAAAGTTGCTTTAGCAGAAATAAGTGAGTTCAAAAACATATTTATAGGAATGGAACTACATGTGCAGCCATCCCAAATGACAAAAACTGTGCCAGGTTTTTAATGGCCCAGCCAAGGCAACACAGATGCCATCAATTCCTCCAGGGCTCTTCCTCTCACGGGTGTATTAATTAGAGTTAAACTGTACCTGCTATTTATTAATTCATATTTCCTTGCATACCTTATGTATTTTTTTATTTTTCCCTAGTTTAGATTACAAAATTCTAAGAATAACTTGAAACGCAACTATAAAACAAATTGAATAAAGAAAAGGATGCTAGAGGGAGTAACAGATTGCAAATTCAACTCAAACTGACAGTTTGCTGACACAGAATGACTAAAGGTCTATGTTGCCAATTTGCAACTCTAAATAATAACAATAGCTTGTTTCTAAATGAGTTTGTTTTAATTAAAGAAGTCTGCAGTTAAACTTTTGAAATACATGCTGATATCAATGTAAATAAAATTTCAATATTTTAGATACAAATATCACAATGAAAGCAAAATGTATTTAAACTAGGGAGAAATAATAAAAATATATTAACCAGGTTACTACGATGCCATTCAGCTTTTTCAGAAATGTTTAATACAGTATACTTTAGATGTAGTTGGGGAGTCACGAAGACCAGCCTCCTTGGCCAACTAACAAAAGCAAAGAATTGCTTGGGTCAGAAATGGAAGAATGATATTCAATGTATAACAAACAGAAAACTACACATGAGCTTTTGCAATTTAAGTTGGAAAAGATCAGACTGATGTAAAACCTGCTCAACTATATCACTGAGAAATTTCTGACAGCTTGACAAAGTCAATAAAGCTACTCTGTTGTGGCAAACATTTTCTGCTTCAGTGTATTAAGTAACCTGTTTTTTTCAGATTTTATAGTTTCTTCCCTTTCTTTTGTTATATATTTTAATATAATCAAAAGTTATGATTTTAAAACTATATAAAAAGCTAAGCTTGCTATCTTTCTGCTAATAGTGGCTTAAAATAACAAGGAAGAAAATGTAATTAAAATGTAATCAAAGTGAAATATATTATTCATATATACCATATATACTCACGTTTAAGTTCTCCCACGAATAAGTCAGGGCTTGATTTTACCATATAATTACCGGTATTTTATAATGTTGGTCATATAAGTCGAATGCGGAAAACTGACACTATTGGTCCAAGAAATTATGATATGCTAAAGCCCACCTGAGAGAGTAACCACAGAGCATACTGCCTTTTTGTTTCTATGTATTGTGCCTAAATGCCCACACAGTAGTACCTGAACTATTCCAAAGCGACGTTTGCACTGTTTTGTGTATCTCACACATTCATACACCTTTATCATAAGAGCATCCCTTATCTAGGATGGAGCGTTCGATCAGAAGAAAGTATGAAGCTGGTTTTAAATTAAAAGTCAATGAAGTGGCAAAAGAAATTGGTAACTGTGCCTCTGTCACAAAATTCGATGTGTCTGAGAAACTGGTGCGAGATTGGAGGAAGTAAGAAGATGAAAGTAGTAAAAAAAAGTAAAGTAAAAAAAAATGGGTGAATAAGTCAGGGTCTGATTTTATGATCAATTTTCCAGGTTTCAAGACTCAAGACTTATATGCGAGTAGCTTAAAAATGAAGTGCTGAAAATGATTACTAAGCTTTTTAATTGAGCTATTAAAAACCAACTTCTGCAAAATGTCCTGGATCCTCATTTATAAAATCTTGCTTTGGTTCCATACTAAAATTGTTCTTATGCGCTAAACGCAAAAATAGTATATGAAAAAAAGTCAGATTTATAAAAGTGTGTACGACATGTGCAATGCCAAGTTCCTTTTCATGCACAAGCTTTTATTGAATTCGCATAACCTCCCATCTGCAATTACAGTATGTATGGCTTACAAAATGCTGTTTTTGAATATTAGTAATCTAATCACCATATAAATGTGGTCTTCTCTGCAAACCATGGGAAAACAGAGGAAATAAAACATCACTAAATATGAACCTGAGGTATGACGGACATGTGCTGAATATAAAGTTAATGTTAATATGTTAATAATCAATGAATTAGGTGAATGGTGATGTTTTGGTAGTGCTACTGCTTCGTAGTAAGGAGTCCAGGAGTTGTGCCCTTATGTGGAGTTTGCATGAATCTGTGTTGGTTTACTCCGGTCGAAAGACATGCAGGTTAGGGGAACTGTAGATGCAAAATCCTCCCCTGATGTGCCTGTATGTGTTCACTTTGCAATCACTTGGCAGACAGTCCTTGTTCTGGTACAGCATGTTGGTGGTATGTGACGTTGGCGTTTTTAAAGGAAAAAAATGGGCTGGCTTTGTGGGTGTGCATGGTTTCAGAAATGAGCTGTCGCAGGGTGTTCAGTGTAAAGGTAAGCTGATTGCTTGATTTGGTCAGTTGTTCCACATCATCATACTGTACACCGGATCATAATTGGGATGCCGCACCCAGTGAGGTATAAGGAAGGGCCTGTAGAGAGTGAGGAGAAAAAGAATTGTAAAGGGAGATTGAATGACCCAGCTATGAGGAAGAAAGAATCGGGAGTGTGAGGCAGCGCTATGGTGAGGTGTCAGGCGGTCAACGGTACTGCAATGGAACATGGGGAATGGCGCTCCATGGGGGTATCATCCCCGCTGAGTTTTACAGAGGATCAGGGAGAAATCAAGTGGACTCCTAGGGCTCAAAGTGTCCTGGCAGATACTGAAGGATGGTGAGAGCCGGAGAGGCTGACTGCAGCTGTCAGCATGTCAGCCCGTGCTGGGTTCAAAGAATATGATTTTTTAAAAAGGACCTAATTCTGGCTGATATGTTTTAATTATATTTTATAATTAATATTATTAAAAGAAAATGACATTCTATACAATCAATTCAAACTTACCAAAACTAAATTCAATTCAACCCCCACCCAAGAGAAAAAGAGGATCCTGATGATGGTGCGAAAGCATGACCATATCACCCCAATCCTAAAAAACCCTTCACTGGCTCCCTGTCCCACTCAGAATAGAGTACAAGGTCGTTCTCCTCACCCATCAGTGCATTTATGGATATGTCCCCCTTTACTTACAGGAATTCATTACCCCTCATACCTCCTCACGCACCCTCCGCTCTGTACACACTAACACTCTCCAAGTCCCTAGAACCAAGCTTCGCAGTATGGGTGATAGGGTTTTTTCATCTGTGGTGCTGAGACTGTGGAACGCCCTCCCTGACTACCTGAGAGCCCCACAGTCGACTGATGTTTTTAAACGGAATCTAAAAACTCATGTTTTTAGAAAGATATTTTGTTAAAGTATAAATAGATTTTCTTGTTTTATCATTTTTATTTTTACTTTGTAGCACTTATATATGTATATATGCCAAAATATAAAGTGCAATATAAATAAAATTTATTATTATTATTATTATTATTATTATTATTATTATAACCAACAGCCAGAGTAAAATTTAAGAGTAGAATAGAGGGAACAGAATCATTTTCCCAATATACTGTACATGTTTATTGTAAAATGTTACTGATTAGATCCTGACAGGTTTTAAAAAAGTTTTGAACAGATCCTCAAGGTGAGAAATCGATTTTTTCCAATTTCAAATAGTATATAACATCAGTTACCCACTGATTTAAAAGAGGTGGGATAGGATTATTCCAGTTGAGCAAGATAATTCTTTGTGCTAGTAGTGAAGTAAAGGCAATTACAGTTTGTGTCCTTCTCCACTTTAAGCCCATCTGGGAGATGAGTGAGCAAGGAGAGATGAGAGGATGAGAGAGAGAAAGAGAGACACAGAGCATTGACCAAATTATTTTAAAGGCAATTCTGACTTTCAATTTAATCTTTAGTTTTAATGAATTATTTATTGATTGATTTTTAATTCTAACTTACTCATGAAGCAAAATCATTATCTGGATTTTAATGATGTATTATTTATTTATGAAGATTTTACACTATACATTTTGAACACTTTGGTGATAAATAAAAGGATAAAGTACTTTTGCAACAACATCCTGTTTTTGTGTCCTCATTTATCCTAGTCCATCTTGAACTATGGCTATCGATTCAAGAAAGACATTATACCAGCTGAAGGTACCTATGGCTTCACAGGGGGTTATTCCTGTCTGCGTCTCTAAACAAGTTTATAGGATGGATCAATGAATACTATAGTGTCCTGCCCAAAGCCCTTGAGAGAGAGAGAGTAGAATTTGCACATGGGTCCACGTGGGCTTACTCCAGTTTCCTACCACAGTCCAAAGACATGTGGTTTAGGTGAACTGGTGACACTAAATCATTCCCTGATGTATGTGTGTGCATGTGTGTGTTCACCCTGCATTGGGTTGGATGCCTATCTAGAGATTATTCCTGTCTGTTCCTGCTGGTAGCTGGGATAGGCTTCATCTGCCCTCATTCCCTACATAAGTGGGTTTAGAGGAAGGATGGATAAACAAATATTAGAATCTGTTTTCCTATATCAACGCCATTTGCACATTACCAGCCATTAAAACAGACAGAGAAATACTGAGTGTATAATCAAACAGTGGTGTGGCGGTCTAAAAAAAATCTTCTTATCATATGTCAAATGTGTAATCTGTCTCTTTGATGAAGCAGATAAATAATCTAAAACTTTCAAATCAGTTAAATAAGTTGCACCCAAATGTTAAGCTGTGTGTATTTTCTATTTTATTAAAATGTGAAAATGCTCATTTTGTCACAATTAAAATATGAAGACAAATAATGTTTTATGTCATTTATATACAGTATCATTATCAGTATATGTGTACTTTTTTGTAATTCCAAAGTTTTATACTTATTTCATATTGTACATTTATGTTATGAGTAAATCAGCTTATCAGCCAATCATCACCATGAGCCAAAAAATCATTGCAATCCCTAAAAACCTGCAGCTTGTGTATCTGTCATTGGCGATATCCTCCAAAACAGCTAAAGCTGCCATTGCCAGTTTCATTATACAAGACAACAGCATACCTTTTGTATAGACAAAAGATAAGACAAACACCAGAACAATAAACATTAAGTGTATGAAGTGTATGCACTAGGCATCATTACCAACACTGAAGACAGCTGAATTGAAAAAACATGTCAGTTAACTGTAACATAATTTGTTCAAGAAGATAGGAATGTGGCTGACACATCACTGAAATATACAATTAAAAGAGATATTCTGTTCACTTTGTTGTCCTGCTGTCTGGAGTTGGTAAAATGACAACATGAAAAAATCTATTTAGGACTTACACAGGGACAAAATAAGCTGTAATGTTAGGCAATTTGTCATGGCAAATTTGTGTTTTATAAATCATGACTTTTATGTAAGAAATGGCATGAGCATATTTACAATTGTAAGTATGTTTTATATATTAGGTCCCTACACTTTTAGAGCTAAATGTTAATAAATAAAAAAAAAGATTTATCAAGCTTGCTCAGAGGCTGATTATAAAATCTGGAAAATGGAGAAATTAAAACACATTCCCACCTGAAGGCAGAAGAAAAGGGAAGAATCTCTGTAAGGGTACTATAGGATTTTAAAACTTATTTTTATTACTTATGGTTTAACTGTATTAAAAAAGCTATAAATTAGATAACAAAAAAGATAGCTTATAGCATTTATTATTATATTCATATAATCTTGATTCATTGTATACTGTATATTAGGGACACTACTTTTAATAACTCCCAATTCTGGAAAAGCTCCTCTCACCAAAACCTTTTGTTCCTGGTATGTAAGCCTCTGCACCCATCTACACAATTTACTCAAGACTAAGTTCTTGTGTGGTAACTTTTTAACAAGATAAACTGCAGTATATTGTATGCACCTCACTGGTCATTGTTATTTAATCATGATGAATGCATTGAAAATATGAAGGGTTATCTTTTCAGTTGCAAAAACCTCATAGGAGCAAAAGATTAACATGTAATAGATTTCAAAATACTGAAAAACACTGATGTGGTAGGCTAGTCCATTTTCCCATATATATATATATATATATATATATATATATATATATA
>JANRMT010049829.1:46727991-46746291 GCA_026402145.1 Polypterus bichir lapradei
TATGGAGTACATGCATCGAAGCTTCTCAGCTGTGCTTGTGCTAAGAAAAGGAAAGATTTTAAAAATAACGTAACAAGATTCTGCGTTAACCGCATATTTTTTCATACGTCTCAAACCAAGGAGATGCGAGGTTAAAATGAACCGAGAAGCACGCGTACATACTCAGTACATCCCCTCTCGGGAATCGAACCTCAGATGTAGGCGATAGAGGCAAAGCCTCTACAATTGCGCCACGGTGTGTTGCTTATCTATTTGAGAGTATGTAGATCGGGGTATATATATATATTTGCAGCGGAGACGTAGTGTGTTAAAGAAGCTATGAAAAAGAAAAGGGAACATTTTAAAAATAACGTAACATGATTGTCAATATACAGTAATTGTTTTGTGAGTGTTACTGAGTGTTGCTGTCATCAAGGATTCGATTATCATTATTTGTTTCAATCAGGGTCGTTTTTGTACGATGTGTTGTGTTCAAGTTACATTCCGTGTTTGTCAATCGTTGTAAAGATAAGAGGTTTCATTTATCGATTCGTTTCTTACTGCATCAATAAACAGTTCGTCTTCCTCTTTATCTGAGATGTGACACACTACATGCACGGGTTTTTTTTTACACTGTCTTCCTTTAGCGGGACATTCACTTTTTGCACCGTGTGCTTTGTTTCTGCAGTAGCTGCAGTTATGAATATGCTTGTATGTATCAGACGCTTCATATTTTTTTGCTGCCTTCTCAATTGTGTAATTCGGTTTTTGTTCAGCGCTCTTTGGAACTGTTGCTTTTTGTCTGTGCACTGCGTCAGTTCACGTGAGCCGCTCGGTGTACATGCATCGAAGTTTCCCAGCCGTGCTGGTGCCATGTCGTGCTATGTCCATGGCTGTATCTAATGTTACCTAAGTCCTGGCACTTAAAACTTTCTCTCGCAGTTTCGCTGAGTTTGTGCCAAACACCACCCTGACTATCTCATCTTCCTCTGCATAAGCACAGTCCTTCACCCGTGAATATTTAGTGGCAGTGTTTCTATTGGATTGCCGCTGATGGACGGCCTTATATGGGCAGGCACTAAATTACAAACGCCAGCGGCAGCCTGTCTATGAACTTAATTTAAAGTTTAGGTTTACATCGTGCTTTGTTTCCGAAGTAGCAGAACTCATGAATATGGTTGTATATGTCACTCGCTCGCTTCTTATTGTTTCGCTTCCTTCTCAATTATATAATGCATGTTTTCTTGAGCGCTTTTTGGGGCTCTTCCTGGTTTTATACGTACTGCGTGATTACATGGGAGGCGTGATGATGTCACACGAAACTCCGCCCCCACGGCTTTCAAGCTCATCTCCATTACAGTTATGACCATTACGCGTAGAATTTCGAAATCAAACCTGCCCAACTTTTGTAAGGAAGCTGTAATGAACGAACCTGCCAAATTTCAGCCTTCCACCTACACGGGAAGTTGGAGAATTAGTGATGAGTCAGTGAGTGAGTGAGTGAGTGAGTGAGTCAGTGAGTGAATGAGTGAGTGAGTCAGTGAGGGCTTTGCCTTTTATTAGTATAGATTAAACAGGCGTCGGAGATTGGAAGCTAAGTGTCGGCCTTTAATAAATCCAGTTTGATCTTGTGATGTTACCAAAGGCTAATAAGAGGGGAGCTAGCTGAGTGGAGAATTTCTTATAAAATTCTACAGGGTAGCCATTAGGGCCTGCTGCTTTTCCACTTTGAAGTGACTTTATAGCATCTAGTAATTCTGACAGTGCCAAAAGTTTATCCAGTTCCTCTGCACTAAAAGTATCTATCTGTGGTATCTGTAATGTATCTAGAAATGCATTAGATTGTGTGTTATCTTCTTTAAACTCAGTAGAATATAAGGATTTATAGTAGTCTTTAAATGTGTGCATTATATTTTTATGGTCAATGATTTTATCTCCGTTCGTGTTGGTGATTGCTGGGATTGCATTGCGAACTTCTTGCTTGTGGATTTTTTGAGCTAAGAGCTTATTAGCTTTCTCCCCATGTTCATAATAATGATGTCTTGATTTAAAAATGAGTTGTTTAGTTTCTTTAGTTGTTAAGAGGTTGAGCTCTGAATGCAGTGCCTGCCTTTTCCTATGAAGAGCCTCATTTGGACACCTGGCATGCTCTTCATCTATTCTAGTAATTTCACTGGTTAGCTCTGATACCTTATTGGCTTCTAATTTATTTCTGTGGGAAAGATATGAAATAATCTGTCATCCTAAGAAGACTTTTAGAGTTTCCCAGAGTATTCCTGCAGATACCTCTGAGGATGTATTTGTCTCAAGGAAGAAACTGATTTGTTTGGATATAAATTCTGTACAGTTCTCGTCTGCTAATAGAAGTGGGTTAAGACGCCATCTGCGAGATGAGTGTGTGGGGCCTAATGAATTTAGCTCCAAGATCAAAGGGGCATGATCAGAAATAACAATAGCATCATACTTGCAAGATTTAATCATAGGCAAGAAATTATTATCTATACTAATAAAAGGCAAAGCCCTCACTGACTCACTGTCTGACTGACTGACTAACTCACTCACTCACTCACTCACTCATCACTAATTCTCCAACTTCCCGTGTAGGTAGAAGGCTGAAATTTGGCAGGGTCATTCCTTACAGGTTACTTACAAAAGTTAAGCAGGTTTCATTTCGAAATTCTACGTGTAACGGTCATAATTGAATCCTACTTACGTAGATATATATGTCCATAGCCTGCAGCTCGGTCGCCGTGTGAGGCGGCGTTGCGTCCCCCATCACCACGCCTCCCACGTAGTTGGCTGCCTGCCTATATTGCGTCCCCCATCCCCACGCCTCCCATGTAATTGAATGCCTGTCCATATAAGGCTGGCCATCACTCCAGTCTCTTCATTCCCTTCTTTGCTTCGCCACGGTATTCATGTCTCCCTGCGGATAACTGCAGCCTTTTTATTTAATCCACGGCTTCTCCGCTGTTTTATTGTTCATTTATTACGATTATAGTTATTGTGTAGGTATTTTAGACTTAGTTTACTGTTCAGGTACCCATTTCCTTTATCGTTCCAACCGTACCCCCATTAACATGTCTATCGAGGTGATCACCATTCATCAAAAAACTGTCACTTACCGAGTGGTTTTCATGCCCAGAGATGCCGCCTACCTTTTACATTCTCTGTGTTACATATTGCACGGCCATATCAGGCTCAATCTTGATATCTGGAGGAACATTGTGTCTTATGTATTGAATGACTGGGACAGGTTCAAGGTATGGACTGATGACGGTACAGGAGATAATTATACTACACAGGGGCACTATAAGAGTGAAATGCTTAAGCCCTTCACCTATGCTTCTGCATGTGAGTTCATGGCTGCCGCTGAATTGTTCGGTTGTCGCTTTTAAGTGTACCAAAATGGCCAAATATTTTACACCTTTTGAGAACCGCCAATGCCTCTTAAACATCTTAGATTCACGATTTGAGTAGTGGACACTTGGATGTTTATGAATGTTTCAACTCTCAAAAGCTGGATGTGAAGTTATTGATGAAACCAGTTGTATGCTTACAACGCTTGACAGATGCCGAATGTCACTTCAACACAAGTCCTGCAAATACTAACGTAATTGAAAAAAACCATGAAACTCAAACCGATTATGACAGCAGTAATCCAAGCTGTGAAAAAACAGTAAAAAGGAGGCGTGTCAGACATTGTGGTACATTTTCTGATGCAGCTAGACGAAAACAACTTTGTGACGCTGCCGCCAAATACTCGCAGAAAAATCCACAAGTTAATAGACACACTGTCGCTAAATACTCACAGGCAAATCTACAACTTAATAGAGACGCTGCCTCTAAATACTCGCAGGCAAATCCACAAGTTCATAGAGACGCTCTCACTAAATACTCACAGGCAATTCCACAAGTTCATAGACACGCTGCTGCTAAATATTCGCAGGCAAATCCACAAGTTAATACCGGGAATGCCTGTTAAACATCTTAGATTCACGAGTAGCGATTTGGGTAGTGAACACTTCGATGAATGAAACCTGTTATCTTTACAATGGTTGACATACACGGAATTTAACTTGAACACAACACGTCCTCCAAATACCAACCTGATTGAAAGAAATAATGATAATCAAATCCTTGATGACGGCAACACTTAAAATGTTTCCTTTTCTTTTTCACAACTTCTTTAACACACTACTTCTCCGCTGCAAAGGGTATTTTGCTAGCCTATAAATAAATAATCAATTCTTGAGTAGCAGTGATGCACTGGTGAGTAGAAGGAATATGTTCTTGAGTTTGGGTTTAGAAATCTCCAGGGGTCTGATAAGTTGTGGTCATTTAAAAACTGTGTAATTGTCTTTGCAGTGTTAGATGTCATCCCCCTTGTGACAGGAGACCTATCTAAGAGTGGATTTAAAACACAATTAAAGTCCCCAGCCATTATAATTTTATGAGTATTCACATTTGGAATGGATTTAAATACATTTTGAATGAATTCCCTATCATCAACATTGGGTGCATAAACATTTATCAAAATCACTTTACAGTTAAATAAATTGTCCATGACAATCCCATATCTCCCTTTAGGATCATATATCATATCTGATACCACAAATGAGACTGTTCTATGTATGAGAATTCCCACAGCTCTAGTTTTCTTTGTAAAGCTGGAATGGAACATTTGGCAAGTCCAGTCTTTTTACAGCCGGAACTGATCCTTGCTTAGTAAGTGGGTCTCCTGTAAAAATACTATCTTAGCGTTTAAACATGTTAGGAAAGAGAATACTTTCTTTTTCTTTAATTCATGATTCAGGCCTTTAACATTCCAGCTCACAAAGTTAACTGTCCCATCATGGAGACATTGATTCTGAATTTTTTATATCATTTTGTAGTCTTAATTGGAAGCTCGACAGTTTTAACCTTAATTTCCAGTTTTCCCACGAGATATTGCCATGCAGCTTATTGTTACATTGGTAGTTAACATTATAAGGATTAAAATAAAAGATTAGATATAGCTTGCTCTCTTTCTCTAACCCCCATCCCTCCACCCCCTTCCCACTCATTTATTAGGACAACTTACTCCATTTAAGAGCTGGAGACTATCCTGAATGAATTTGACTGATGGCAGGAACCAGACTTGATCAGGGTGTCAGTTCACTATTATATACAGTATATACATCTTCCAGGGGGACAAGGATGGGAAGCCCAGTATCTCCCCCTGGACGCTAGATGGCAGCCTCCCTGGGTTGCAGTGGTGCCTCGGACTCCCCCAAGGCTTCATGGGGGTTAGAGTTCTGTGCATCTCTGTGAGGTTCCGCAGGCGCTGCCAGGAGGTGCTGCAGCAGGAGCTGCTGGCCCCTTTTGGGCACTGGTTTTGCCTTACCCGGAAGTGCGGGCGATGTCGCCAATTAAAGCACCTGGAGCACTTCCGGGTACCCAATAAAAGGCAGCCAGTGACCACCACTAATCGGCCAGAGTCGGGTGGAAGGAAGACAAGGGTGTGGAGGAGTGGTGGTGGAGGAAGAAGTGAGTGTTTTTCTGGTGTAGTTTCAGTGCTTGGGACCGTGTTGAGGCTGGAGGGATTACGAGGAAGACGTGCCCTCCAGCTGAAGAAAATTAAAGTCTTTTTACTTTATACGTGCCTCCCGTGTCAAGTATGTGCCAGTTTGGGTGCAATATATATATATTGTGGAGAGTGCCTGGGGCTACTACCCAGCCAGGATGCCCAGGAGGACTGGAGGAGGGTTTGCGCCTCCTCCAGAACACAAGTGGGTGACCGCCCTGGTTGCTTTGGGGACCACGGGCAGAGAAATTGGAAACTCAACACTGGAGGGGCCCATGGTCACCGCCAGGGGGTGCCCCAATGCCTAGAGAGCCCTGGACCTCAGCACATCTGCCACACCTGGAAGTGCTGGGGGGAAGAGGAACGAGGACACCCAGAGTGCTTCTGGGTGCGCAGCCGGCACGTTCGCCAAACAGGGGAATATTGGCGGAGGAGTGTCTGGAAGCACCTGGAGCTTGTCCGGGTGTGGTTAAAAGGGGCCGCCTCCCTCCATTCGATGGCTGGAGTCGGGTGGAAGTGGACAAGGGTCTTGGAGGAGAGGAGTGGAGGTGGACCAGAGACCAGAAGATTCATTGCGAGAAGGCCTGGCCTTGAGAAGTGATTGGTGTTGCGGCACTGGGTTTGTGTACTCTGGTGCTAAAAACATCATGTTTACCTGTCTGTGTCCAGGCTGTACCCCACTATATATATATAGTCACATACGGCTGGGGGTGGAGCCCAGCCGGGACGCCCGAGGGGACCGGAGGAGGGCTGGTGCCTCCTCCCGACCACAAGGGGACCGCCCTGGTTTGTTGGTGGCCTCGGGTAGTGGGCTTGGAAGCCCATCCCTTTAAGGGCCCGTGGCCACCGCCAGGCAGCGCCCCGGTGCCTGGAGCCCAGCACTTCCACCACACCAGGAAGTGCTGGGGGAAGAAGAATGGGGACACCCGGCACTTCCGTCACACGGGAACGTGTCCAAGGAGGAGTGCCGGGAAGCAGCTGGAGCCCATCAGGGGTGGTATAAAAGGGGCCGCCTCCCTGCATTCGAGGGAGGAAGTCGGGTGGAAGAGGACGGAGCTGGAGAGAGGACTGGAGGCGGCCAGAAGGAAGGCAATTTGTGACTGTGAGGCCTGGACTTTGGGGGTTCGGTGCTGGAGGCACTGGGTTTGTGCACTGAACTGTTTACTGTAGATATTGTAAATAAACGTGTGTGTTGGGTGCCAAATGATGTCCGTCTGTCTGTGTCCGGATCCCGTTCCACAATATATATATAGTAATAAAGGCACTATATTGTGCCCGACCCGGCACAGACTCACACTGAGGCACATGTAAAAACACACAAAGACTTTATTTTCTTCACCTGTGGGGCATGTCATCCCCGTGAACCCCACAGGCACAACACAGTCCAAAATCCACAAGCACAAACAGAACACTCCCTTCTGGCACCACCGTCCCAGCTCTGGCTTCTGAGTGGTGGTTGCTGGCCCCTTTTATAGCCCACCCGGAAGTGCTCCAGGTGCTTGATCACCTGCACTTCTGGGTGGGGCTGAAGACTCGTCCAGCCGGGCTCAGAGTTCCATGCAGCACCTCCTGGCGGCCATCCCGGATCCCAACAGGGCAGTGGAGAACTCCATCTCCCATGGAGCCCTGCAGGAAGCTGAGGCACCACCATCATCCAGGGAGGCATCCCGGGAGAGGTATTGAGCAACCCACATGTTGAAGCACAAATGAAGCAGCCATCTGCCACACTATAAATATATATACTGTGGTGAGTTGGCGCTCTGCCCGGGGTTGGATGATGGATGGATATATAAATATATAAATAAATATATATATATATATATATCCATCCATCATCCAACCCGCTATATCCTAACTACAGGGTTACGGGGGTCTGCTGGAGCCAATCCCAGCCAACACAGGGCACAAGGCAGGAAACAAACCCCAGGCAGGGCGCCAGCCCACCACAGGGCATGCACACACCAAGGGACAATTTAGAATCGCCAATGCACCTAACCTGCATGTCTTTGGAATGTGGGAGGAAACCCACGCAGACACGGGGAGAACATGCAAACTCCACGCAGGGAGGACCTGGGAAGCAAACCCAGGTCTCCCAAATGCAAGGCAGCAGCACTACCTACTGCACCACCGTGTCGCCCTATATATATATATATATTGTGACAGGGGGTGCTATCGCTCCCTTGAACCCCTGTCCAAGACTCCAGACATCAGGAAAAAGTCCAAATGTTAACTTTATTTAAATGCCACAGTGCACAAAGCACCCTCTCCTCCACTATACTCATATACAAATCAATAATCACTAATTAACAATCCACCACTCCCAGACGCGTTGCCCTCCTACCACCCAGCTGAGCTCACCGTTTGGGAGCTCCCACAATCCTTTTATTGTCCCTGACCCGGAAGTGTTCCAATCCCCAGTCCATGTGATCTTCTATCACTTCCGGGTCAGATAAAAAGTTCTTTTCTTCACCCCGGAAGCACGTCATTCCCCTTGTCCATGTGACTCGGACATACTTCCAGGGCGTAAGGCAAATAACCATCGTTCCTCCCTGCAGCGTCTCCTAGTGGCCCCCGTGGTATCCAGTAGGGCTGTGCATAAAAACTCCAATGTCCATGATGCCCTTCTGGTCTTCGGGGGAAATCCATACTGCAGGGAGGGCTCCACCTGGCGGCTTGGGGGTATTGGCCGGGATGAACGGCCGGCCATATTCCACAGTACTCTCTTCCCAGCGAAGAATTATAATTTGGAGCGGCCTGCCCCAAGAGGGAAGTCTTTCTCCAAGAGGATGTTCCGGTCGAGCCTTGACTAATCCTTATATCTTGCTCCCTGGAGAATCTAGGGGAAATATTAGTCCAATTCGACAGCTTGTCCCCCACTCTCCAAGGACAGTTTCGCCAAATGTGGCCCAACCTTTGACATCCATAGCACTGCCTCCGTTCTCCTGTTATTCTCCCCCTGTGGGACTGAAAACAATTGGGAAACGTTAGGTCCGCCCCTTTTCTTGCTGGGAAAGAAACTCCTGCCGCCTCTAATGGTTCTCTCTCTCCTTTTTCTTTCTTGTCAGGAGACCCCCTTTTTATTTTTAGGATCTCCCGTTTGGTTTGGGTTTTTCCACAGTCTGAGTCTCTTTATTTAATAAAAAGAGACCCTTTACTGTCTGCACCCCTCTAGACTTAATTTTTAAATGGCTCGGGGTCTTTAGGACCGGCTCACACCGAAAGCCAGCACCATCCAGCTGCTCCGGCTTGATCGGCCCTTCCCCCGACCACTCGGTTACCATTTCGGCCTCTCTTTTAGGGCACGCTGTGTATTGGCACCCGCTATTCATTAAAAGCGGGCCCAGATGACACTGCGTCCCCATTTCATTATTTACGGTACCGGCTTGACTCACCTGTACCACCACATCATGTATTACAGGAGGCTCTGTTACCTTTCAGATGGGCGCCTCAGCTGTTTCTCCCAGATCCCTGACGATCTTCTCAATTGCCGCCAGCATCTGGAAAATACCTCGTACGGGCTTGATTAATTTCTCAGGTTCCTGCATGTCCAAAGATTTAATTAATTCAGCCGGAGGTATACTCACTTCCTTGTTCTTCATACCTACAGGCCGGGAGCCAATGAGCACGTCCTCTTTCGGCACGTGCTCTGACGGGTCTCGTGGAGGCTTCTGGAAATTGTAGTTCTCTTTGGCCGAGGACCGGGTTGCCTTCTTCGGCGAACTGCGGTCTGTCTTTATTAATTTTCCGACAGCCCGATCAGCCATTTCCCGGCCCTCTTTACCTTCTTGCGGGGTGAGAGGTGCTTCGCTCGCCTCCCCCTTCCCCTTCAGAAAGTCCAAGTCCGTATCTTCATAAACGAAGGCGCAAACAGTGGGACGCAGACCTCCTCCTTCCCAGTAAACACCGGAGTTGATCTCGGGTCCCTCCCCAGCCGCCGACATGCAGAAGTCTTCTCCCATGCTCTCTGGCTCGAACAGGAGTCTTCGGGACAGTCTCCTTTCTCCCACAGAGCCTCCAGGTGATCATCTCCGAGGTACATGCATGGGATAAAGTGTGTTACTTTAAATGGATTGTCAATAGCGTTCCCGGCTTGTACCTCAGAGCGATCGTTGGTCCCTGGATGTTTCTCCGGACTTGTGAGGCTGTTCTGTGACTCCTCCTGAGCGTCGGCCATTACGAGCATGGCTCTCCTGCTGGCGAATATGCTCTGCTTGCCCTTCTTCCTTCCAATTCCGGACTTGGTGAAGGTAGGTTCTGGCGTTGTTGCTGCGTGTCTGAACGTTGTCTTCAGGGGGTTCTCTGCCCACAGAAATTTTTGATACAGGTCCTCTGCAATAGACACTAGAGAATCCTGCTGACTACGCCACTGTGACAGATAGGGGGCGCTATCGCTCCCTTGAACCCCTGTCCAAGACTCCAGACTCCAGGAAAAAGTCCAAATGTTAACTTTATTTAAATGCCACAGTGCACAAAGCACCCTCTCCTCCACTATACTCATATACAAATCAATAATCACTAATTAACAATCCACCACATCCAGACACGTTGCCCTCCTACCACCCAGCTCAGCTCGCCATCTGGGAGCTCCCACAATCCTTTTATTGTCCCTGACCCTGAAGTGTTCCAATCCCCAGTCCATGTGATCTTCTATCCTTTCTGGATCAGATAAAAAGTCCTTTTCTTCACCCCGGAAGCACGTCATTCCCCTTGTCCATGTGACTTGGACGTACTTCCGGGGCGTAAGGCAAATAACCATCGTTCCTCCCTGCAGCGTCTCCTAGTGGCCCCCATGGTATCCAGCAGGGCTGTATATAAAAACTCCAATGTCCATGATGCCCTGCTGGTCTTCGGGGGACCTCCATACTGCAGGGAGGGCTCCACCTGGTGGCTTGGGGGTATTGGCCGGGATGAACGGCCCACCATATTCCACTATATATATATATATATATATATATATATACCTCCTCATTCAATGTGTTTTCTTTATTTTCATGACTGAGGGCATCAAAACTATGAATGAACACATGTGGAGTTACTTAACAAAAAAAGGTGAAATAACTGAAAACATGTTTTATATTCTAGTTTCTTCAAAGTAGCCACCCTTTGCTCTGATTACTGCTTTGCACACTCTTGGCATTCTCTCGATGAGCTTCAACAGGTAGTCACCCGAAATGGTTTTCACTTCACAGGTGTGCCTTATCATTGCTTTATCAATGGGGTTGGGACCAGCAGTTGTGTTGTGCAGAAGTCAGGTTAGTTGGACGATCATTTATTTTTCAACAGGACAATGACCCCAAACACACCTCCAGGCTGTGTAAAGGCTATTTGACCAAGAAGGAGAGTGATGGAGTGCTGTAAATGGTCATGAAAATAAAGAAAACACATTGAATAAGGAGGTGTGTCCAAACTTTTGGCCTATACTGTATATATATATATATATATATATATATATAATTTCAAACTCTCTAAACTGAACTTAATTAACATGAAACATATTCAGGAGCAGAAATTTCAATATCAAAGGATTTAAAGCAAACTCAGCCCAAGGCCCTGAGAGACAAATCAGACACAGTTGGGAATGCAAACATGCCATTTGTTCAGCAGCTATGAAAAGGGCGAAATGCAAATAAAAGAAAATTCTTGTATTAAACAGAAAGCTGAATAAAAATTTTGCTCATCTCCTCAGCCCCAGATGACATTTGCGTATCTATTTATAACTATCACTTTAAGGAATTGATCCCAAACTCTCAGTACTGTCCATTTTAAAAAGGGAAATAGATTTAAAGTATCAATTAAAAAAACACATGGGCACTAAAAAAACAGCATATGAATGATCAAAGGAAAACTGGTCTGTTAACGTATCCTTTAATATTGCTCAAAAAGACTACCTAGAATCACATTTGATCTTATGCCAGGAAGCTAACAGTGGTCCTGCCATATAATACAGATATAATAAAAAATATTATTAATTCACATGTCCATTTTCACATGACCCTTCTAAAGAGCTTCTATAATTCTCACAATTATTCATGCATATTACATCTTTCATAACACACCATAATGTGTACCTGAAACGTAATCAGCGCCTTAATCAACTGCTAAACAAATTACAAGTGAGGATTAAAATGAAACATTGAGCTGTGTGAGATGTCAAGAAATAATTACATAATGACAATATTACTTCAGAAATGAAGTGGATAATTTATACATGCACAAGAGTGATTACCGTTAAGTAAAAATTTAGACCCATTAAGTGTATTGAATTTATAGCAAAAATTTTTTGAGGGATACACATTTCTCAGAGAGGCTAAGTGAGTGGCAACAATTATAAAAACGAAAGAAGCATCTCTTGTTGTGAGAGGCATGAAAACATCCAGGAGAAATTGTGGCGACACATAGCAAGATTATGTTGCAAAAAAAGAGACGAAAGCATAGATTTATTAGTTCAGGCTTGGTATATGGGGCAGTAAGTAAAAGGACAGTCAGTAAGTATAGGCGGTACCCCCATATTTGCAGGTATTTGGTCAATTAAAAGGGCTTATCTCAGCTTCTTCTGTAAACAAATTCATCTTGACAGTGATGCACACAAACACTGTAATCAAGCATATGTTGAGTAACCAATGAGCACATTTAACACAAGTTAAAACTGTGTAATAATATAAAACAACTCTAAAAAAATTAAACAAATGAGCAAATAGTAGATATGAAAATATATATAGCTTTAATGAACAATAACTACAGCCTCATGGTCTCAGAACCTCTGCAGATTTTGTTTTTTTTCTCCAGCCCTCCGGAGTTCTTTTGTATTTTTCTGTCCTCCTGGCCATTGGACCTTACTTTATTCTTTGTTACTTTGTATTGCCTAATCTTAATTTTATATTTTTCTTAATCTTTCTTCATCTTCTAAAGCACTTTAAGCTACATCATCTATATGAAAATGTACTATATAAATAAATGTTGTTGTTGGCAAATAAGGTTATATTTTATCAGAACTATTAAGTATATGTAGGTGTTCAAAATTAAACATCTCTTTTTTGCAGACTTAAACTTAAGTTTAAAAGATGTATGTTGGATTGCTTTAATGTTCCCAACTATGATTAATTACATATTTAGTTTATCTAATTAAAAACAGACAATCCAGTCACATTTAGGTTTAGTTGTTATAGCTTGATATGATTAAAAAGAACATGATTGGCAAACAGTTGGCTTGAAGTATTTGGGCACAACTCCTTTGAATTACTAAAAAAGAACCCATCACTGGCATGGTGAGATTAGTATCTCACATATGGCATGTAGGCATTGCTGTTTGAACTGGAAACTGTGAACAATTTGCTTACATTATGCTCTGTTATACAAACACTTTGGTTTTCTCAACTTTTCTGTATGTACAGTGCATCTTTAAAGCTTTAGGAAGTAACTTTATGATAATAAGGAATGTGTGCATTTTTGCAATTTCAAATTTTAACAGCTTGTATGGAGCAGTCTAGCTGTGGTAATAACCTCAGGCTCTTTTCACAAGTCAGTCAATAGTAGTGTTACAAAGGAAACTGATATTGCAGCACCATTAAAGTGGTTAACAAATTGTAAAGCAATTCATTTTAGTCTTTGCAACTTTGTATTTTAATTATGTTTGCATATAATGCAAAAAACACCAATTGCTATAGTCATATCAGTCTGTCCGCATGTCCAGTAGTGCCGTCTTGTTTTTTTTTTGCAAAGCCAATGCTATTTTGCAACTTTTTTGTTGACAGTTGTTATAAAATTGTTCGGTAAGATCAACTGAAACTGAGCAGCTCATGATATCACCAAGTCAAAGGTAGAGTATATTGATCCTGGTTGTCCTGGTTTGTAAATACAACCTAAATCACTAGCATAATTACTTTTTCTTAAAAGACACTCTTCTTACAAATTCCTCTTTTGTATTGATGATATATATGATTCTTGTCTTGACTCTGATTATGTGAACTTTTGGTTTCTAATCCTCTTGCTGTGTTTCTTGACAATGACTATTGTTTCACATTCTGGATATTGTTCAATCGATTCTTTGACTCTTACTTAAGGCCTTGACTTGCTTACCCCAACCTTATTTTGTTGCTCAATTCCTTAAATCAACTACCATCCCATGTAAATCAGTGCAGATGTCATGTATAATTGTCAAGGTAATGTCAAAACATTGGCAAGGAAGATTACAAAGCCTATGGATCTTAACACATACTCAGAAAAGTTTTACATTTTTACGAGAAAGTAAGGAAGAAACAGATAAGAGAGATATAAGAAGTTGACCCCGATTTTCTTTTTTTGCCTCTGTCTATGTAATCAAATTAAACTAATGGAAAGTCTCCATGCTTGGTTTTCTATTTCTTTTACCTTTGTGGTTGTTGTTATGATGGCATGCTGTATTCACCAGAATATCATATTCTACTTGTGGAGTGTATATATACATACTGTATATGTTTAAACAAGCTTCTTCAAGTTCACAAGCGAGCGAGCCATGGATGGATATGACATTGTCAGTTCTTCTGCGGAAAGTGCAATTCACCCCTTGGTATAGGATTGTATGCAAAGAAGTCTTTTAAGTTGATGTGTCAATTATCACAAGAGACAAGTGAATCCAAAGTGACATGTTCCAAGATTTGCAAGCTACCCAACATAATGGAAAATGTACACCAGACAAGCAACTGTGCTGAAACTTTTAATTTCTTAGTTATCCAGGGTCACTGCATGAAATGCCATAAGCACAGTAGACTGGATGGGGAATTACTAGAAAAGTGTGTCACATTAGCCACATTTACACTGATTCATTCTCAAGAGCTCAGTGGATCATCTTTATAAATGATATTGTAAACGCTTTGGTCTGGCCAATGATATTGCCATATTTATCATTTAAAGTGTTTTTCTAATATTCTCTCTTGTACAATAATTGCAAAATTAAAACATTATTCTTTTAAAGAAAGGGATTTTTTCCCACTGATGATAGACTACGCATCTGTCCTTTATACTACACACCACATTAGTTCTGGGTGATGAAACAAGCATATGTCATTGCTACATTTTGTAACATCCAAGTGTACTGACTAAAAAGGTAGTTATTAAAAAAATTTATGAGTGATGACCAGGAAAATGGGATACAGATAGTATCAGGTAATGGTCGATACAAGAAATCTGAAAGTAAATCTACTGTACAAGGCCAAGTATCTAACCAAAAATCAAAGTCAAAATTATAGAGCTATCTTTTATTGCCAGAAGTCTTAACAAATAAGAATTGTGGAACCATTCTTTAGATCAATCTCTGATAAATCAGGAATGCTGTGGCAACTTTTATACAGTCACGTTGATTAAGTTTCCTGTTGCATCATGGGAAAGATTGCCAAAGCAACAATCATGCAACTATCCCCAAAGTGGCGGCAAAAATGTCAGTAAACAATTATAAACTTTTCATAGAAGTCTCTGATTGCAAAATAAAGTGCATCATTGAATCCCTTGTGTATGAAAACTTCAAAAGTCAACATGAATTCTATATTGGGCAAGAGAATGCAAAAAAAAAAAAACTTATAACACCTGGTTTATTCCATAGTTTATGCATGGCTGTATTTTGTTCTCCATAAAATCCAAGACATTTAAAAAAGTAATGTGACATTATATGATCACTATCACCCAAGTTCGTTTTAGATTGACTTGAAAAAGGTGTTTTTATTTGGCCAGTGTGATGATGATTTGGAAATAGGTTGGACAAAGTGTAATAAAATTTAGTGTGGCATGCTTGCATGCCTAGTGCCCTAACAGATTCAACACTGTTATCATATTCAAACCTCCAAACTCAAAAAGGTTTCACATTCATAACCAGATCTCTGAGATCCAAAAAGGCAGCTACATATAAAACAAATATGACCCCATAAATTCAAGAAGAAGCTAGCACATAAATTCTATAACCACACAAAAACAGGGCTGAGTTAACAAAGTATCTGAAATGGAAGAGAGGAAAATAATTCCAGTGTGCTCCAAATGAAAAAAAAACAATGTTTCTTTACAATTATAGATTTTATTAGCAAAAATAGCAAAAAAAGTTTTACCTACAAGACACAGACCTGAAAGTTTGTAAAACCAAGTCCATGAACCAAAGAATCATGACCAGAAAGATCAGAAAATGAAAACAAAGAGTCCCATGAATTGGGCCGAACAACAAAAAAGGCAAAATTGTAACAAACGCCTCAGCAGGAACTTAAGGCATCACAGCCCAATCCAAAAGCTGAAGGAAGTGGCTCCGCCTCCTCAGGTTCAACATACACATAACAAAGAACAAACCAAAGCCATTAATCTACAAGTGACCTAAAATAATAACACAAAATAATAAATTAGATAGACCTCATTATTAAACAAACATAAAAAGAAAACAAAAATATCATACACAAAATAATATACAAAGTACAATAAAATACAAAAGTAAAAAGAAAAGACTCTAGGATCAGAAATGACACCATGGCAATATTATGGCAGTTGCAGAGACAGGTAAAAAGATGTACAAAGACCGGAGAAACTCAACAAAAACTTTTAATAACTAATAACTAAAAGGTGGGTCCACTGATTAGCAACTAACGATCAGTTTGTTAATAAATAAATAAATAGATAAATAAATGGCTGGCTTGAAATCTGCATGCGTGCAAGCTCACACGGCTGCTTGGACACGGTGGAGTGATTGAGACAGGGTACACCTACACGTGAGGGTGTGGTCTGTCTTGATTGCTTCATTGGCTTCATGCAGTTTGCTTCAGAGTCACCATACCTATGTAGGCATTGTTGTCACTAGGTGTCACTGTTGCCCCGTTGAACCTGTTAGACAGACGTCCCAGACACACGTGTAAAAGCACAGAAGAATAATCTTTAATAATTCTTGAAATAAAGTGCCCAAAGCACTGCACTTCCACAATTCTCAATAAATATAATAATCACAATAATAATAATTATCAATACACAATCCTCCACTCCCAGCAGCTCCATCCTCTACCACCCAAATCCGGCTCAATCTGCTGGGGTTTCCCAGAGTCCTTTTAAAGTCTCTGACCCGGAAGTATTTCTTCTCCGGGTCACCAACACATCTCTTATCAATCGTCCCAGAAGTACTGTGGGCTTCCATCCTCGTGACCCCGAAATACTTCCGGGTTGACGTCCTCATAATATCCCCCTGGATTTTGGTGAGCTCCCCCTGGCAGCACCCACGGTACCCAACAGGGCTGAGGATATGGACTCCATGTCCCATGCTGCCCTGCGGGACTCCGAGGAGCCATTTCCATCCAGGGGAGCTGCCATCTAGCATTCCGGGAGATGTAGTGTCTTGAAAAGGCTGTTTTCTTCTTTGGAGGGATGTCCAGACTGGACTGAAATGCTGGCCATTCACCACAGCATATAAGGTTGAGTTAGATGAAAGAGAAAGCAATCAAGAAAGAAAACAGAGAAAAAACAAAAAGTAGCTAAACAGAAGGTGAAGGCAGTACTCTATCAGCCTGTACACAGGAGTGGAGACTAGCAGTCAGGGTCTCCACGAGGAACGAGTGATCAGAGTTCCTGGGGAGTATCGGTTCCCCACTGAACAGCAAAGGGATGTTCGAGAGATCTCCTTTAAGATCCAGTAGGCTGAAAGTTTTTGTTTGAGGAAGACGTGAGAAGGCAACTTGTGGAGTCACAATACACGCGTCTAAGGAGGCAGCCATGGCTAAAGCCGTAGTTGGAAGGGACCACAGTTGTTGATGTCTCCATCGACTGTGAGACTTGTGAATGGTGAGTCAGGGAGACAACAAGAGAAGAAGTGCTAGGCTGAAAGAAAGGAGAGGAAAAGAGAGGACGGCGGTAAAACAGGGCAAGAGAGGCATGACGGCGACGGGCAGGAGGACTGATGTGAGAGGTGCAACACAGAGGCCACATGTCTGGGGTTTTAAAAAGGGAATCCTGACTTTGTTTTTACCTTCTGTTTTATTAAACGATTCCTTGAACTATTCATTTGTTTTTAAAACTTCACCTTGAACATGAGTTTGTTTATTTAATAGATTATTTATTTTATTATAAGAAGAAACACTGCACTGTTTTACTCTTTTATTTGATTGTATTTTAAAAGCACTTGTGTAATTTTACACCCGTCCATTGCACTCGATGTGCATCATCACTTCCCACGGCTCAATACTCATTTAGGACTATCGGCAGATATGGGTTCAAGAGGCTACCAATATGGTTTCAGTAGATTGGAGCCAACCTGCTTCATCACAGCCTGGGAAAGAATCCCATGAATCTGTACCGCACCAAAAAAAACACTATCATTTAAGGTTTTTAATTCATTTAAAAGTTACAGAGGTTTGATATTCAAAATTATATTAATCCCGTACAGTTGTGCCCTGTTTTTGTCAGCAAACCCTGAACATCTAAAGCTGGAAGCAATTATTCCATTCTTTAAGATGGCAGACAATTATTTTTTGGCTGCTTCCTGGGCATTTTTTAGTTAGATGTTCTCCCCAGGTAATCGGTAGGAGAGCCAATTACAAAAAAGCCCGAGTAAATTTCTTATCCAGACAACTCCTCCCCCCCCCCACCAACCCGTGTGCTCCTTTGTAACTACCAGGGGGAGTTCAAAAACAAATTTAAGGTCATCTGAATGGTATAATGCAAACAGAAGTGGCCAGAGAAGTTTACAGCTTCAAGTAGACTTTTCTTATGAAAACTGTGAGTAGTAATATGTCAGGCACCTTCTGTCAAAATTTAATCCAATTTGA
>JANRMT010049829.1:46761291-46780430 GCA_026402145.1 Polypterus bichir lapradei
TCAAATTGGATTAAATTTTGACAGAAGGTGCCTGACATATTACTACTACTGTGTTTTTGTCACAGGCACCTGGCAAAGTTTGCTGTGTGTTTACTAGTTATTGGCGTTTACACACACACGTTTCATCAAGCTTACATAGTTTATGCAGTGACTACAAGAACCATACAATAATATTTAACCACCTTCATATATATGTGTATAACTACTAGCATTGCTTAGCCTTAGTTTTACTATTCATTTACATTACTATTTATTGTGCCTGTCTTCTTAATGTCCAGACGTAACGCTTGGAGTCACTTGATCTGATTATTTCTTCTAGCTTTCATACAGGATCTTGGAGCAGTCATGATGCCACCAGTGGTAGGCTCAACTTTTGAACTGTGTTGCATTTTAAGTGAAGAACATGTGTGATTGCATTCTTGTACATCTTTCAGTGCCAAGGAAGGGGTTGGATGATCACTGCGCCAAATGTTTTTTTTTCTTTTCAGTGATCATTTTCTTTGATGTCATTTCTACTATCTAAGGGTCAAATGGAAATTTTATTCTTATGTTCTGTTACCATTTTCTCCAAAACAAACTAAACAACCTTCTAATGTAGACATTTTTGGAATTAACTTCAGTTTAGTTCTGATTACAAAGTCTTGTGATCTCCATTTACCTTGAAGAGTAATCTTGTGAATTCTATAGTTTTGGTGTGACTTCTCTTCTGTCCTGCCCTAAAAAAGTCTGCCCCTTTAATTTAAACGCAGACATTTTTAATGTTTATGTTTACTTTTATGGAAAGAGCAAGATGGACATGACAATAATGTTTCATTGATACATTGCTATATTGCTACATTGATACTTCCGTACCTTCTGCCAAATGTGTCGATGTTTACTAGAGAAGGAGACTGGATTTTGAATTCCAAGAGACAAAAATGCCATTAACCTTTATGATTTCCCCTTCTTTTCCTAGTGGCCAAAGAATGAATGTGCATGTCACAGAATAAAGTGCAGGTAGGGAGTCACTCAGTTGATTAATAAGTTAAATGGGCTAAATATGTAATAGGCCAATATATAATTTCCAAAATTATACCATTTTGTTAATGTGTGGGTTGTATATGTACTCTGGTGTGATCTGCAAAGTTACTAAAAATATAAAGATATAGATGAACTTTTATATTGTACAATTCAATAACTTTTTAATGAAACTCAACTTAATGCAGATTTACAGATAGACACTTTCACAACAAGTGGCAACTCATTCCTTCACTTTGAAAACCTTATTGCAAAACAACTAAAGAGATAACACTAGCATGGAAGGGTAATGTAATCAAGTAATCTTTATTTTTCTTTTGCACCACAACACAGGAATATATCTTTTTAAAGTCACAGCAGGGCAAATTGTGCAGCCTAAGGAGAAAAACTGTTTTAATTTTTAACTACATATATTGAAAACGACTGTTGTCTTATCTGCAAAGGCTTTCTTAAATCCTTGTTGTGTCTATTTATAAATCACTGAAAAATGACTAAAGTCAGACGCATTTTATGCCAGCATGTGCTGATGGTGCTGGCACCATTCATAAAGGTGCCAAAACACCTTGTGATACTAAAGAAGATATATATGCATTTTTAAATACTTTAGAGTACCGACACCTATAAATGGGGCAAATAAAGAATTGTAGTAATTTTAAATAAGATTTCCAGCTAAAAATAACCTTTAAGAAAGGTTTGCTTATAATAATCACAGTTTTCTCTGCTGTATTTTGCCAGGGCAGAATCCTTTTTTTGAAATTTTTAATACTTCTATTAATTGACTCATATTAAATATAGTTTAAAGCAAGCTGCAGCATAAGAAAATACTTCCAGTTATGCATATCAAAGTCATAAGAAATGGAAAGGTTGAAATTTTTTAGAATTTAAATAGCTGAATATTCAATTTCAATAGTACATTTTTAGCACACAGTACTTTCCTTAATTCTATTGCATCTCTTTTCTGAATAAGTTTAGGGAAAGCAATACAGAATACAATAGATTTACTTGATGCATATTTATGCCACATACTATCCTCTCTTTCTCATTTAATCTGTCCACATATTCATTGACTCTCCTCATCACATGTTCATACAGCTCCAAGCTACTTTCCTGTTATTTCTTAGATATATCTCTCACTTTTGTTGTACCTTCGATTGTCTCACATCTTGTTATGCTCTGTTTTTAAACTCAACACATCCATCTCAGCATTCTAATTTCTCCCACTTCTAATTTCTTCTCCTGAGCTCCCTTTACTGTCCATGTGTCAGCTACATACATCACTGATTGTCTTACGACTTAAAATTTTAAAATTTTACCTTTAAACTTTGCCTTAATTGTTTGATCACACAATACTCTTGATACCTTCTTCCAGTTGTTCCATCCACATTGCACTCCATGGGTTATCTCTGTATCTAATTTTCATTCTTGGTCTACCACCGATCCTAGATATTTAAATGTATCCACTCTTTTCAATAGCTCTCTAGGCAGGCTAATAACTGAATCTTGATCATCATTAATTGATTGATGAATGTGATAAATTAATCATCATTAATTATGTGAGTAACTGATCATCATCATACCAGCTGTTACAGACTCAAATCAAATTTATGTTTTTATTATATAATACTAATAACAACAGCAGCTCACTCCTCAAAACAGTAAATACAAGGAGGTCCCAGGATTGAACCCGCAACCTTTTGATTTGGAAGCAGCCGTTATTACCTCTAAACCAGCCATGCAATTGATGTTTGGGCTTCGGTTTATACATATTGACAGCAACATGTAAATTGAATGATTTTATTTTTTTGGTTATATTCTTGAAAAAGGCACACTTGTTGCATTATAACTTTTGTGAAAGTGTTTATTTGATATTTGGACTTCAGTCTTCACACATTATACACTTCATGTGAACATTTTTTCAATTTTTACTATAACATGAAAAAAAGTTTCTGTTTTAGTTATATGTTTCTTGTCATCCTATATTTACACAGATTATTGTAGAAATGGAACACACATGAAATGTATGTATTCCAAAAAATGCTATATTATTTACCCTATACAATTCCAAACACCTCCACACCCAGATAAACAGACTTGAGCTGGGAGAACTTCACCTGCGTTGGCGGAGGATGGGATAGCAGGCTGCTTGCTGCTTGTGCAGATCGATACATTTGCAAAACAAATATTCTGATGAAGAGGTCCGAAGGAATTTAAGATGGCCCGGCATAATTACTTTTTTCATAGACTTCCGGGATTCTAGTGTTAAACCTCATACATTTTGTCCTTTTCCTATTTATAGTCAACCCTATATCTTCCAAAGCCCTTCTCCATTCTTCCAACTTCCTCTCCACTTACTCTTGTCTGGTGCTACACAACACAACTCCAATAGCAAAAAGCCTGCACAAGGCGGATTGGTCTTTAATTTATATGACTGAATAGATTTTCAGCTTTGGTTTAAGGGGTTTACCAAAAATATCATATGAGCTGTTTAGGAATGACAGCCATTTTTCTGCCTAGCCCCCCATTTCTAGGTGTTCTAAAATATTTGGACATTTGACTGACAAGCTGTTCCATAGCCAGGTAGGATCAGATCCCTTATTATTTCATTAATTATTAAGCTGGAAAAAGGTCTGGAATTGATTCCAAATGTAGAATTTGTATTTGAAAGCTGTCACTGTGAACTCTCAATATGACGTCCAAAGAACTGTCCATGCAAGTAAAAACAGGCCATCATTAGGCTGAGAAAACAAAAACACCCTTTAGAAAGATAGTAGAAACAAAAGGAGTGATTGAATCAACCATTTGGTATATTCTTAAAAATGCACTGGTGAACTCAGGAACACCAGCAGGTATGGAAAAACCACAGAAGACAACTGCTGGATGATTGCAGAATTCTGTCCTTGGTGAAGAAAAACCAATTCATAACATTTAGCCAACACAAGAAACACTCCAGGAGGTAGCCCTATAATTGCCAAAGTCTACAGTCAAGAGAATACTTCATGTAAGTAAAGACAGAGGGTTTACCACAAGGTGCAATCCACTGGTAAACCTCAAGTATAGGAAAGACAAATTGGACTTTTGTCAGGAAACATTTTTTAAAATCCTATACAACTCCGGAACAATGTTCTTTAGACAAAGGAAACTATGATCAATATATACCATCCATCCATCCATTATCCAACCCGCTATATCCTAACAACAGGGTCATGGGGGTCTACTGGAGCCAATCCCAGCCAACACAGGGCGCAAGGCAGGAAACAAACCCTGGGCAGTGCGCCAGCCCACTGCAGGGCCCATACACACGGGAAAATTTAGAATCATCAGTGCACCTAACCTTCATGTCTTTGGACGGAAACCGGAGTACCCAGAGGAAACCCACACAGACACCGGGAGAACATGCAAATTCCATGCAGGGAGGACCCGGGAAGTGAACCCAGGTCTCCTAACTGCGAGGCAGCAGCGCTACCACTGTGCCACTGTGCTGTCCATTCAATATATACCCGAATGTTGGAAAGAGAAGAATATGGAGAAGAGAAGAAACAGCCCATGATCCAATGAATAGGATGAATTCTGAAGTGTATAGCAATATACTATCTGCTCAGATTCAGCCAAATGCTGCAAAACAGATAAGACGACGCTTCATGGTACAGAAGGACAATGAGCCAAAACATACTGTGTTTTTCAAGGCAAAGAAGTGGAATATTCTTCAATGGCCAAGACAGTCAACTGACCTCATCTTAATTGGACATGCATTTCACTTCCTGAAGACTGATGGTAGAAAGTCCAACAAGCAAGCAACAACTGAAGACAGCTGCAGTAAAGGCCTGGAAAAGCATCACTAGAGTGGAAACCCAGCACTTGGACATGACCTCAAGCAGTCATTCACTGTAAAGGCTTTTCAACCAAATATTGAAAATGATTATTATATTTATGATAATGTTATTTTGTCCAAATAATTTTGAGCCCCTGACCATGTATAAAAAAATCTGTCATTTTTAAACAGCTCATACAACAATTTTGTTAAATGCCCCTGAATTAATGCTGAATGCCTACACTTCAATCATGCAATTATTTCTTCATTTCAAATCCATCATGTTGGTGTACAGAGACACAATTATGAAAATTGTTTCACTGTTCAAATAACTTCTTCATGAACCTGAGTGTATAGTCACCATCTATGCCCAAACACACTTATACCTGCATATACCAAGGAGCACATTTTGGGGATATGTAGTAATGTCCACTGAAGAAATGGTCACCAGCTGTGATCGTACAAATCGTGGAATAGCTGCAGAAGCAACTAAATTACATAACTATAGGTTAAAGTTATGATTAATAGAAGCCATTAAAAAAAATATATGAAACAACTACTGAACTTGAAAGCTGATGTAGCAGTACAACTACAGTATCTAACATTTTTAGCTTGTTTTGCTTTTCAGTTATATTGCATTTTGTCTCACTATTCTAAGTAGGATGAGTTCATTCTAGAATGCAGTCTCTCAAGGTCACTCCTGACTTGGAATGAAGTATCGTGTATCTCTCCATATGTAATGTATTAAAGGATTATCTAACGTCCCAAATATGGACCTATTTATAACAGGTTAACATGTTTTCAGTTATATGCTTTTGCTGCTTCACCACCTGAGGCCACAGGTCCACCACACCCTCGACCCTCTGCAGTTTGCATACCAGGAGAAGGTGGGAGCAAGGATGCCATCATGTATATGCTACACCGGTCCCTCTCCCACCTGGACAGAGGCAGTGGTGCTGTAAGAACTATGTTTTTGGACTTCTCTAGCGCCTTCAACACCATCCAACCTCTGCTCCTCAGGGACAAGCTGTCTGAGATGGGAGTATATTCACAACTGGTGGCATGGATCGTAAACTATCTTACAGAAAGACCTCAGTATGTGCGTCTTGGGAACTGCAGGTCTGACATTGTGGTCAGCAACACAGGAGCGCCGCAGGGGACTGTACTTTCTCCGGTCCTGTTCAGCCTATATACATCAGACTTCCAATACGATTTGGAGTCCTGCCACGTGCAAAAGTTCGCTGATGACACTGCTATTGTGGGCTGCATCAGGAGTGGGCAGGAGGAGGAGTACAGGAAGCTAATCAAAGACTTTGTTAAATGGTGCGATTCAAACCACTTACACCTGAAAACCAGCAAGACCAAGGAACTGGTGGTGGATTTTAGGAGGCCCAGGCCCCTCATGGACCCCGTGATCATCAGAGGAGACTGTGTGCAGAGGGTACAGACCTATAAATACCTGGGAGTGCAGAAGGATGACAAATTGGACTGGACTGCCAATACTTAGAAGGTTGGCGTCCTTCAACATCTGCAATAAGATGCTGCAGATGTTCTACCAGACGGTTGTGGCGAGTGCCCTCTTCTATGCGGTGGTGTGCTGGGGAGGCAGCATAAAGAAGAAGGATGTCTCACGCCTGGACAAACTTGTTAAGAAGGCAGGCTAGATTGTAGGAATAAAGCTGAACAGTTTAACATCTGTAGCAGAGCGACGGGCATTAAGCAAACTCCTGTCAATCATGCAGAATCCACTGAACAGTGTCATCTCCAGGCAGAGGAGTAGCTTTAGTGACAGACTTTTGTCACTGTCTTGCTCCACTGACAGACTGAGAAGATCATTCCTCCCCCACACTATGCGACTCTTCAATTCCACCTGGGGGAGTAAATGCTAACATTATTCAAAGTTATTGTCTGTTTTTACATGCATTTTTATTACTCTTTAATTTAATGGTTTTTTTTTTTGTATCAGTATACTGCTGCTGGATTATGTGAATTTCCCCTTGGGATTAATAAAGTATCTATCTATCTAGCTAGCTAGCTATTCATTCACTATAAAGCCTTTGTTTAACTAAGGACTGGCAGCACTACTGTGATTACAGTGAAGACAATACGGGGTGCCCCAATAACATCTTTTTGAAATAAATTCCTTATACCTGTACAGTATACTGCTGGAGCCTGAAGAACTGTTTTATTTAAGTTGAAATAAGTTCAAGATTGCATTTTTCCCTATCACTTAATTTCACTTCTTCAAATATTACTATAACAAGTAAATGGTTTAAACAACCTGAAAGAAAAGAATGGCATAGGAATTCTTTAATAAAACAAAACTATAGTGAAAGTATCATTCAAAAGAAGGTACAATGCAAGATTGTGATATTCAATCAATTGTGGCAGCATGTGAAGATTTAACTGTAGTTAAAAAAAACTTAGCAAGTGATAAGAAAAAGTCTTTATAGTAGAATCTGCAAAGACAACCTTTACTCGCTTGACCGTAAGAAGCCAGAGTGAGCATGCATGTACTCAAATTATTTATCAAACAAAATTAACACAGCGCTTTTAAATAAATAAGTAGCACAAACAAATTGTATAAAAAGTGCCAGGAAATTAAAACAATGTCACCGAACATCTAGACCCTAAAAACTTGAAGTTGACTTCAAGGACTCTGCACATTTTTTCCCCCAAGTCTGAGTGGGATTTTCTTTGGATATTCTCATTTTCCTCTCACATCCCCAAATATGCATTGGTTACTTTGATTGTTAATTCTAAATTTGCCCTGTGGGTATGTGCATGTGACGCTTTGGTGACCTTTCCAGGGGTGTCTACTGCATAATGCCAAGTGCTGCTGTGATAGGCTTCAGCCTTCTGTAAGTCTGAATTTGGTGTTGTGTTGTGGTATCCTCTGCTCTAAGACTTGTAAAGTTTAGAACATGTACTGTATTTGTTAATTATTTCAAAACATCGTACAATGACTTCTGGTAATTTGTACATGTAATGTGCTATCCTAAAAGATATACCTCAGCTATTAACAAAGCAGAACTTTTCCCATGTAAGAGATTTCAGCTCTGCTAGAGTTAAAAGGAGGATTTCCCTGGTAAGTGATTTGACCAGTATAGTGTGATACGGGAGTGCAGTCAATGTGGACATGCTCAAGAAGAGAAAATGGAGAAGAGTGGTTACAGCAACTGGCCTTTCTGGGCATTCATCACTATACTAACGATCTTGAAGGATACCAAGTTACAAACACCAGTTGCAGCAGACCTGTGAATATTATCAGATGCCTAATGTATTATATGAGGCAATGCTATTTTCAAGTTGTCTGTGATGTTAAATGTTTTTTAGGGTTCTTACAAAGATATGTGTGCTGCCTAACTTGATAGACATGTACTGTAAATCGATTAAAAAAGATAAGCCTTCTTTGCACCCTCTGTTTTTTGCTGCACAGAATATAATACTATAATGATATTATTCTTTTTTAAATGTTATGAAATCCAGGATAAGACATGGAGGAAGCCAAGCGAGCACTGCAGCCTATTAACAAAGACAAAAAACAAGGAACCACAACATACTTAGCATTTGGTCCTTCAACAGATCATTGGGGCTGCCTCAGACACCTCTGACCCATGGGATAACTCCTCCACATCCAGAAATTATTCCAGGGAAATTCTGGAGGTGAACCTCAGATTTTTGCCCCCATGTGAAAACTAAATGAGCTCCAAGTTTGGAGGATGAAGATAACACATCTCTCCCAGACATAAAGTGTAGCCAGAATTTGAAGGCAAAGAATACATAAATGGAAAGAATAACAGTTAATCTTTAAAATAAGAGGATACCCAACCCCAAATTGCAAAGAACTATGTGTGAATGACAGGTATTTGAATAATTATTATTTTTATTGTCTGTATGACTGTCTTGTTGTTTTACTAAAATAAATATAGTACATCATATTTCTACTTGTATCTCTCAGGTTCTGTTGGGTTCAAGGGCAGATTTTGTCTGTGCCACATGGCAACATTGTTTCAAAATATGTTCATATGACCAAATATGTACAGTTGTGCTTGAAAGTTTGTGAATCCTTTAGAATTTTCTATATTCCTGCATAAATATGACCTAAAACATCATCAGATTTTCACTCAAGTCCTAAAAGTAGATAAAGAGAAACCAGTTAAACAAATGAGACAAAAATATTATACTTGGTCATTTATTTATTAAGCAAAATGATTGAATATTACATATTTGTGAGTGGCAAAAGTATGTGAACCTTTGCTTTCAGTATCTGGTGTGACCCCCTTTTGCAGCAATAACTGCAACTAAACGTTTCCGGTAACTTTTGATCATTTCTGCACCCCGGCTTGGAGGAATTTTTGCCCATTCCTCCATACAGAACAGCTTCAACTCTGGGGAGTTGGTGGGTTTCCTCACATTAACTGCTCGCTTCAGGTCCTTCCATAACATTTCGATTGGATTAAGATCAGGACTTTGACTTGGTCATTCCAAAACATTAACTTTATTCTTCTTTAACCATTCTTTATAGAACGACTTGTGTGCTTAGGGACGTTGTCATGCTGCATGACCCACCTTCTCTTGAGATTCAGTTCATGGACAGATGTCCTGACATTTTCCTTTAGAATTCTCTGATGTATTTCAGAATTCATTGTTCTATCAATGAAGGCAAGCCGTCCTGGCCCAGATGCAGCAAAACAGGCCCAAACCATGATACTACCACCACCATGTTTTACAGATGGGATAAGGTTCTTATGCTGGAATGCAGTGTATTCCATTCTCCAAACATAACGCTTTTCATTTAAACCAAAAAGTTCTATTTTGGTCTCATCCGTCCACAAAACATTCTTCCAATAGCCTTCTGGTTTGTCCACGTGATCTTTAGCAAACTGCAGTTGAGCAGCAATTTTTTTTTGGAGTGCAGTGGTTTTCTTCTTGCAACCCTGCCATGCACACCTTGTTGTTCAGTGTTCTCCTGATGGTGGATTCATGAACATGAACATTAGCCAATGTGAGAGAGGCCTTCAGTTGCTTAGAAGTTACCTTGGGGTCCTTTGTGACCTTGCCGACTATTACACGCCTTGCTCTTGGAGTGATCTTTGTTGGTCGACCACTCCTGGGGAAGGTAACAATGGGTCTTGAATTTCCTCCATTTGTACACAATCTGTCTGACTGTGGATTGGTGGAGTCCAAACTCTTTAGAGATGGTTTTGTAACCTTTTGCAGCCTGATGAGCATCAACAACTCTTTTTCTGAGGTCCTCAGGAATCTCCTTTGTTTGTGCCATGATACACTTCCACAAACATGTGTTGTGAAGAGCAGACTTTGATAGATCCTTGTTCTTTAAATAACACAGGGTGCCCATTCACACCTGATTGTCATCCCATTGATTGAAAACACCTGACTGGAATTTCACCTTCAAACTAAATGCTAATCCTAGAGGTTCACATACTTTTGCCACTCACAAATATTTAATATTCGATCATTTTCCTCAATAAATAAATGACCGAGTATAATATTTTTGACTCATTTGCTTAACTGGTTTCTCTTTATCTACTTTTAGGACTTGAGTGAAAATCTGATGATGTTTTAGGTCAAATTTATGCAGAAATTCTAAAGGGTTCACAAACTTTCAACCACAACTGTAAGTGATGCACAGTACAAAAAGTCAAAGAATTTTTGGCAATTTGAATCTTCTTCTCAAATATATTTTTTTCAATTTATCTTCTATACAATATAGTTTATTTTAAGCCAGCATTATAGAGAAACATGGTTTTCATATACTGTTCTTTCAAGTGAGTTCTGCCTGCACCAGGCAAGTCTTCGTGAGATGTTGATCTATAACACATATTTTATAAATTGACCCTAATGTGTTCTGCCATAATATATTAAGAATGGTTTATTGAAAAGTTAAAAATGTGAACATTTGAAAGGATTATAGTTCAAATTAAGAATGAAAATAAGAAATTCATTCATCCATCCATCCATTTTCTGAACCTTATCATGGATAAGATGGTAGCCAAGATCCAACCAGGTTCCAGGTTTATAACCAAAAAAATAAATAATAAATAAATCTCTGTTTTTGCCGAATCATGAAGATAGATAGGCCATGATGCTTTGAAAGTTCCTGCGGTCATGGATTCTATTAGATTGATATGCAAATGACAGTACTTTTAGTACAAATCGCCTTTTGCTACCTAATAATGCTTAATGCCACAAGGCAGAATAATTCTGAAATATTCCATTAACTTGATGATGGATTTACATTAAAGCAGTGACCTCCCCAAATTGCCAGGTCTTAACACAACTAAGCAAATGTGGAATGAGACTGAACGAATGATTCAGAGTATGAGTCCGCCATGTATATATTTGAGGTGCACACAATGTAGTGCTACTATACTTGATTACATATTACAGTTTTTATTCTGTTTTATTCACATAAATGTTGCTATTTATAGAATGACAAATCACTTTTTGCTGTAGATATTTAGCATACTTTAAATGTTAATGCTTTTATTACTATGTAAATGCTTACACTGAATAACTGGACACAGACAAGTCCATTTACTATATTGCATCCCATTCGGTCTGAATGTCTCTTTTTATTTATGTAACATAAAAACAAATGTTGGTGCCACACAGAAGTTGAGTGCCATAGGGTACATTACTTTTGTGTAGTTAAATGCCTTGACTCATTACTTATTAACCAAAAAAGGATATGTAAATATTAAGAAAAAGTGTGTTTATTTAAAAAAAAATACAATAATAAATGGAATATTTCAAAATGTCTTTAAACATCTCAATGTCAGTTATTTTGCCTACTTGGTCACATTTATGTTTAGTTAGTCTTATTGCTCATTAGGTGACTGTTTTATATATTATCACAGAATAGCCTTACAGAAAGTTTACTTCTCATCATTACTTAATGCATTGTTGTGTGTACTTGCCTGTTTTACTGTATTGTGCCTATTATTTATATACGTATACTGTTTAATCTCAAATATTTTGACCTGCAAAATCTGCTTTGGTTTATGTATATATATATATATATATATATATATATATATATATATATATAAAGAGAAAGAAAGAAATTCTATTTATAATATGAAGGTTGAATTTTACTCTGGAGGCCCACCAATTCTGGTGAGAGATGGAACTATGAAAGCATTCAGAGACGAAGTTGTAAATTCTAGTTATTCTAAAAACTTCATATTATAAAATGTACTGATTTTATGTTTGAAGAAAAAATGATGAAAACAATGTCCATTTGAAAAAAAATGATAAATTGAAGAATGTTTACTCCAGGGAGGATGAGTGGAATTTTCCAAGTCCACATTTCTCATGCAAAATAACCACAATCTTCAGGGTTGTTTTAGTATTAAAAATGACAAACAAGGTCAGCTGCTTTCTAACCTAGGAACTACAGATGTCCTTCATTGAATGTGTAATGGTTCACAGTCCATAAGGTGATGATGCAAACACTCTGTATATGCCATGCTATATTCTAACACACCAATCCAGCCCAGGGTCATGGGAGGTGTTGGTGCCTATCCCAGCTAGTATAGGGCACAAGTCAGGAAGAAACCAGCCCACTGCAATCTAGGTATATGTGATGTTTAAATTATGAAGTGTGGTATATGCATAGGATGCAAGTCATAGCATGGGTACAATTCTTTCTAACATAAACAACAATCCAGAAATAATAATACAGACCACGTCTTGCACAACTATTTGGTAGTCAGTCACTCATACATCTACTGTGCCTTACAGAGAATAAGCCATAGATGACTAGGCATAGAGCTGAAGACTCTCAATCAAAGAACTTGCCAGATAATCTTATTAAGTTACATTCTGCAAATAAAACAAAGTGGCCTGGCCTGTTCCACCAATGATCAAAACAATTCTTGTCACTTCTGGTTTCAATGAATTTCACACCGCAATTTAGGCAGCATTATTTGTAAGGATTTTAACATCAGAACCTCTCTTGCAGCTCACCCTACTCTACCTCTTTTATCCTGTTACATTTTTCTGTAGATTTTTAATTGTTACAATTGTAGTTTGGAGTCTAAAGGAGTAAGGACTCATATTGCTTCATGGTCTGCAGTGGTAATTGAGAAACAAGGTAATCTTTTCAAATCTGAAAGCATGATGAGGAGGATGTGCAGCATTGCTCATGATGGCACTCAGTTTTGTTTTAATCCTCTCCTTCACTACTACCTCCAGAGGGTCCAGAATGCATCCTATAATGGAGCCTGCCCTTTAAGTTAGTTTGTTGATTTGGTGGGCCTCTTTAGAAGTGCTGTTACAAGCCCAGCATACCACAGTGAAGAGCATCACACTGGCCATCACAAAGTTGTAGAAGATGTGAAAGAATGTCACTTCCCACATTAAAAGAATACAGTCTCCTAAGGATAAAGAGCCTGCTCTGCCCTTTCTTATATAGTTTCTCTGTGTTCCAAGATCAGTCCAACCTGTCACTGATGTGGAGCCCCAAGTACAGTATGTGTAAGAGTGGACTACCTATACATCCAATCCCTGAATGGTGACAGGGCATAGAGGCTCCTTAGTGTGGCAAAAGTCAATAACCAGTTTCTTAGTTTTGCTGATGTTAAGATGCAGACAATTCTCTTTGCAACAAAAAACAAAGTTCTCCTCCTGACTCTTCTCCTCTGTCTCATCCTCTTTATCACAAAATCCAATAAGTGCAGAATCATCTGAGAATTTATGCAAGTGACATGCCCTGGTGTCATATTTATAGTCTGAAGTGCACAGAGTGAAGAGAAAAGGAGACAGGGATGTTTTTGTCGTGCTTGCTCCAGTGTTGCTCACATCCATATCAGAGACACAGTCCTTGAGTCTCACAAACTATGGTCTGAACAAAACATGTAGTCCATTAATCAGGACACTATAGGCTCATCCACCAGCATATCATTGATCCTTATATGTCTTTCAGAGAGGTTTCATCTCTCAAAAATTAAATACTTGCCATAAATTATTAAATATGGCAAAAACAACAAAAAAGAAAAATGTACACATTTTATACACATTTGAATAGTTACAAAAATATCTATTACAAAATAAATGCTGCAATATGATAGTCAAACAAAGCTTCTGTGAAACTGCAGTGTAATGCAGAAATCTAAGAAATAGCTAAGCTTTGTTATCATAAACCTAATTAGCCCCAGCCCTCACCCTAACATAACAATCTGAAGCGTCAGGTGTTTTACATGTTGCTTTATCTTGTACATAAATCCACCCTGTAAACCTATCCAGATTTTTCACAGATTTACTATTTGTACTGGGGAAGACCATACTTTATGTTTTATTCCAAAATTTGACTGCTTATTCCAAGTGTCCAAGTGTCTATCGTTCTTTGTGTAAAGAAAAACTTCCTAAAGTTTGTGTGAAATTTACCCTTAACAAGTTTCTAACTTTTTCCCTGTGTTCTTGCCTTTTTTTTTTTTTTTTTTGAAGTTTTATTCATTTTATTGCAATCCATACAAATCAATCAATTTTTTACAAAAAGAAAAATTGAGTTAAGGACAAATTGATCCCCACCCCTGAGAGAGAGAGCAAGGCAAACGGCGTGAAAGTTAAGGCTTGTAAACATACCTAAATTAATAAATTTGATAAGCCAATAGAGATGAATGCAGAAGACAAAGAAATACGGAAATAATTGCTTTCCCTGTGCTTTAAGGGCGTATTTTAAAATATTAATGATTAGATCCTGCTATGTTTTGAAAAAAGTCTGTATGGATTCTCTTACTGAGTATTTGATTTTTTCCAGTTTCAAATAGTATAACACATCGGTTTTCCACTGACTTAAAAGAGGAGAGTTTGGGTTCTTCCAGTTTAGCAGAATAAGTCTACGTGCCAAAAGTGTAGTGAGTGCAATCACAATTTGTTTGTCTTTCTCCACTTTAAACACATCTGGAAGAACCCCAAACACAGCTGTTAATGGGTTAGGAGGGATTGTGAGACCAAGGCTGTCTGAGAGGTAATTAAAAATTTTGGTCCAGAATATTGTTAATTTGGTGCAAGCCCAGAACATGTGACCCAGTGAGGCTGGGACTTGGTTGCAGCGTTCACAGGTTGGATCATGCCCCGGAAACATTTTGGAGAGTTTTAGATGAGACAGATGTGCTCGATATATAATTTTGAGTTGTATAATTGTATGCTTTGCGCATATGGAGCTCAACTGAATTCTCTGCATTGCTACTTTCCACTCCTTTTCTGATATATTAATTGAGAGATCTTTTTCCCAGTGTCCTCTTAGATCTTTGAAAGGGAGGGACTGTAAAATGATTTTATATATTGCAGAGATGGTGTCTGAGTCCTTGAGATTGAGCAATATTTTTTCCAGCATGGATGAGGGTGCAAGATGAGGAAAATCCCCGTGTTCTTGATGAACTCATCTTAAAATAACAGTCTCGATCCACTGTACTAATTCCCTTCATAATTAATGTGTGTGCATGTACTGTAATGTGCATGTGTATTTTACTCAGGAAGGGTCCCTAGAGAGGATTTTCAGGACTTGGCATAGATATACAAAGTTGCTCCCAATGATGAGTTTAGTCCACACCTGCACTTTAAATTTTTCATGGGGCAGTGCAGGGTACCACTTCTTGTCAGTAATAGAAAATGCCTCACAGTGTTATATTCTCATATTAATAAAAAACAATAAGAGTTTAGAAAAGATGATGGCATGAGCTCATCAGACCTATTTTAGAAACACTGATGAATTTGTGCCCAATTCTAAATAGGCTCTGTAAAGTTCTACACAAACCTAGTTTTATAGATCATATGTAATTTTCCTATGGAGTTATGGAGGGTGCATCAGGATTCCTCTAATTGATCAGAATTAGTCGATGCATTAACAATGTTCTGCAGTGCGCTGGCACCCTGCACAGAGTTTGTTTCCTGCCTTGCGCCCTGTGTTGGCTGGGATTGGCTCCAGCTGACTCCCGTGACCCTGTAGATAGGATATAGCAGGTTGAATAATGAATGGATGGACTAACAATGTTATGTAGAAGATAACAATCAGTTTATCAACAGAAAGTCTATACTATTCTGTAATAACTCCAAGCACTACTGGAAGGGGATCTGCAATGATTGTAAATTCTACAGTATTTGACATAAATTTTTTTTAATTTGGACAGTCCCAAAAAATATGCCCAAGTGAGGCTGGAGCTGCCTCGGGTTGTTCACAATTAAGGACCAATCCCTGATATATTTTAGGCAATTTCAATTTGGAGAGGTGTCTAGTGTGCAATTTTTACTTGTGTATTTTGAACAAATTGATAAAGAATGAATAAATATTGTTAATTACTGAGATATTAATAGAGAGATCTCTTTGCTAATTGCCATGCATTTAAAAAAATAACTTACAAATTGCACTATTTTCATTTACACTAGCTGACCATTTTTAGACCCATACAAATAAATCACAAGCAAAACAGCAGATGTAGGAGTTGAGTTTTAACCCTGGTCCAGTGTGCACCTAGCATGTGATGCAGGTGCACTGTTAAAAGGAACCCAGCTTCATGACTTTCTGGGTCTGTGCAGAGTCTCATACTCTTTAGAGCTTATGCTTAAAGGCTAAAGGTGTTATTTTGATATTTGCTATGATAAAAGTTTCAATTATTAAGAAAAACATTTTAAGTAACTTTATAGCAAAAAAGAAAAAGCAAGCCATGGTATAGAGCCATATTCATTGTTCATGACTGAATTTAGCAACCTTCTATCTGATTTGGCTATAAATTATGATCATGTAGTACTGATGGGAAATTTTAATGTACAGATTGATGTGGAAACTGACACTTTTAGCAAATGTTTTACTTATTTGTTAAATTCAGTAGGATTTTGTCAGATTGTCAAAGGTCCAATTCATAATCATAACCACACATTAGATTTAATTATAACTTACAAAGTTGAAATTCTAAATTTAAATATTACTCCATTAAATGAAGTTATTTCCGATCACTACTTAATTACATTTGATTTAGTCCTGCCCTTGCCAACACACTCACAGATTAAAACAAAGACAGTGCGACATCTAGATTGTAATTCTGCTTCAAAATTTATAGATACCTTGAGCAAGTCGAGTGTAATTGTGGAAAACCATTTAGATCAGTTAACATCAAATGTAAATGTGGAAAACAATTTAGATCAGCTAACATCACATTATAATGTGACCTTGAGAGATGCTCTGAACACAGTAGCTCCCCTTAAAACAAAAGTGATCAAAGCACATAGAAACTCTCCCTGGTTTAATGAAAACACTCGAGCTCTTAAATTAGTGTCAAAAACTGGAGCGCAGATGTAGAACAACAAAGCTACATGTCTTTCAAATTGCATGGACAAAGAGTGTTAATAAATATAAAAAAGCCCTCTTTAAAGCTCGCTCAGAATACTATTCTACATTAATAAATAGCAATAATAAATATCCTCGGGTTCTGTTTAGAACAGTGGCTAAATTAACAAATGGGAATTCAGATTAACAGTGCAAAATACCAACAGATATTAGCAGTACAGACTTTATGAACTTCTTCAATGAGAAAATTAAAACAGTACAAACTAAATACTAGCTTAGCGGGCCCTGTCTCACATTGCATTCAGCACTTTAGTAATTTTAATCCTGTAACTGAGCAGGAAGTCTTAACTTTAATTTCTAAAATAAAGCCCACTACTTGTTCCCTAGATCCAGTGCCAACAAAACTAGTAAAAAGTGCAATGGATGTTCTTGCAGCGCCTATTCTAAACATTTAGCAATAGTTTATTATTGCATGGCACAGTACCTGATGCACTAAAAGTGTCAGTCATTAAACCATTACTTAAAAAGTCAGACCTAGACCCACACATACTAAATAATTAAAGGCCTATTTAAAATGTACCGTTTCTCTCTAAAATACTAGAAAAAGTAGTCGCCAGTCAGCTTCAGTCACACCTTACGCATTACAATTTATTTGAGAAATTCCAGTCTGGTTTTCGCAGTGGTCATAGTACAGAAACTGCACTAACACGGGTTGTAAATGACATTCTGATATCCTCTGATGAAGGAAACTCTACTGTAATTATGTTGTTAGACTTAAGTGCAGCATTTGACACCATTGACCATTCTATTTTACTGCACAGGCTAGAAAATAATGTTGGTCTTACAGGCCCCGTGCTCACTTGGTTTAGTTCTTATTTATCAAATCAATTCCAATATGTACAGAAATGTGCTGACAGTACTCCATCATTATACACAGAAGTTCAATATGATGTCCCACAGGGCTCAGTACTGGGACCTTTACTGTTTTCACTTTACATGCTTCCACTGGGATCTCTCATTAGGAAACATAATGTTAATTTTCACTCGTATGCAGATGACACCCAGTTATACCTTTCATTTAAATCAAATGATGTTTCTCAGATGTTGTCTTTAATTAGTTGTGTTAGTGAATTAAAGGCGTGAATGAATGAGAACTACTTGTCTTAAATACAGATAAAACAGAGATGTTAATTGTTGGAGGGAATGACGCTGATCACAACAATATTTTGTTATCATTTAACTCAGTTGGAATCCCAATTAATTTTACTGAATCAGTCCACAATCTAGGAGTTATCTTTGACTCTAGCATGTCATTTAAAGCGCATATTACAAAGTTGTCCAAAACATGTTTCTTCCATCTTAGAAACGTTAGGAAATTAAGGCGCTTTCTAAATAAACAGGATTCTGAGAAATTAATTCATGCATTTATCTCTAGTAGGATTGACTACTGCAATGCGGTGTTCACTGGCTGTTCAAACTGTTCTCTATACAGCCTCCAGTTAATCCAAAATGCGGCTGCAAGAATCATTACAAGAACAAGAAAATACGAACACATAACTCTAGTTCTAAAATCCTTACACTGGCTCCCGGGTTAAGTTTAGGGTAGATTTCAAAATCCTCCTTTTAACATATAAAGCATTAAATGGCCAAGGTCCAGCTTACTTGTCTGAACTTATCATGACTTACAAACCTGAGCGAACATTAAGATCTCAAGATACTGGTCTGCTTATGATTCCAAGGATTTATAAAATAACAGTGGGAGGTCGAGCTTTTAGTTACAGGGCCCCTAAACTGTGGAATGGTCTGCCTGTTTTTATAAGAGACTAGCAGAATACCCGCGCTTCGCAGCGGAGAAGTAGTGTGTTAAAGAAGGTATGAAAAAGAAAAGGAAAAATTTAAAAAATAACGTAACATGATTGTTAATGTAATTGTTTTGTCATTGATATGAGTGTTGTTCCCATATCTATATCTATATATATATATATATATATATATATATAT
>JANRMT010049829.1:46785430-46935921 GCA_026402145.1 Polypterus bichir lapradei
TTCCCCTTTGATTGTAATGCAAAGTGTGATTAAATGCATTATTTTTTAACGCGTTATGGAGCACATGCATCGAAGCTTCTCAGCTGTGCTTGTGCTAAGAAAATTAAACATTTTAAAAATAACGTAACACGATTGTCAATGTAACCTTTTGTAAGTAGTGCCTGGAGGATTCAGTGTGGAGAAAGTCTAGAGACAGAGTGTGTATTAACTTGTGGATTTCTCTGTATTTGGTGGCAGTGTGACGAAGTTGCTTCGGAAGACGGCGTTAGCCGCGGAGCTCAGCTCAGTGCGAAATGAAGTAAATGGGAGGGGAGATGATGACGTGACTCCCCCACCCGCCTTAACTGTCAATCCCCCACAAACACAGTCTCTCGGAATTTGCATAAGCACACCCCTTCACCTGCAATTTTAACTTAGTTACAAAGTGATCAAAACTCTCGTTTATATCCTGTGTCCTCTCATTAAACTTGTATCCCGCATTACCCGTGGGCACGAAAAGCACCAGCAGCAGCCTGTCTATTAACTTAATTTAAAGTTTAGGTTTATACCTCGCTTTGTTTCCGAAGTAGCTGTACTGATGAATATGGTAGTATGTCACTCGCTCGCTTCTTAATGTTTCGCTGCCTTCTCAATTATATAATGCATGTTTTGTTCAGCGTATTTTGGAGCTCTTCCTGGTTTTCTACATAGTGCGTTGACAGTCAGTTCACGTGATTACGTGGGCGGCATAATGATGTCACACGAAACTCTGCCCCCACGGCGGTCAAGCTCAACTCCATTACAGTAAATGGAGAAAAATACCTTCCAGTTATGACCATTACGCGTAGAATTTCGAAATGAAACCTGCCCAACTTTTGTAAGAAAGCTGTAAGGAATAAGCCTGCCAAATTTCAGCCTTCTACCTACACGGGAAGTTGGAGAATTAGTGATGAGTCAGTCAGTCAGTCAGTCAGTGAGTGAGTGAGTGAGTGAGTGAGTGAGTGAGTGAGTGAGTGAGTGAGGGCTTTGCCGTTTATTAGTATAGATGCCCCTTCGGTCTCAGCCTTTAAATCCCGGCTGAAGACTCACTACTTCAGTTTAGCATATCCTGACTAAAGCTGCTGATTAACTGTATATACTGCATCTTTGTTGTTAGTCATTAGCACTAAAACATAAGTAACATGACAGTTATAACTGAATACTAACCCTCACCTATTCTGTTTCTCTTCTCGGGATTCAAATGTTGTACTTGGTGCCACAGCCCACCTGCCAAGTTGTTTTGCCTGCCTATGGCAAAGTCATCCCTGATGGAGGATCGCAGGAATCATGGGAAAGAGGGGTCCTTTCATCGGATTGGCTGGCCCAGCACTGTTTCAGCCGTGGAATTGCCAAATGGGGGAGGCAGCTTGATGGCCGAGGTCTCCAGGACTCTAAAAATATCCAAATCTTATTATGTGATATCATCTACTGTTAAATTCTGCTCCGTACTTCTAAAATTTTTATTTTTATGCTGTATTGAGGATTTGTTCTGTTCTGTGTATTGTATTATATTGACCCCCTTCTTTTGACACCCACTACACGCCCAACCTACCTGGAAAGGGGTTTCTCTTTGAACTGCCTTTCCCAAGGTTTCTTCCATTTTTCCCTACAAGGTTTTTTTGGGAGTTTTTCCTTGTCTTCTTAGAGAGTCAAGGCTGGGGGGCTGTCAAGAGGAAGGGCCCGTTAAAGCCCATTGCGGCACTTCCTGTGTGATTTTGGGCTATACAAAAATAAACTGTATTGTTTTGTATTGTATAATAAAATGGTAATCTTTTAAAGTTTGCTAATTGTTTTATTGTTATGCTCAGGCTAAGTTTCATGTTGATGGGCTAAGGAAACAAAGGAAAGATTTGGTCACATATGGTCTCGGAAAGGTTTGAGAACGAAATGGACATGTGCACGGGGTGAACTTTTAAAAACACCAAAAATGTAAGGTGTTCCTAAGTTAACAGAACTTTTTATTCAGATCAATGTTTTGTCATATCCAGTTAGCAACTAGATATAATCAATCATGTTGAAGGTTTTCAGATTATGTAATAGTTTCCTTGAAATTGCGATCTAATCAATGAAGTGTATAAATGAAGACCATCAAGCACCCCTCCTTTGTTACATTTGCTAATAAGGTGTTTGTGCTTCTGTAAGGGTTACCTCTTGCAAGACTTGCAAGATAATAAAACAGACTGATTGATGCTTTTCTCCTGCCTGTTTAATTGCCTGAATCGAGGCACCTAGTTGGGGTGCCAGTAAATTTCTTCTGCATTGTGTCCAAAGCCATGTCAAAAAATAATGAAAACAAACTATTTATTACTATTTACAATTTTCTTCTTGATAAAAGTATCTGCATAAATAAATCGCAAACAAAATAGCTGTGCCCAGAGCCATGCCAAACAATGAACTGAGCCCTCCCATGTCACCGCTTTGTGGCATTGCCAATGTATGCCCCAAGAGTGGAACTCTGTGAGCACAATGATCTATATTTATTTAATAAGAGTTTGTGACTGTTTGCTGTATTTTGTTTGTGATATTACTTCTGTTTATGTCTTTTGTTTGATGCACAATCATATGACAACTCAAGTCACATATTTGGCCATCTTAATTGGTCCAACACAGCTGGCTGACTTGTCCTTGGGGGACACTTAAAATATCACTGCATCATTATAATCTCTTAAAACTAGTTAAGATCCTCTTCCCCGTTTAACTTTTTGAAGGGTTAGGAAAAGTTCACAAACATTTCCATGATTTTGTTGAAGTTACAGCGAAGCAAGCTCTGAGGGTTCGCTCATCACTAGTCTGAAATTATGAATATTCGCTACCCAGTATTATAGCTGGAACTAGTAGTCACCTTCTACTCTTGATCTTTGTAATGTTACCTTTTTAATAAGTTTTTTTTTTACTCTTTAAATAGATGAGCTTATAGCAGAAACTGTCTTTTTAAAATTGAGTTATTAATAATTCCAGCAATACTCAGAAACAGGAATAAAATTTGGGAAGGATACTCTTCTTTAAGGACTTCTTGTTCAGTGCTTTCTGTCAAACTAACAAAATTGTGTTGACAAAATTTTTAAACTTGAATTGTTCTGAAACAGTCAGCATATAGTCTTTCTAATATACTGCAATGTGCTAACAAGTTTACTAGGGAAAGCAGTTTTAATTTTTGTTTAGTTTATTATCTAGAGGCCTTGTAAAAGTCATTTAATATATTTAATAAGATTGCCAGTGATGCATTTGCTTCAGTGACAAACACAACCATATCATTTACACAGAGAGATATTTTTTGTACTTTTCCATCCCTTATAATTAGCTTTATTTCTGAGATTTGTCTGAGACAAATTACCAGCAGTTTGGTAGTAATTGAAAATAGCACTGGAGATAGTGGACAGCCAAGTTGAGTTCCACATTCTAATCTGACATAATCTGTATTTATATTTTTTTCCCGCACAGAGGCTTATGGACTTGAGTAAAGTAACTTGATCCAGACAGCAGTAAAACAGTAAAGAGATATCCCCATTCTCTACCATTTAAAAGTTTTTTCTGCATTAACAGATTGTAAAATTTCCAAGAGCTCGGTTGTAAAATTTCCAAGAGCTCGGTTGTTGAGGGTTTGTATGGTACATCAAACAGGCTGTGATCATTTGTCAATACCTGCCTGCCTTTAATGAATCCAGTGCATGTTATATTATAGGCATCGCTTTCTCAATTATTTTCACAAAAACTTCATAAATACTCTTGAATCTTGAATACAAGTGGGGATCGTGTTATTGTCTAATGGCTGTGTCAGATGTACACCTCAAAATAACTCACAGTGAGTTTTAGACAAAAGGCTTGTCACATTTAAGGACTGTGATAGTGAAACTCTCACCAGTCATCAGTTGCTTGGGCTGTCATCTTATGTGAATTGCAGTATTTGACTAATTAAAGGATTTCAAAGGTAGAGGAAACTCTGAACCATTACATAAATAGACCTAAATAGTTTGATTGTATGAACTACTGAGTAAGGCAGAGAGTCCAATTACTCAGTCTATAGAGGTTATTATGTTTATTGCAAAGGAATATTCGGAAATTGGATAACTATAAATAAATAAAAATAAACCTGTGGTTCCTTTCATATTTTATTACTATTGTTACTATATACAATGTTAGTGGTTGCAACATTAACATGTTTTTTTAGACTTTGCTGTGTATACACAGCTAAGGAACTGAAATCTAAACCACAAGATAGTGGTTCTGTCCCCGTGTCTAACTTAGTGTTATCTATCTATATAATTCACTAAGGGCACGCAAGATGCACGCAAGACAGAGAGCCACGCCCACCAACTCTAACAGAGCCCCGCCTGCAAACTGTAAGACCACGGGATACCATGGGATACACACGACAGGGCCATGCCCGCCAACTCACAGAGCCCCGCCCACCAACTCTAAGACCATAGGATATGCTCGACAGAGCCCCACCCGCCAACTCTAACTCTCCTCCCGCCCACACACAGCCGACACGCCATTTCTCCCCAAGCATCTGCAGTAGGCTTAAAAAATAAAGCAAACTCTACATGCAGCGAACATTTACTTCTCCAGCTAGATTCCATGCTCAGAACCATCAAACCCTTCGCTAAATCATACAAACACATGCATGAAATCGCTCAGTCCAATCCAACAGCATCTGTACGATTGCTTTTCGAGGAAAACCCTAGGCAGGATTTACGACAATACAATTCCCCCTACATGCCACACCAATGTTGCAGCGATTTACGTCGGAGAAGATGGCGAACCACCTGCCGAAAGGGACATTTGCATCTGTCCCATAGGCAACCCCTGTAAACAGATTTCCACACTCAATATGAATTACGATCCTATTGTTTACCCACTTTTATTCCCTTACGGAGACATTGGCTTGCACAAAGATTTACAACATGTTCCCGATAAAAGAACCGCCAAGCGAAGAAGGCTTACTCAATGCCAATTTTACACGTACAGATTAGCAATGAGGAATATATTTAGTATTTTGCACTCCAGCGGCGAACTATTCCAACAGTACGTCATATATGCGTATGTTTAAAGGGCACGTGTCTCAGCTATCTCAGATTACATCAACAAGATTTGCGTGTGGAACAATACAAAGGACTGTCAGATGCACTGCAAGCAAACGTTGAAAATAACAACGTACGTGTAGGCAAAATGATCATATTACCGTCCACATTTCCAGGATGTCCAAGATACATGCAACAAAACTAGCAGGATGCCATGGCCATAGTACGTAAATTCGGACAGCCTCATTTATTTATCACTTTCACATGTAATCCTGCTTGGCCGGAAATTCTACATGCACTGTCGGATACCCAAAGACCGGAGCACAGACCTGATATTGTAGTACGAGTGTTTTGGATTAAGCTGCAGGAATTACTTAGAGAAATTCTACAACAACATCTTTTTCAGGTTGTTATTGATTATATTTACGTAATCGAATTTCAGAAGCACGGCCTTGTGTGTGTGTGTGTGTGTGTGTGTGTGTGTGTAAAATGTATAATACTGGTAAAAATAACCGTTAAAAAAACTATCTATTTAAACACATTTTTTAAAAAGTAATCTGGAATTGTGTCCTAATGTGTGACAATAAAATAGAGGGAATTGCTCTGACAGTTGTGGCATGTAGAGGAAGTGTAAAATTGTAAGTCAAGTGACCAATGCACTGGAATTTCACAGACGACTCAGCATCCATCACTTAAAATCTGTGATTTGTCACAGTAAAGCAAAAGAGGCAAGAGCAAAAGAAATAAATCTAAAACAATCAGCTTCACAAGGAGGGTTTTATTTTTTAATTCTGTTCCTCATAGGATGTAACATTCTGTACAAAATTGATATATCAAAAGGTGCACTCTTTACCTCATCAGCGATAAAATGTAAATTATTGCTTATTTACTAATCATTCCAAAATGAATGGGCAAGTACGATACTAATGCATCCCACTAGTCAGTCCAATATATTTATTATCAGTGATATAATGAGTGATAACAGTAGTCATGCATATTTACAGCAAGAGGTGCCAGAAATTTAAATGAATGTCCTTTAGCAAACATTTATATTTAATATTTCATTCAAATTATTGCAGCATACAATGTTAATCTTTGCACAGTTATAGGTAATGTAATAAGAAAAAAAGATAATTTAAAAAGAAAAAAAAGCCTTGCTGTTTATTATTGCATTAACATTTATTCTGTGTTAATGTGAATAACTACAGATCACTTCAAAAACTGCTATTGATCTAGGAACAATAATTAAAATGACTGTGTTTACAGGTTTTTAAATGTTTACTTAATATTAATGTGCAAGAGTGTTGTTATCAGTTTTTAAGCTGCTGAAAATAAAAACTTATTAAACTTACTAATAAACTTGCTAGGACATTTTGTCTCTTGCAATAAGAACTGAAGGAGGTTCTGACCATATAAGAAGAGCAAACAAACCAGTGATTTTTGTATTATTATTCTGGAAGTAGATAAGTTGCAGCAATGAAGAATATGTTTCATAAATGTGCACAATGAGGGTAGAAAGGTAAGAATCTTGCACTAAAATGGTAATAAAATTTTAATTATATAACATGATGCAGTGCTATTCAAGCTGTAATTGCATTCTTAATTAGATTACAAGCTCCTGATATGCTTTCACTTGAAAAACTAACATTTTATGACTGTTGCCACATTACAATATATGGCTGGGTGCTTAAATAATACAAACCTTGATTCACCCACAGGGACTGGATGCTTGAAGAGCCAAATTTCATAAAAAATAAATTACTTTATTGTCTTGGACATTCTGCATATTGAGTTTCTTTTCAGCCAATTTTCTCTAGGTGCTCAGTTTTTTAAGCTAACCGTGACTCTGAATTGGTCCAATGTGGCTGTGACTGCTGGCATGTCCTTCAGTGGACTGGCATATCATCCAGGTTTGGTTTCTGTCTTGCACCTAATCCTGTCAGAGTCTCAGCAATGACACTATTTGAAAGATTAGTTTCGACAGTTGATGTACAGATATAAGTAGTGTTTTAGTGTTTGGTTGTTTAGTCATTTTTTTACATTGATTGTTGCATTTTTTGTCATTTGCTTTCCTTTGTGTTTGGTATTCCTCCAGTTGTTTCCAATAATTCAAGAAAGCTGCCCTGGTTTGATGGCACATGGCAAGGTCATCTGCCATAATGGATGTTGTCACATCATAACAGACGTGTAATTCAGCAGAATGATATCTCAGATATCAATTCAGATATTATATCTGTTGCAGGTTCTGATCCAGGCTGTCTTTGATGGCCTACCAAGCCTAGCAAATCTCCACATCTGGGACAAGATTGAAACACCATCTTGTGCTCTGTGCTCTGGAAGAGGATCCTTTGACCACATCCTCAGGAGCTGTCCAAAGGCACTTGCAGATGGACGCTACCACTGGCAGCATGACCAAGTCCTCAAGGCAGTCACTGAGAGAGTAGCCTCGGCTATGGCAACCAACAAGCAATGCTGTCCAAAGAAGATAAACTTTGTTAAGGCTGGAGAGAAATACACCCAAAGCCAAGATTGATGGGGCTCCTTGCCTCATCAGCTGATTGGCAGCTGAAAGTTGATCTGGGAAAACAGCTGCGCTTTCCAGAGCACATCACCTCAACAACACTGCGTCCAGACATGGTCATCTTTTCCATTTCTACCAAACAGGAGATCATGGTTGAATTCACAGTGCCCTGGGAAGAATGCATGGAAGAAGCTCAAGAGCAGAAATGTGCCAGGTACTAGGAGTTGACAGAAGAGTGCAGGAGGCTGGGCAGGATCACCCACTGTGAGCCAATCAAGGTGGGATGTCAGGTCTTTGCTGGCCAGTTCCTTTGTAGAGCCTTGATGAAGCTGGGAGTAGCGGGTTTAGCTAAAAAGAGGGCTATTAAATCAATTTTTGATACCGCAGACACAGCCACAAGGTGGCTCTGGCTGAAGAGGGAGGGTCAGTGGTCATTTGCTGCTAGGATACAGGCTTTGGTCTGGTAACCCCCGGCTGGGTCACCTGGGTGAGGGTGTATGATGTTTTAACAGACCTGAAACACCTGTTGACCCCAGGATACATCATTGATGAAGCATTCCAGTGCTTCCGTGGAAGCATTTTTGAAGTGAGCCTGAGAACCATTCAATTGTCATTGAAAAAAATCTTTCCTGCATCTTCAAAGACTGCAGTCACAGAGCCAGATAAGAATGCAGAATATTTCTTTATTTACACAGAGTTATGGACAGTCCATAGAATGAGCGATCAGTTAAAAATCTGCTTTTATGCTTTTTCAAATTACCATTACCTCATTAAATACATCACGTCATCTGACTCTTATATGCAGAACTTCTTCACCTCCACCAATCAATTAGTACTACCAGCAATTTGTGGCTCATGTTGAGTCTCCCATTATTCTGAGCATCACTTCGTTAAGAGAGAAGTTATGCAAATTGCCCTATTGATCTAAGCACTGCTTCACAGAAGGGGTGTATGTGCTTTCTCTCAAGTTAATCCCTTCTTTCTGGTGGGTATTCTGTTATTCATTTACCTCATTTTAACTTCTGAAAAATATGCCGGTATCTTCTTTAAGACAAGGCAGAGACTTCTTGCACTTTCAGATTTAAGTTACATTTAGTTAACACTTGAGTTACATTCAGTTCTTTTCCTTGTGTTTAATAATTAATTCTGTCATGGCTTCATATTTGATATATTTTCATATTATATATGATAAAATAAATTGTAAAAGATTATAATATTAACTAAAAATGTACTGCAATTAGTCTAATTTCTTCTTAGTTACTAATTTCTTCATCAGTATATAAAGTATAGGTAGTGAGGTCTAAAGCCAACTGCTATGTGAAGTTGCCTTGGTTGCAAGCCATCAACACATACATGTAACATGTAATAAAATAACAACTACTCTTGTAATGCCAAATGTTTGATCATTCACATATGCTCAGAAGTTGTTTATTGAGATTGAAAGAAAGATATGTGTAATAATGTGCTAGTGCCTGATCCAGGGATTGTTCCTGCCTTGTTTCCAATGGTTACTGGTATAGGCTTCAGCTGCTCCGTAACCCTCCCCCTGGATAAGTGGGTTCTGACGATGAATGGATGGATACGTATGGTTATAGCACTGGCTATGCCAAAAAATGTAGCTTTTAAGTAACTATTTTCTAGCTAAATCTGAAGCACCAGAATATTACAACATATGTTGCTAAAATGGTGATCAAGCACACCTCTCATGGAAGCTGCCGTGCAATTTTTGTGACATGACAATGGCTCCTTAGATACTTGACTGGCTAGGCAATTCTAATTGTAACTACTCCAAATTTATAGCTAATCAGCTCCAGCTGGCAGCTACACTCAAAGACACAGAGCGTTGGCCTTCAACTCCTAATTATGGAAAACTGCAATATTAAAACACTAAAATGGAAACAAATACAAGCACATATCATATTCTCTTTGTTCAACTCCTGCAGTTGTTACCTGCTAAAATTAAGCAACTCTACAAAGAAGTAGTACAGCACTATTGGCAATTTTATGAAGTAACTACCCTGAACAGAAAGCTTGTCCTCCTATTTGCCTAGAAGTTCTTTTGGGCACAAACTGAACATACTTTTTAAAGTGCAGCACAGGAATGATATATGTTTACTGCGATATATTCATAGGCATTGAAAAATTCGGTGCTTGTGAATCACTACTTTGAACAGTTTACTGCATCTTAACCTAGGGATGGATTGCAATGATAACCAGTGATGTTTAGCTATAGTATATGCTGACCTTCAAAAGATGCTGGACTTGTATCAAAGCACCTGATTGTGCCACAAAAATACACTTATATAGTCATATCCATGCAACTCTACTTGAACATTTAATCTTGCCCATTCTCCCTAAGAATCCTGCACACACATTATTTTAGTTATTTTTGTATCTGTTTTAAACAGCACTACAGCACTTTCTACACAAATAAGACTGTTTTTTTATTTAGGAAGGCTGGGTGAATCACATGCAATGACCACTCAGTATATATTTTAAGTGGTTAGGCTTCTTTTATTTCAAATAATTTGCTTCAAAATGGAGCACTGAAAATACAAGCATACCTCCTACCTATCAGCAAATAATGTCTTTCCTACTTTAACAAACACACATTTTTTATATATGACAAATCATATTTTGTAAATAATGGGGCTGTTGCTGGAGCACAGCACATATTATAAATCTTTGACTTTAGGGAAGAAAATGGTTTAGTTCACCTCAGTACAGCATATACTAAAGTAATTGCATAGTAAGTTGCTATTAATGTTTGATTTCATGTTGCAGAAATCATAAATCAAACCAGTGTTACAATAATTTAGCACACAGTAAGTTGCTATGTTTATGAATACAGCTCCATGTAAGAAAGTTATACAAGTAAAAATGTCTTTAACCAGGTAAAAAACAAACTAAATTATCTATTTGTCCATTGATCAATTTAGCCTGAAAACTGGAATTAAGGCAAAATGCAAATGAAAGGGGTTGTCTTGCTGGCAGAAGCTAAGGTGCTATTAGCTTGGCAAAGAGCAGGGATCAGTGCTAATTGAGATTTCCAAAAGAAACAGAAGGCTCTCCTGAAACGCAACACCTCACAGAGTGGAGATGACACTAAAACAAGAAACCTGTAACATTCTGGAAACAATCTAGCTGTTACGCAATCTACCCAGTCACTAAGGGTGCTTGACCCTGATTCTGAGAAAGTGAGACCCTGTAAGACGGGGAGGAAACTAATGCTACTCCTCTAGACTGGAAAAATGGCAACAGGATAGGAGAGACTCTTCGACCCAGTGAAGAAAATAACGCTGTACTCAGTCTTCTTCATTGTTGGTAAAAAGGATCTGAACAATATAATTTCTTTATAGGTGCAACAATATGGAGGCAGATTTGCGTTTCCTGTCCACACTGAAACTTCTAGGTGATTCTGCCCCTGATGCCACTGAACCTGAGCTGATCCAGATTTTCATTATTTACTTCAGACTACAATGTCACTTTCATTCAGCATTCTCCAGCACATGAACTTATGCTCTCTCAGTTACATATTTATTCGAACTGGCTGGTTTTCCCAAGGACCCTGAGGAGCTTTTTCCATTCCATCAAGTGAAGAAAAAGCTATGTTATTAATATTTCATGCAGCTCACTATCTCAGCACTGTTATTTCCAAAAGCCTTTGTGGAAAACTTCTGGATATGATGTAAAAGGGTTATTTGGGTATCTCTCAAGTGAAGCAGTGGCCTAATTTCATGGCTGGAGACTGACAGAAACATCAAGAACTTGTTACAAAAATGTAGTTTGCCTATTTGATGGAAAAAGCAGTGTCTGTCCCAACTCCATTATTTCACCCCACAACAATTCTCCTTGTGGCTTAATGCCTTTCATTCCAAAGGGCCTGAAGAGCTGTCTACAAGATCGTTTACCTCTCATGCAACCATTAATCTCTTGGAAGTATTTTTCATATGGACCCACTGGAAAAGAGGGAGTGGCACACACCACTGGACATCCATGGGGCAGATGTGGAGAAAGTGACAACTTTTTAATTTCTCAGCATTTATATTAGCAAGGATCTTACCTGGTCCCATAAATTGATTCAATTGGTAAATAAACCTCAACAGTGTTTGTACTTCCTGAAATGGCTAAAGAAATTTGACATTCTAGACAGAACCCTCTGTACCTTTTATAGGGGTACTGTTGAGAGCATTCTTACCACTATCCTCACAGTTTGGTTTGGTAACTGCTCTGCAATGGAACCACAAAGCACTACAACAAGTGGTCAGGACTGCCCAAACCATTTCAGGAACAGCTCTTCATGCCATTTATTATGCCAGAGTCATCAGGAGGGTACACAACACTATAAAGGACAGCACCCACTCTCAGCACAGTCTATTCACACTCCTACTACAAGGCAAATACTAAAGCAGTATGATATTGAGGATTACAACACTAGACAACAGTTTTTATCCACAGGCAATTTGACTAGTGAATGAGTCTCATTTATTACCTATACTCAAAATGTCTGACTTTGCTGACAAATTAGCCCAGCCTGTTATTTACCTACTCTATTCACCATTTGAATTATGATACCTGTAATATACTTTATTTTGAATTTTATGTTTTAATTTCACCATCTGATTTATATGTTAGGTTAATGCTCATCGCAATTGCACTAAACCTGATTACATTGAAATTTGTTTTCCCTACCTATTGTCTATTGGCTATTAACACATTCATTTTATTGTCTTGTATCCAGGCAAGAGGAAAAGAGGAAGACCTAAGAGAAGGTTTATGGATGTCGTGAGAGAGGACATGCAGGTGATGGGTGTAACAGAACAAGATGCAGAGGACAGGAAGATATGGAAAAAGGAGATCACTGTGGCAACTCCTAATGGGAGCAGCCAAAAGACGAAGAAGAAGATGTTTAGAGTAAGAATAAGATTTTCATTGTGTGTGACTGACTGTTTACAATACATATGACAATAACCATTGACAACAGTAATCAGTTTGCCTCAAAGTTATTAATGACTTTGCTTTATGGCAGGCGGTCTCAGTAAGGTGTTAAATAATGCAAGACTGACCATGTTTGTAGCTCCAGACTGAATCTCCCTCATTCCCTACATAACACTCTCCTCCTGACTCCCAGGTCTTTCTGCCCTCTTCTGTAAGGTGATTTGTTTCTCACAGATACTTCTGGCCAAGCCCAAAACTCATTTCATTTCTTTGTTTTACTGCATCATAAGTTCTTCTAGTAGCTCCTGGTATCCCTGCAGCCTTCAGTTTCCCTTAACAACCAAGGTTCTCCCAGGCACTCCTTAAAAAAGCAAGATGTGTTCATTTCTCATAGTAAAGGCATAAGTAATGTCTCGTAGCACTTAGCTGTGAGAATAGTGAGCTTGCCTTGAATAGATGGTTTGGCCTATGTTTCCTCAGCTAGTTACCTGTTTGCCAATTGGCACTGTGGCCTCTTGACAGCCATGCATGGCCTAACTCTCTCTTTCTCAATAAAGGGTCAAGGTCCTCTTGATGGTGTTAGGTCTCTACTTTCTAGTATGTTTGAGGTCATGGTGTGTATCCAACAGTGAAACTTAATACCACTGCCACTCTCTCTCTCACTCACTGCTTTTCCCTTTGAATACTTGCATGCTAATTTGTTCACACATTGCCAGTATTTGCCTGTCTGGTTAATTTCTTTGGATGTTACAAATCCTGTTTGACCTTGGTGGTAGCAGTACCCACAGCAACCACTTGTTAAATGAACAAACTGTAATCTTTATAAATAATACACTACCATGGCTGTTTGTTTGTCTTTCCAGGATTTTAAATCACCTGTAGATTGCAAACCATTTGACCTATTGACCTGAATTTTGGTACACATATACTACATGACATCTACTATACACTTTCGGGGTGACGATTGACCTCCAATGTTATTCCTGTTTTTATTTTTATTTTATTTTATTGTAGAATCCACTCTTGGCAGCAACCAGCAGGGTGGCCATGCGGCGCTTGCATATGGGCACCATTCTTATCCCTAGCACCTTTGCCGTCACTTCCCCTGTCTCTTCACATCTTAAATCATTCTTGAGGCAGATTGAAGACTTAAGTGCCAGTTTAAGTGAAAAATTAAAGAAAATGTACTAAGTATTTGCAACACAAACACTGACTTAATCAGTTTTAATGCAAAAAGATCCAGAAGAAAGAAGAGAAGAAGCGGGTTGCTAGGGTGGAGAAAAGAAGAGCTGCTCAGGAAACAGCAAGTGCATCAACATATGAGCAAATGAATGCTAAACATACAGAGAAAGAGGATGAAAACTAGGAATGCTCAAGTCAAGTGTATTCACTGCACATTATCGTGCAGTGTGCCGTTACTGGTAATATTATAATTCCAATATTATCTGTGTCTATAGTGCATTTCACTGTTTACAATCCTTAATATTTCATGGTATCTACTTGGGTTGTACTAATACAACAAGATATTGGGCAGTGGGAAAAGAAGCCAAAAATAAGGAATGTTAAAGCTGTTATATATTCATTACTATGGTACATCATCTTTTTATTCTATGTCAGAACATGCAGTACTTGTAACTGGCTAACAATTACTGCTATAAATGTATTTAAACACTAGACACAAATTCTCATTACTTATTGATTTTCATTTTGATAATATGTGGCATAATAAATTATTCATAAATATTATTATTCACTGCTCTAATACAATCTGAAGTTTGCAGAAATGTGCCCAATGATTTAAAATATGTCTGTATTGAGTTGATTGTATATGTGCAATACTCAAAGAAGAACTCATTTGCATATTCAATTCTAAGAACACTTTGGAATGAGTAAATATATTAGAAATCTAGGGAAAGGTTTATTATTTTGCTGTACCTTAGAGTGCATTGACCAAGATAGAAAAATACTCTTGTAACTGATTTGATTTCCAGGCAATGATATTTTAAGCATGTTTATCCATGTTATCTTTATCTGTATTAACTCATATCATTACTCATCTTCCCATATACTTTTCCTGGTGAGGGTTGCAGTGGCTGCAGGTCAAGCAGGTTAGCCAAGACTTTCTTGTTCCCAGCTACAAATTTCACTTCTTCCTGGGGAATTCTCAGGCTTTCCCAAGTCTGCCAAGAGATATAATCCCTTCAGCATGTCTTGAGTCTGCTGCAGGGTCTCTACCCAGTGGGACGTGCAGAGAAATCCCTAGGGGGTGGGGACATTTTTATGACATGCCCAAGCAACCTTAATGGAGTCTTCTCAATTGAGTGAAACAGCAATTCTGTTCTGAGGCTCTGCTGAATTGCTAAGCTTATCCCCCTATCATGGAGTTATCAGCCTAACCACCCTGTGAAGAAACCTCATTCCTGCTGCTTGTACTTGTGATCTCATTCTTATAGTCATTACTCACTGCTCATGACCATAGGTGAGGACAGGGATGTAGATGAACTGGTTAACAGACAACTTTGTCATTCAGTTTATCTGCATTATTATTGGTAAATTGAAATTGATGATGACTGATGCATTGGAGAATCCAAAGTCAGAATGTATAACAAAAAAAATTTACAGATTATTATTAAACTGCTTTCTTTATGCAAATCCTGTATATTTCTTGAAAGTATAATTAATAAGGGCATTATACATTTTTGGTCTACATTTGATATATCATTTCCTGTAGGGGATTGATTTTTTTCAAAAATAAAAAAACAGAAAAACCGATTAAGGATAAGCCTTTTTATTTTACTTTTCCAATTTGCTCCAAATTCACAAAGCCTGCAGTTGTCAGATAGTGAAGTCGATTTGTCAGCTGTCAAAACCGAATCCAAAAGATTGACTTGGTAGAAAGTTATTTTAACGTCTGAACTAAAATAATTACAAGGACTGTGTCTACATTTCAATATTCAGCCTTGAATTGTTTTACTACTTTATTCATGGAAATTACATTCATTAAATGAATGCACCATATTTATTATAAATAAGAGAAACGTGGAAGGTACTATTAGCTTATAATACTTTACAATGTCTTAAAGTAATGCTTTTAAAATGTATTTATTTTGTGACATAGCACCTCTAATTTGTTCTTAGAATTTAAGGAAAAGTGTGAAAAAAATTTGCTGACCCACCATGCCTTAGATAGCTGTGTAAGAATTTTTGCCCTCATTAACTCAATAACGTGGTTGATCCAATTTGTCAATCTTAAAATCCACATCTCACACTCATCTCCCTCTCCCACCTTAAATTTACCTTACTACTTTCCTGACAAAGAAAGTTCACGCCGCTCTCCTACCAAATGTGAAGTTAAACTGCTCCTGTGACTATTTGCACTCTGCATGTTTTGAAGTGTCCTGTGTCAGTGTTGGGGAAAAAAAATTGTACTCATGTTTACAGAACATTAAACTGTAGAGAAGATATCCCATATTTTATACATATTGTATATATGATATATAGTATCTGCCAAATAATACAAAGATTACACGACACGTATTTCGCCCTAATTACCATCTGAAGTTCGATCCCCATAGGGGGAAGCAAATGTGCTTACACCTGAGGTGAAATACGTGTTGTATACTCTTTGTATTATTTGGCAGGTACTATATACAGTATTATGTCTGTAATGTGCTTCTTGCAACTGAGAGAATGTGGCGGATGTCTGCCAAATGCTTGACCAACCAGAAGCATTACCTGCTAGGTAACCACTCAAATATCAGATTATGATCAGACGTATGCATATTTCAATAAGCAAGCTTATTCCTAGCTGGATACAAAAGGGTTCTGGTTTCCTGCCTTCTGTCGCACACAGTAGGGCCTCATAAATCCTGTTCCTAACTGCTCTGTGTCTGTCTATCAAAGTGCCATATAAATAATGCCATGGTCTTGGTAGTAAATCTAATTCCTGGACACCATCTACATCCACAAGGCTCACTGCCCACTTTAATCTTGCTTTTAAAATGGCTCTCAAAGCAGCAGTGTAGACATCTCCTAAATATTGACCCATTGGGTTCTACCTCTATTCCAGGTCATCTCATGTGCCTTTTGCTTCAGCCAAGCTTTTACCAATAGTTCAATCTTTGTATATTCATTTGAACATTTGACATGAAACAACTTTAAAATTTATGGTCACCAAGACTGTTAATAGCACGATAGTTATGGTAAACTTAAAAAAAAAAAAAACTACAAAAAAACTGTAATATAAGGTTTCCTTTATTGAGGCCAAAAGCTAGGAGAATTAGTTTTAGTTAATTAATGTTACATCTTCATTAGTAAGACCCATGTTCTGTGAGAAATTTTTAATTAGCTTACATTATTAATAGAAAATATATGTGATCTTGAAAAAAGACAGTTCAACAAAGTACACAGTACAGGGAATTCCCAATTCACTTGGGCAACATTATATCCCACGTGGTCTCATGGGTAGAGGCATAGAAAAAACGGAAGAAATGTTTCATTTAACTTGTTTTTTATAGCATTATTGTTATGTTTGTTAAAAATATAAAATTACCAACATCATTTAAAGCTATACTTAAGCATTTATATTCATTCATTAATTTTAATCACTGGAAAATATTTTTGGAAGCTTGATTGAAAAGTTTGACGACTTCAAGCTACATAAGCAATTATCAAAACTCTAAAAAATGTAAAAAATATAAAATAAACAAATTTTAATGTGAAGTCTAAATTTGTGATTCTGCACTTTAACAACTTTTTTAAACAAAAAAATCTTATGTAACCTGCATGGGCTTTGTCCTCTTATTTTTGCCATATTCAGTCATAATAATTAGAATCATTTCACTTAAGACATAATGGGACTTTGCTATAAAGCAACGTGAAAAGCAATTGGCTGGACTTTCACAAAATCTATGGAGCTTTCATCTGGATTCATCAGTACTTCTTAAATATGCGAGAAACAAGAAAGAAAAAAAGAAAATGACCATGTTCAAACACTGGTTTTCTAAAATATATACTAATGAAGAATAATATAATAAAGTTTTAATAATAGCTCTACCTTTACACATTAAAATTAATATGTCATACACATTTTATGCAAGAATCATTATATTCCCAATTAACTGTGCTCTTTATTGAAGATATGGCAGTATCTTATTTTTTTTAATTGAAAAAAAATAATTTTTAGTATTTTCTTTCTTTTAATTTAATATTTCCTGGTTTTTAAAACAAAAATTGCTGATGCATCAAAATTAGTATTTAAAAATGACTTGAAGATATGCATTATTGTTTAAAATGTATGTAGCACAATACAACTTTAGCTCAAAAAATGTTTAATTGGAAGGAATGGCGAGTAAATAATTTGTCACAAGTCTCACAGTGAGACTGTTCAGGAATTAAAGATTCAACATTATATTCAGCAACACAGAAGTTTAACTTTCACTGCAATATGTTTGATACAACACACAGAAGAAATATCCCTTAAATATGACACACAGCACATTATGTATAGTTTGAAAAACTTGTAAGTAAAACAATACTTTTACATAAAGGTTCCATTAGCTTCTGTAAGAAATCTGTGATCTGGTAAGATATTACTTTATTTAATTTAAGTAGATACAATTGTGTTTATTGTTCTTCATTCATTTTACATATACAATTCATGATTTTAGTCTTTTTTTTACCAAATTAAAAAAATAGATTAAAATTATAATTGGCAGTAAGAATATGTATTCATTTTAAAATGATACTTGAAACCAAATACTTATTCCTGTATATCAGTTGTTTACATAGCTTATGCACATATTTAAAAAATATTTAGTACTGACTGGGAGGAGTTACCAGTTTAATAGAAATATTTTGGATATAAGGTAAAATTTAATGTGCTACTTTCAGTTTTGAATATCTAAACCAAATAAGTCTGCCAGACTTTGCTAAAGTCTCCTGTGTTTTACCATCTGGAGCCTGACATTAGTAGAAAAAATGTCATTCAACAATATTTCCAGTGATGCTAAGAAGTCTGTATAATTTAAATGACAGATTATGTGATATTTTTATAGATTGACTTCTATATGTGCATTTCAGTTCATTCTTTGGACTTCATACCCTGAGGTTGTGGGTTCAAATCCCACTACTGACACTGTGTGACCCTGAGCAACTCACCTGACCTGCTTTTGCTCTAATTGGAAAACCAAAAAAAAAAAAAAAATTTACCAATTGTATCATACATGTTGTAAGTCAAATTGGCATCAGCCAAATAAGTAAACGAAATGAATGTTTTTGAAGAAAAGGACATCAGTCTGTGAAGCTACATGCATATCAATTGGATACGGGTCACTGAAAATTGTTGAAAAGGTTACAGATTTTAAGAGATACCTCATTTTCTTGCATCCCTTGTTATAAATAGTCTCTTTATCAAAGGGGTGAAATAGTTTCATTTTTTTGATCCCTCTATTTCTCATATGTTTTCTTCACAATGCAAAATAACTTATCTTAACAAAAAAGCTCAACTGTATGTGTTTCCTCATGAACCTGAAATATTTGAACATGTTGGTCCAGTTTTATAGGGAGCCTTTAGAAGAGTTATAAATGTCCATGGAGCAAGCAGAAGCTGATAAACTAATACACTCACCCAAGGGATGAAAAAGCACAAAGGAGGAGATGAGGAGAAATCAAAGAAATAGGTTAAAGGATTCTAATACAGCAGTCTTCCTATAAGTGTCTTTTAGCTTCCTCTATGCTAAAGGAATAGTAAATGAAAGTTCCTCAAAGGCAAGACAGAGTAAAAAGATAAGAACAAAGACAGTCACAAATTCAACATACCAAGAAGAATTCAAAAATACACATCATCAAACCTGAAAAAAAAAAAAAAAAAAAAAAAACTTACTCAATAAATCAAGCCAAAAGATCAGAACCAAAAAGTAGAAGTAATAATTAAAAAAAGAACAATAGATTTTTGGAAGTTTCTCCAAAAATTAGGATACCACACATAATATCAACTTAAAGAAATTAATAAAATGAACATACCAAAAGTGAAGAATACATCAAATGTCTTTAAAACATGACAGAAAGCACTTCCTCGGCACATCTGTTCATTTAGAATATGAATTTTTGCATGCTAGTCGGACAGCAGAAAGGATTGTGGAACTTAAACTGGACTCTATTCAGGGCCTATACAGATCTTGGATCAGGATGTAGCCTGGCTGTATACAGTAATTAAGGGCAATGCTCATCTTTGTAACCATCTATTGCAATTATTGTAATCAAATCAACATTACTGGTCACTCAGAGCAAAAATGAATTGACACCGAGTTTTTTGTTCAGTTACAGTTGACACACCTCTGTAGCCCAGATCCGTTGGCACCATCGTTAAACTTAACGTATGTTTACTTGTAAAGACTTACCTAGTACAGAGCATGAGTGTATTCCTATACACTGTCATGTCTTTTATGTATTTGTTATGATGTTGTATACTACTGTATTATTTACAGTACTGCTGTTGTGATTATGTGACACATTGTACAGCACTGTCAATTTTAGTTTAGTACTGTTATATCACCAAGACAAATTCCAAATGACTATTACCTGGTAAAGTTCAATTCAATTTAATTTGATGCAATTCAAAGTATCTTTCACAAATTGCCATGTTTTCCAGTACACCCTCCCATATTACTCCACTTGCCCATTTGCAAGCTTATTCTTTACAAGGAGGTCAGTTTAAGCATGGGACAACTTGCTTTGACTTGGGTATATGTTATGTGTGTTTTTGCACTCTGTTAGTCCTCTACATTTTTTCCTTTCTATTAAGATGCCGTAATGCTGGATTTACATATAACATCAAGACTGAGTTGGAAAACTATGGAGAGATACTTAGTAAAGTAAAATTGGATTATTTTAACCAAAAACATATATCATAAGTGTCACAACTAGAAATTTAGAAATCTAATATTCTAATAACGACCCTTAAAACAAACAACTTTTCATGTATATATGGTATAGTTTTTTACATTATAAAACAAACAGATATCCATAAATAAATATAAGCATGTTAAAAATATGTAAACATACACCTAACCTCATCCATCAATGTTTTTCCTGATCCCAATAATGTTAAATTTGTATTTTTATTTTCAAGCTTTAGGCAAAATACTTTTTGGCAATATTCTGTTTTAAGGCTAACATATTTCCAAATTCACCAGGAGATGGCAATGTTGCCATTCTGTGTCTTTGCTGCCCAGGTTGTTCTGCATGAAATACCTCCATAAACGAAAGGTTATAAGTAAATGGTGGACAAATTCTCGAAAGATAGAATGATTAGCAATGTGACCGTAAAGTCATAACACCCACACAATGCCTTCATTCCAGCACATTGTTTTCTTTTCTTTTCTCTCACATGCACGTTGCTTATCCAGGGTAAGACAGCAATTCTGTACAACCAAATGCAAAAGATTGTCAAGTGACTGATAATGTAATCATTACTTGATTAGTTGAAACAAATCTGTGGATTAAATTGAAAGTCTAGTGACTGACTCTTGTTATTTTTTGGAAGAAACATCACTTGTAAACCTTAAATATAAAACTTTCAAATCCATACACATCTGTGTAATGCCTGACTGTGTTTTATGTTTTTGTTACCAGCGTCGCTTTTTCATTTTTTTTTTTGCAAGAGCATTTCTGCTGGTAGACAGACTTGTAAGCCACCTGAGCAACTGCAATCAATGTAAGTGTGAGAACAGCTATAACAAGAGACAAGTGTCTTATCACTAGAGATTAAAATACTTCTCAGCTCAGCATCAGAGGCCTTTGTTACATTTTACCACAGTCAAGGCCAACTAAAGATTTAAAACTAAGGGAAAAAAGGTTTTGTTTTTTTTTTTTAAAATGAGTAATCGGAATGAGTAATTATGTACAGTAGTTATCTGGCTGCCACATTTATGAAGATTGATTGTACTGCTTAAGGTGTATGTGCCTGAATCAAATGATTATGCAGAGAAATATCTGCTCTTGCACTGCAGATTCTTTACCATGGGAGAGTTTGGTCTCCCAAATGTTATTAAATATTTGCTTTACTTTAGAAAGAGAAAGGGAGAAATGGATTATTTTTTTATTTGTTCATTTACAGCTCACCCTGTGTAGAATGGTCACAAAAGGAAGGAGCAGTTAATGTCCATATGGTGACAATTAGCTATTAGAACTAATTATCTCCTGCATTACAGGGCAGCAGTCAGGCTCACCGCACATCACAGCTGCCAATACAGGCATACATTGAACTATGAAATGACAAAAACATAACACTCATAGGTGTAAAGAGAAAATTGGATATCAGTGAGCTGAAAAAATAAGTTTGTAGTATTCTTTTTTTACTTCTCTTAAAATATAAAGGAAATACACTTTTTATACTGTTTTAGATGTTCACATTCAATCAAATTGGCATTTTTTTCCACTAAAAATATATATAGTACTACCAACTAAAGCTTTTTTGGTTGCAAACAGATTTGAATATTTTGAGAATATGGCTTTACGTATTCAAATAGGTTTGCTCGGAGAAAAGACTAAAATTTAAAAAAAAAATCATATTTGCTACATTACAATTCTGTTTGTACTTCTTTTTGTTAATGATTGCAGCATTGCAAGTTTTATTGGCATAAATATTGTGTTTGGACTAGGAATGATTATGTGCATGCTTCTTTTTATTTCAAATATATAATTCAAACATTTTAAAATTCTTACAATACAGTAAATTCTGTCCGCTTTTCTCTTAAGATACCAATTTGCTACTGTTGCATCACCAGGAGTTCTGTGGTGAAAACCTAGCAAAAAGTTTTTCAATTTATTTTTTCATCATTATGCAAACATTGAGTGAAATCTTTATGTCATTCAGTAGTTTCAGCAAATGGATTGGTGCATCTTTATTTGTTGCTTAGTGCAGCAGGCTGGTATAGCTGGCAATATCATTAGCTGTTGTGATTATGTTACAGACTTATATAAATAAATTCTATCATTAATTTTACAGCTTCTCTCTGTGTTCATGCAAGTTTTTTTCCTATAGCTTTAAAAATATGTTACTTTGATTAGTGATGTTAAATCACCCTGGTGTGAGTGTGTTCTGTGCATACAGAAACAAGAACATGCATTGCACATCCCCTGAAAACCCAAATAAATAAAAATAATTCTTCCCAAAGAAAATGACAATGCCTGAATATCTTATATTTAAGTAGCATTAACTGTATTGTAAACATAAAATATCTTTTTTGGGTTGAGATTATTTTCATATAACATCTCATAATTACACATGTGGAGCATTATGTATATATGCTTATTGCAATTAAAATCAAATAAAAGTATAATGAAATACAATTATTATGATAATTAAAGAAAAAGGCAACAAATACTGTATAAACATTTACACATATATTGCCTACACTGCTGAACTGCATTTCACATTTAGACATTTGGATCACTATGCACAAATGCATTTATTAATTAAACAAAAATTATTATGAACTAAAACACAATACATTACACTGCTGAACATTAAAAAGCTATATATAATGTGACAGATAGGAGTCGCTGTTGACCCCTGAACCCTCAGACAACACGTTCAGACACCAGGTAAAATATCACAAATAATTTTAATTCTTCCAATAAAGTGCACAAAGCACCTCCACATTCCACACAAATCTACTATAATAATCACAATAATAATCACACAATAAACAATCCTCCACTCCACCCAGCAGCTCCGTCACACTCCCACCCAACTCGGCTCTCCTTGCTGGGATTTCCCATAGTCCTTTTACTGTATATTCATTGACCCAGAAATGCTTCTGTCCCTCAGTTCATGTGATTTCCTAACACTTCCGGGTCAGATGAAAGCTCCTTTTTCTTCAGCCTGGAAGTACTTAATTTCTTCCATCCCCGTGACTAGGGAGTACTCTCGGGCCTCCCCTGTGCCTCCCTGCAGTGGCCCCCACGGTATCCAGCAGGATTGTGAAGTAAAACTCCAATGTCCATGATGCCCTGCTCGAACTCGGGGCCCCTCCATGTTGTAGGGGCTGTATATTCAATTTATTATCATAACTATTCATGGTGGCTCTACTCTCTCTTCTGTTTCTTTTCCCGGTTTTCTGTGGTGGCGACCTGCGCCATCACCACCTAATCAAAGCACCGTGATGTTCCTACATTAATGGATTAAAAGCCAGAAGTCTACATGACCATCATCATCAAGTCCTTCCATGAGAACCCTAAATACAAAGATGGCTGTTTCATTTATGTTAGGTAGAATGCCTAGAGGGGGCTAGTGGTCTCATGGTCTGGAACCCCTGCAGATTTTATTTTTTTTCTCTCCAGCCATCTGCAGTTTTTTCATTTTTCTGTCCTCCCTGGCCATTGGACCTTACTCTTATTCTATGTTAATTAATGTTGACTTATTTTAATTCTTACTTTGTCTTTTATTTCTCTTTTCTTCACCATGTAAAGCACTTTGAGCTACAATATTTGTATGAAAATGTGCTATATAAATAAATGTTGTTGTTGTTGTTGTTTGTAGGGAGGACTCCATCTAGCGGTGTGGGGGTATTGGCCGTAATAAACTGCCGGCCATATATCACAATATATATATAGCAACATATATACATTGGGTGTTGCTGAGTTATTCAAAGCTCCCAAAAATCTACAGCTCTAACTTGCTTGCAAAGATTCTGGCACCAATGCAAACCATTTTCAAATAACTCCACAATCCAAGTTTCTTAATTTTAAATTTTCTAATTAAAAAAATTAAAGCAAAAACAAAAAAAACAAAAATAAGAAAGAAAAAGAATGATATTACAAAGAAAGACAAACTTATTGAATAAATAAGTTCTATTTAAAACTTAAAAAGTTTACTTCAGTTCTTTAGGTTTCCTTAAAGCTATCAGAAACATTATCAACGTTATAAATGGTTGGAGAATTGTATGGAAGCTATTCTATAAACCAGTCTATACTTCCATTAGAGAGGCTATTTCTAAAGCAACACACTAAAAACTAGCTGTTGATTAATACATAAATACAGTATCTAAGAAGATTCTACTGTATGCTAGCTTACTGGGGGTAGAAGGTTATATGATCTAATTAACTATGTGAAAATTATATTCTACTCAACTTAAGCAAGCACTTATATGAATTCTAATATTAAACATTCAACATTGGGTACAGAAAACAATCACCCCCTTTATAATAACCACATTTTGTTGCTTTAAAGCCTAAAATGAAAATACAGACAAAAATATTTCTTCAGCTTTATTTACTCAATGCAACCTATAACATCCAAGTCGAAGATAAATAAGCAACAGTTTGGAAAAATAATAGTAAGTAAAAAACGGGAATACTCCAGGAATGGCTGTTTTGATTCTGAATTAATCAGAATGATTACAATTATTCAAACGTGGAAGCCAGTTAGCCTTGTGTGCAATGGAGAAGGTGATTAGTTACACCTGATTGAGTTCACAAGTGTTGTTGTTTTGATACTTTATGATCCTTGTTTTTTATTTATTATTATTTTTCAATAATGTTGCAATCATATTTTGACTTGGATGATATAGGTTGCATCAAGTAAATAAAGCTGAAAAAAAAATTGTTCTATTTGTCTTTCCTATACCTGCTACATATAGATAGATGGATGAATGGATGGGGAAAATTAGGAAAAGTAGGTTTACAATTGTTTGTATGGAAAAAGACGTACAGGTTATGATTATTTCAATAGTCAGTAACAGTAATGATAAGAAGAACACAAAAAAGAAAAGTAATATAAATAAATAATAATACAAGAATAAACTCTGTGTTTTGTGTACTCACACCTTAAACCTACATTTGCCTACCCCTATATACATTATGTTTTACACATCTCACTTATGTCAGTATTTATGAAAACCAAACTTGGCATAACGCTACACACATTTTCACACAGCTTCAGACTATGGATATGCACATTTCTGTTCATTTTTATAAATGGGTGGTACCCTGCGTCAAAGCAGTGCTACTGTTTCTGTGTGGTTACCTTTCTTTTTCTAAATTCGCATACATAACACAGGCTTTATCAAATGCATCGAAATAAATTGCATATCATTTACAAATTTTAAGCATTTGATTGTAATCAATCTGTAACAACATAATGGTGCACAGAATGGCCAAACTATTCAAACTATCAAGACTGCTTTAGCATTGCTAAAAGACATTGCAAATGGAAGAATTAGAAGTGAGCATGTATTTAGAGATCATACTGATTTCGTGTCCATGAAGACTGGCATATAAGTCGCTTTAGATTTCTAAGAGCTATCCTTTTGAAGCCATGTGCTGAACTGGGGCCAGTTTTTCAAAGGCAGACTTCGAGGAGTTGTGCTCTACCGCTCCTTTGTAAGATCGGGCCACACTTGGGTTTTTAGCCACAGGAGATTTTCAATAAGAACTGGCTGAATGATTGGCAATTTCTCTGTCATCGCTGAGTCACGCCATGCTAGTTGTGTGGGATGGTATTACCCGCTTGTCATCCAGATATATAAGATTTCTTTACACTGTGGTTGAATGGGCAAACATCAAAATGCAATTCGCAGCAACATCTAGTTTTCCAAATGTAATCGGAGCGATCAACTGCACACACATTGCTATAAAGGTGCCTTCAGAGAATGAATTTGCTTATGTGAATAGAAAGCATTTCCACTCTATTAATGTACTCTATTAATGTACAATTTATCTGTGATGCAAAAATGTATCTCATTGATGTTATAGTGAGACGACCTGGCTCAACTCATGAATCAATCATTCTGAGAAATAGTAGTGTTGATAACAAACATGAAAATAGTGTTATGTGTGACGGTTGACTGAATGATATAATCATATAACCTGATTACTTAGGGGACAGCGGGTACCCTCTGAAGAAGTGGCTTCTCACCCTGCTCGCCAACCCACTGACTGAACAAGAGTAGTAGAACGTACTATAGGACAACTTAGGTGTTGTAGTCACTGCCTGGGTAAGACTGGCAGAGTGCTGCATAATGTGGCACTCAATCATGGCTTGCCCGTACCTGAAGAGATGCTCTATGATGAACTTGATAAGTAAAATGCCTGTTATAAGTATTTCGTCAATAACTGTAGCAGCTCGCTGCTTAAACCATGTCATTCAAATGATGAGCTACCACTCATCTTTTCATGTCGACTTTGATATATGGCCACTTTTTTGTTTCGCCCACTGTGCAACTTTCTGAATTTGAACTTTGGAGTGTCTTTGCTATTAATTTCCTTTTGTTGCTTATATCACTGCTTACACCGCCAAATAGTATGTTTTTCCTTGCCTCCACCTCACGGAGCAGGGCCTTCATTTTGCTTTTGCTAAAATTATTCTCTTTTACACATGCTTTTGCCATTGTCTTTTAACAAAACACTGAATGGAAGGGGCTATTTATATTTATTTGCATATTCAAATAAGTGAAATTCTGGGAGGATTCGATGTGGGACTGAAGGCTTGTGCATGTGCGTATAAATTCACGTTGAATATAATAGAAAACTATATGGAACTTTGCTTACACAGTTTTATGCATCTGAATTTTTTTGTGCATGTGCATATTTCCAGTTTCATCCATACACCATGTTTTAGTGTGAATTCTACACAAGGTGTTATACATGAGGCCCCTGGGCATGTAAACGAGTACAAAGTCAAAAAACAAGTAAGGTGTCAAAGCCAGAAGGTCAATAATGATTAAACATTTGAGCCAAAATACAAACAATAAGTGTAAAAATGATTAAATGATAGTGAAAGTAGCATGCCACCATCTAATATAGACAGAATCTGCAGACATTCAAAAACACACAAAGAGGCTGTTTATTCTTGACTATGGATTGTAAAATCTCTTAAAAATTAAAAAAGGCTTACAAAGCATTAAATGAAATTTGATTACTCATAGAAATATTACAATACCCACATGATATAATAAATATTGTGAGTATTCTATATCCACTGAATGGCCCTGATCTTAGCTTTTAATCTAACAAAGTAATTTCAAAGTAAATTCATTTTTTTCTTTTTTACTCTCACATTCCATGAAGGAATTACCATTTCCAATTCACTATTATTGAAACTGTCAAATTAAAGCTACAAATCCCATAAACTTCAAATTCCATTTTTTGCTGCTGTCATAATTAAAGCCAAAAAAGCTGAATATTGTCAGTGCTTGGTGGTGTTTCCTGCAGAATATCTTTATTCAAAAATTGGAAATGTGATGATAAGTTCACTGTATCTCTGGTGAATGTCAGCAGAGCTATTGATCGGATTGCCATACTGTACTGCATAAGGTCAAAGGAGAAATGGTAAGACATAATACAATAACAGACTTACTGAGTCTCAGATCAATACCTAAGTGCCTAGCAATGGGTGCCGATTTTATTTTGCAGTGTGGAGAAAACTACATTAATATGAGCAAATACTTTACTTATGATGACTTATAAGTTGAAAATAATTTATATTTAATTTTTATTGTAAAATATGAGTTTGCTTGAGTATTACTTCAGTCTCTGGTAGACAGACAGCTGAACAGTTCACTATGTAGTTCCTTGCAAAAGTATTCAGTCTCTTGAGCAATTCTGAAATTTTTTTTGAATGGAAAAGCCCACAGCAAAATTTTGTTCTGACATTTTTATTTCAAAGACTTAAATTCAGAATTAGATAGTATTTTACAAATGTGTATTTGCTGGTTCTGGACTGTAGGAGTCCTCTTATGGTAGACTACCTGGACCCAACTTATCTTGCATATCAGACAATGATTAGAGAGGAAGATGTAGTAGTCACAAGTGCCTTCAATACCATTTATCTGTTCGGATGTAAGCTCAGAGATATACAGATGGATGAGCCTGTGGTGTCCTGGATAATAGACTATCTGTTCGGCAGACCACAGTTTGTGAGATTGAAGGACTGTGTTGCTAATATGGATGTAAGTAACACTGGAACACCACAAGGAACTGTCCTGTCTCATTTTCTCTTCACTCTGTACACCTCAAACTACAAATTTAACACTGGGTCATGTCATTTACGGAACTTCTCTGTTGATTTTTCACTAATGAGGTGTACTGAATACAGAGATGAGATAGAGTATAGGAGACAGATGGAGAAAATTTTCTTGGTACAGAAAATTCAAGCAAAATGACACCTTTTATTGTTTATATCTTGCCTGAAGAAGAGGCTGGAGTTGCCTTGAAAGCTTGCATATTGTAATCTTTTGTTAGTCAATAAAAAGTGTCATTTTACTTGACTTCTCACTACATCCATAATGGCTAACACAGTACAACTCTCTAGTACTATTCGATACAGAAAAAAAATTGTCTGCACCTTAACATCAGGAAATCATCAGAATCAAAAAGTGGTTATTGACTTTTCTGCACCAAAGGCCCACTAGATCACTATTCAGGGATAGGATATAAAATGGTGCACTGTTACAAGTACTGTAATTGTGGGGTACACATCACTGACACATTGGACTGGTCTCAAAACTGCACTTCTTTAATGCGGGTAGTGACATCCTTCACATCTTCTACAACTGTGATATTGTCTAACCTGTGGTGTGCTGAGCTGATAACATCACCTCAATAGAGACCCACAAAATGAATAACCTGATTGGAAAAGACAAGCCCAGTTATTATATGCAGACTTAACCCAGCGGAGATAGTAGCAAAGAAGAGTTTGAAAACTACTGAGTGCAATGATGAACAATGCTGCACATCCTCTCTCTGTCCACACTAACACTGAGTACTTTCAGCCAACAAATTGTTCAGCAGAAATGTGTCAAGAAACACCACTGGGGCTCCTTTTTACCAACAATATTAGGCCTGCATAATGTCTCTCGGTGCCTGTGACTGCTCTTTTTATCTTTAGCCAAATCAGAAGTTTTTCTTCTTTTTAGTTTGCTTTCCTTTCAGTCATTCTGGTGAATATTTGAGAAGGTGTAGTTGTTTGTTATAACAATTTCTATATATCTATTGTGATATATGGCTGGCTGTTCATCCCGGCCAATACCCCCATGCCGCCAGGTGGAGCCCTACCTGCAGCATGGAGGTGCCCTGAATGCCAGCAGGGCATCATGGACATTGCAGTGTTTATTCACAGCCTTGCTGGATACCATGTGAGCCGCTAGAGGACACTGCAAGGAGGAACAAAGAGTATTTGCCTTGCACCCCAGAAGTACGTCCAAGTGACATGGACAAGAAGAATGACGTGAGGATTAGGAAAACCTGGAAGTGTTCCTAATCACGTTGACATAGAGAGCAAAACACTTCCAGGTCAAGGACTATAAAGGATTGTGGGAAATCCTCAGACGAAGAGCTGAGCTGGGTGGAAGGGTGGCAACGTTTCTAGGAGTTGTGGATTGTGTATTATTGATTATTGCTTATTGGTTAATTAGTATTGTGGAGAGAAGGGTGCTTGGTGCACGTATTTGCTTTAATAAAGTCAACTATTGGACTTTTATCTGGTGTCTGACGTATTGTCCGAGGGTTCAAGAGGATGATAACGCCCTCTATCTGTCACACTATCTGTGTTTGATGATTCATTTTTAAACTAGCACAATGAAAAAAGTTTTTGAACACATCAATGGCAGTAATTGTTAAGTGCATTTTAAATGTTGTTCACTTTTTGATCTACTATATGGAACGTTTTACATTTTTTCAGCAAATAACTGGATTTTACTGCACTTTATAATTGTAGTTGACTACACAATCTTATGCAGTTCTGTATGGTCAGCAGTTTCATATTTTTTGTCCTTTAAATGTGCTTCTCTAATTTGATGCCAAATTCCTGTCATATTCTGGCTGTTTTTACTTATGACCCTCCAAATTAAATTCCCTTTTTTAGCAATTATCTTTCCTAATAAGTTCAGCACATTCATTGATATTCTTATCTGTAAGATTGTCACTTTTATCTCTGCTTGTCTGTTTTCACTTAGTGTATCATGTTGATTTCTTAAGTGCTCTTGTCATTATGCACTAGATCTGAACTTTCTGGATTATGTTATCAAAATGCACATTACTGATTTGTGACTTACAGATAATTATTTCTTTAATAGTCTCCATCCTGTTTCTGTTGTTAATTGCAAGTGTCATATTTTCCACAGAAACTTAAAAGAATATATTTTTTTCTAGCCTTGCTGACACAATGTGTGACCTCTGCCTGATCAGTACATTTCCATAATATACTCATAATTGAATAAAGTAGCTACCCTGAAATAGCCAACCAATGCCTGAAGAGACTGTGACTCAAAGGTCATACTCAGACCTTCTTCTCATCAAAGGGCTCACAGAGACTACTTAATTGCAGCCAATAATGCATTTTATGGTATAAAAATTGAAACCACCTAGGTAAACCCAAGGGGCATTTTCTCTGTAATAAAGTATTCATTCTGCACAATGCTATCTTACCAACACTCCCTAAAACAGATCTTTGCAAAGTGATCTAAATTAATTATAAATAATTAATTTGAAATAAAAACACAATATAACTGATCATATCAGCATTCACCCCCTTTAACAGGACACTTCTAAATCATCAGTGGTATAACCTATTGGTTTTAGAAGTCTCATAATTAGTTGGAGATCACCTGTCTGCAGTCAGGGGTGTTTCAATTGACTGTAGTATAAATGCACCTTATCTAGAAGGTCCAACTTGTGGTGAGACAGTATTGAGGCCTAACCTACACATTGAAAACAAATAAGGGAATGGAGACAAGAAAATATCTCATAGAGTCCGGTTATAGTTTTTCTTGATTGTTCTGATGCACTTTAGAAACAATAGGGCATGTCTGCATGTTTTCAGAACAATTAATACAAAACACAGAACTGTGCTTCCATTAGCCAAATTGCAAATTCATGCTGTAAATTTAATTGTACTCACATCATTCTTTATAAAGTGAAGAAAATGAGATAATGGTACCAAAAAACAAATTAATATTCCAGCAACTGTTTAGCACAGACAGCAAAAAAAAAAACACATTTTTTAAAAAGCACTGCATTTAATCAACAGTAGCATCATTTAGTCTTGATACAAAAAGCTAAATCAACAGAACATTTAATGAACAGTGACATTCACTAGGCCTGCACCATATCCTGCCTGTCATTTACATTAGACCATAAATTTTCATCAACATCACACCTAATATCCTCCCTTGCTAGGCACCTTGGATAAAAAAGCTTTGTGTGATGAACCCAAGCTTGGCAAGCCTATGCAGTAATCTCAGTGATCACAGGCTGCATCCATGGTCTCAACGGATCATAGTCATAATCCTTCAACCCACCATGCTGAAAAAATCTTTTCAATGGCATCGAAGAATGGGATGTAAGTTAGAAGATGTACCACTGATATCCTTGGATGAGCCTGGAACCATTCCTGAACTGCTGCACTATGACGGAATCTCATATTGCCCCATGTGATGACAAAGTTTTCCAACTGTTGCTACCTTCACTGCTTCTGCTACAATTAATTACTCAAACAAGCCCATCAAAAAACACCAGGAGATGAGCTGCATTATAGGCCCCAACAACATAATGACAGTATATGACCCAATTTGTCCTACTGCTGTGCATATTGTTACGTTTCCACCACATTTTCCTGGGAATTCTATTGTAGCTCTGGGACTATATTTTGATCACATCTCCTTTTCTCGGTTAGGTTAAAACCTGCTTCATCCACAAAAACAATCATACCTCAACGTATAATGGCTTCATTTCCTACTTGTGCCTCCATTGTGTTCGATCAAAATGACTGACGCGATGTGCCACTGTATATATGACTTAATAATGCAGCAATAATAACAGCTTTGAACTTGTGCATTTTTACAGAGAGTAAATGAGTTTGACTTGTTCTGACAGTGTGACCAAACTATCAGAAACAGATTTCATGAGGGCCCAACGTTCTGTAGTGGGACCTGTGCTCACAGCCCATCAGGGAATACACAATGGGTATCTCCACCATTGGCACCCCATTTTCTTCACAGAAGGGAGCAGGTTCACAGTGAGCACATGTGACTGATGTGAAAGAGTCTGGAGACGCTATGGTGAATGTTATGCAGCCTGAAACATCATCCAGCATGTCCAGTTTGGCGGTGGGTCAGTAATGGACTGGGGATTCATATTCTTGAAGAGTTGCACAGACCTCAACATGCTAGGCAACAGTACCCTGACTGCTGTTAGGTACCAGGATGAAATCATCAGAGTCATTGCCAGACCTTATGCTGCTGCAATGCATCCTGGGTTCCTCCTGGTGCAGGACAATGCCTGGCCTTGTGTGGCCAGTGTGTGTAGTAGACAGTTCCTGGATGATGAAGGCATTGATGTCATTGACTGGCCTACAAATTCCACAGACCTGAATCTAATTGAAAACCTCTGGGTCACTATGTACTGTATCAGTGCATTTGGGGTCGCCAAATAGCGCTATAGACTTTCCTGGTTATCACTGATGCACTTATCTAGGTCTGGGAGAAGATCCCCCAGGACACCATCTGCCATCTCATCAGGAGCATAACCTGATGTTGGGAGTGCATACAGGCACTTGGGGGCCATACCCACTCCTGAGTCACATTATGAGTTGCAGTGATGAAATTCACACAAGTTGGATCAGCCTGTGATTTCAATTTTTGGCTTTGATTTTCTGTATGATGTTGAATCCACCCCACAATGGGTTGGTGATATTGATTTCCATTGACTGTTAACACCATTTTGTTCTCAACGAATTACACAGTACAGTAAAACCTCGATTATCACTCAACTAACCATTAGGGTAAAAAAAAAAAACAGCACACGCCAGCGCCTACCTAATACTATACTACTACTACTACTACTGTGAAGTACGTTGCAAGCTCTGCACACTGAAACAACTCTCCCTTCTGCTGATGCATAGTGGTCTTCCCCAGCACTAAATGTCAAGCCGCATTTTGAAATCATAGTGTTAGTTACCTACCTTCAGTTTTAATAGCGTTTCATAGTTTTTCTCTTTTATCATAATTAATCTACTATACATTGTAATGGCTGATAAATGTAAGCGTGTGGTGTTGAACCTGTCACAAAACACTGAAATTACTAAACGTTTACAAAGCAGCAAAAGTGCTTCAAGTATTGCTTCAATCCAACCAACCAACCAAATATCAACCAAATTGAAAATGTTGAAAATGGAAACCACTGACGATAATGTTAATGTACAGTATTAACGTTAATGTTCTGTATTGTAATTCTTTATAAATTCTGTTATATTATGCTTTGTTAATAAATTGCCATATATAGGCAGCTTGTGATTCAATTTTGGGGAGAAGAAAGTGTGTAATAAATGCTGTAATGGGACTAGGTGAAGGGCTTCTGTTCTGTAAGGAGAGGACACATCTGTTAACAGATGAGTGACAGGAGAAGTTAATAGAAAAATGAATGTGCGGCGGAAGGAAGTTCTGAGTAGAGAGTCAGGAGACAACGAGCAGGAGTGAAGACTTAAAGTAAAATGTAGAATACTCCAGTACCTCGGAGTTGTGTTTCCTTATTATGCCAATCATTACAATATAATATGAATTAATTCATTTTGTTAATACTATATTTTGTTTTGTAAAGAAATGACTATTCGCTAATCTACAGTATATCATTTTTAAAGTAACTGTTCTGTTATCCATCTTTTCTCTTATCTGTCACAGCCTCGGTCCCGACCCCTGACGAATAATCAAGATTTTGCTGTATTACTCAGTAAAACTTATCCACTTAAAAATTTCATTCATCAAGATCCGATGTGTGATTTATGTGATCCCTTAATTTTTTGGTGCAGTGTACAACAAAAAGAAATAGACCAAGCACAGAATATGGAAGGATGGCATAATAGGAATCCTACAGGGGATTCTCCAAAAACCCCTGCATGGATATGGGTATTGACATAGGAAGACAGCTAGGAATGTCAATTTGTAGTAAGCCCAGGGCCTCATGAGGGATTTTGTCATCAACGCTGCATGTAGTATTTAATTCAAAGATAATTGGGCAGTGGAATGTAGTATTAACACTAAGGAAGAGTTCAATTACAATGGAAATAAAATTAACTTCGGGTTTGTGGTGAAGACTGTAGACTGGAATGACTCCATTATTGTAATTTAGAAGCAGAATATGTTGAATATGGTGGCACAGTGGTAGCGCTACTGTCTCACAGTAAGGAAACCTGGGTTCGCTTCCCGGGTCCTCCCTGTGTGGAGTTTGCATGCTCTCCCTGTGTCTGTGTGGGTTTCCTTCGGATGCTCTGGTTTCCTCCCACAGTCAAAGACATGCAGGTTAGGTGTGTTGGCGATCCTAAATTGTCCCTAGTGTGTGTTTGGTGCGTGTGTCCTGCGGTGGGCTATCGCCCTGCCTGGAATTTGTTCCTGCCTTGCACCCTGTACTGGCTGGGATTGGCTCCAGCAGACCCCCTGTGACCCTGTGTTAGGATATAGAGGGTTGGAAAATGGATGGTTGGATATGTTGATTTGTGAATTGCAACCATGAAGAGAATGTAAAGTGGGACACCTGAACCTTTTTTTACAATAAGACATATATAAAGCCTTAATAATTTCCTATAAATCCAAATATGCTGTAAATATACTCTGGCCCCTACAATCCCAAATTGGCTATAACTGGTTGATTCTGAATTAATGGGTTATTGTAATGTTTGTGACTGTTTCCTACAAAATAGTTTTTTTGTTTGTTTGTTTTTTACTTTTAATCTTTCATTTCAAGACACTTGTATCATCATATTTATATTTAAAAAGTGACTGAATGTGGTCTTGCTAGAATTACTTAAGTGTTACTTTTCTATGTTTTTTTTTATAAAAAACTACCAAGAGATTGTCAGAAAGTAAGATTCATCTCTCAATGGAGTTAATCATGCAGCAGTAAATCAGCAGACTGTGCTCTTTTAAGATTCATTCTTTCTATTCTCACCCTTGAGGCAGCCCTCTAATATCAGAATAAGTACAAGGAGGCAAAAGGTAAACACAAATAATGCCTTTATTAAAGAAAACACATTCCAGTGAGCAGTGATGAAAGGGAGAAAGCAAAGTATAACTAAACTTAGAACAAAACAACAAATGTGCTGCCCCTCTAGATCTGAATATACAACCATAAGTCAAATCTACCAGGTGAAATGGCTCACCTACTTGCCTGCTTGAAAAGCTTTGCTAAGCATCCTCTTTACTCATCTCCCCCTATTAGGACCCTGGCCTTACCCAGTCTCAGTCAGTCTCACCCAATCTCAAGATTAAGTGGACTTCTAGTAGTGACAAAGCTTTAAAAGCTATTCTGGTGTCACTTCCAATTAAATCACAGAATAATTTGATGTGTCAACAGGCAGCTTTACACTTATTCTGTTAAAGCCAGGCTAGACGTTCCACTAGTAATTCCTGGTGTCCTTGCAACCCTCAGGTTTCTGCTGCTCTTACATAACTTTATCTTTGAAGCAATCTCAATGCTTTTTGCTCTATTGGAGTAACCATATGGTTCCAATTGAAGAATGTGTATCCTATGTTGGCACATATGGCATTACATCCATGGCCTCAAACTGTCTTGTTCTGATGAGGGCCAGACATCAATGTGAATGACTGGGAAGTCAGTCTTAAATGAATTGAGAAAGCACTGCATATGTCCATACAGATTTTCTCTCCATCTTCCTCAAGCTGGTACCCCTTGACTTCTGTGATCCTCCACACCTGCACAAACGGGACATCTCCTGCTGCATGTTTTGATTACTCTGGTCTCTGAAATGTTGTAGTATCCTGGCTTTGCCCTTCCTCCAGAACAGATCTTACTAGACAGGCACCTCCTTACAATAAACAAAGTTGAGGTCCTGCCTAGTATGATTTGTGGGAAACTGTCTTATTTTTTTGAAAGTTTTAACCTGCTTGAACTCTTTTCACAATATGACATGGTCCCTTAATGTCTAAAATTAAAGCACCAGTCACACAGTTATGATCTCCGTTCTACATAAAAGCAGGGGTATTAGAAAGATAAAAACAATCGAACTTCACTTCCATCCAAACAGGACACCCACACTGTACAGCAGAGTGAGCGGTTTCAATTCAAGAGAAAAGAAGTCTATTATATCTGTCTTCAGCACCTTTCCTCGCATCCTTGTGTGTCTCAGTCTCTCTTGAATGGCACCACCTCTCTCGACCATGTTCCTGTAATGCCTAATTCTCAGACTTACTCACCTGTTGTCCACTTTTATACTCCCTGTCTTTGGAAGCGACTCTCAGTATGCCTGCTATGCAGTGGCAAAGTTAGCTTGCTGAAGGCCCCTGTGCAGCGCCCTGAGGTGGGCCCCTCCTATCTAGCATAACTGTTAGTAATTTATTCGCAGCTAGATCCTAGGGTCCAGCTGGGTAGTGGTGTCATGCTGGTGCCAAACAAACCGGCTCTCTAAATGGAATTTGTAATAACTTTTAAAATCACTTTATTACAGCTGCTGTATTAAACAATAAATAAATTGAGAGAATGGAATGTGGAAGTGTAAGTAGTAGTAGTCGTACATAAATATATGTAAAATGTGGACCTGCTTACTTTTCCAAGACAACTTTGTGAAAGAAGATGATTAAAATGTAATGGGAGCTAGAAAGTAGAAACTGTTCTGTGCTATAAAATGAAACAATTTATATCTGTAACTAATTAAAATGACAAGACCAGCTCACAGGATACTTCTACACAATCAACCCGTTTTACACAAGCTCTCAGAAAATGGACATCATAAAGTGGTGACGCTCACAAATCCTCACAGTAGTGACACTAATGCACAGTAAGCCATACTAAGGTACACAATAAAATAGATTACAGGCATGTTAAACTGTTAAAGCTTACAAAAATGGAACTGACTGAATTATAACTTGGAGAATGGTATGGTCAGCATTAACATGTAAGCAGTGCAAACGTCACTGGAAGTAGACGACAGTGCACAGTGATCTATCAGCAACAGTCCAGCTACTTTGAAAACAGACTTGGTTGACAGGATCGATTTAACACTAGAATTATCAGAGCCTACAAAAAAACTCATAGATCCGTCCCAACTTAAATCGCTTCGCACCTCTCCATCAGCGTCTTTTGTCCTGTAAATGTGTTGATAAGCAGCAAGCAGTCTACTATCACATCCCCCCACCGCCACACAGTTTTCTCAGCTCAAGTCTGTTTACCTGCGTGTCAATTGCATAGATTTGTATAGAGTGAGAAGTCAAGCAAAATGACACCTTTTATAAATACTATATCGTTATTTGGAACACATGCATTTCATGTGTTTTCCATGTCTACAACATTCTATGTAAACACATCATTAAAACAGAAAACGTTTTTCATGTTGTATTAATAATTGACAAAATGTAGACATGAAGTGTATAATGTGTGAAACCTGAAGTCCAAATATCAAATAAACACTTTCACAAAAGGTACAAATAGAACAAATGCACTTCTATTCAAGAATATAACTGCAGAAAAAGAACCCGCGTTAGGGTGCGACATCGACAAGCATTTGCTATGACCACTTCGGTGGCACAACGGTATCAACTGTTGACTGATAATCAAAACTTCACGGGTTCGAGACCGGATGAGTCAGTTTTGAGAAGTGAACTGGTTCTGCCACCAGAAGCGCTGTGGGGTAGGTTATGGTTTCAGTTCTCCGTAAGCTTTTCCTGATTTTTATTTAAATTATTTTGTATTATTAATTTGTAATTGATTTAATTTATTATTTAATAGGCATAGAGGCGAAGCCGCTTATGTGACACCCTGTTCCTTTTTATTCCTTTTATTTTGGAAAGGTATGCTCTATATTTTTTCTTTTTGTTAAGAATATATAATTATAAAATTAGGATTTTGTTTTGTATAAAGCTATGTGTATTGTAAATAGTTCTCTCTGGAAGATGTAAATATTTTTTTTGTAAATAGTTTGATATGCAATGTGTTTATTGTGTAAATAAAAGGGCATAAGCGCGGTGGACGCCATTGGGGCATAGGGGAGAAGCTGCTTATATGACACCCTGTTCCTTTTTTTTCTCCTTTTGTTTTGGAAGGTTTTGGAAAGTTTCTTAAAGAAGAAAATAAAAGCTTCTGTTTTGACCCTACGTGCTTCTGACTTGACGGTCATTTACACGACACAGAGAAAGACAGATTACAGTCACTTACACTTGCAATTCGTGGTCAGCTATCGAGGTCAGAGTTGATGGTAACAAGACATTGAACGCTGAAGCCTCTGCATCGAGACTTTGAAACCACTGTTTCAGGTAAGCTATTAAAAGTAAAAAAAAAAAAGTTAAAAAAATCTATCAGCCCTGAGTGGGCCTCCCAAGCTCATAAGCCCTTGTGCTTTGCATAATCTGCACAATCCATTGCTACGCCAGTGCTGCTATGCATTCACTACTCCTTGTGTCACCAAAGCCAAACTGACCAAAGAGATTGCTCTATGGGACTACAGTAGTCACACATACACACCTTAGGACAGAGCTATTCAATTACAAATTCAGCTGAGACAGATTTTCAAACCAAGAAATTCAGCTAGGCTAAACATTTTCAGTGGCCGTTAAGCAGCAGATAATGACACATTTTAAACCAACACAAATCAATGTATTGAAAAACAAGTGATGTTTATTCATTATTTCCCTTTTAAATTTGGTCACATCTGACACAGACACATTATAAAGTGCATAAAAAACAAATAAAACCTATAACTGAACAAATCTGAGGTAGCAGCAATACTGAAATTCTAAAATAAACATTTAGATATATCTGACCTAGGCACATGCATGTGGCTTCATTATATAGTAAATTTGACATTTAAAAATGAATTAAAATATTAGAAGAATTTTTGCTCCTTCAGACTTTGAGTCATAGCTCATTGCTATTGGCTATTGTTGAGTTTCCCACCACTATGCGGCTTCAAACTCAAACTGAGACAACAGAAACCAGAAGGTGCATGGAAAAAAAGGAAAACATCACTCCTTTGTAGAAATATAAAAGACCCTATGTGAACAGAAAAAAAAAATCTCATTGTTCAAATTCTGAAAGCAGTTAAACATTTCTTTATTCCATTATTTTAATTTACTTCCATTATTTTATTTTTAAAATATAAAATTGTGCATTTTCTATGATACAATAACTCTTTATGATGACAAAGGCTAACTTCCAAGCTAACTGGTTGGAGGTGAATTACTGTCCTGAAGCAACTATGGAGGCCTCGCAAATGCAATGTACACTGACTCCTTTAATCTGTCTGAATGGGGACAGTTTTGAGTCCACTAGAACTCCAGGACTATTACCTTAAGAAGTCCTTTCAAGTTTGACACTCAGTTTTAAAATTTTCATATTATATTTTACTTCCTATATTTCAGACTGAATATTTATTTAAATTGGTCCTAATTTGTTATGTATCTGCTAAATTCCTAATTTTGTTCAGGTCTCTCTTGATTGACTTTGTTACACTAGGGTATTCCCTAAACCAGACAGTTTAGTGTTATCTTAAACTTGCACATCTTATTGGTTCCATTTTTATCTAGATAATGTACACATATTAAAAACAGTACAAAAGTCAGCACTGATTCCAGAGGGAGACAATTTTTGTGAAAAAAATTGCTCACACCATAACTGGTTGTTCACTGGGTTTAAGGAGTACCCTAAATCTCTGCTTCATGTAAATCACTATAATTTCATTAAGAATCTTATCAAATCATTTTTGAAAATCAATATAAATAGCAAATATAGGGGGATCACACTCCTCAGCCTCCCCGGTAAGGTCTATTCAGGTGTGCTGGAGAAGAGAGTTCGGTCGATGGTGGAATCTCGGATTCAAGAGGAACAATGCGGATTCCGTCCCGGCCATGGAACACTGGACCAGCTCTACACCCTGGCCACCCTGGAGGGGACATAGGAGTTTGCCCAACCCATCCACATGTGTTTTGTGGATTTGGAGAAGACATTTGACCGTGTCCCTCAAAGCATCCCGTGGGGTGTGCTCCAAGAGTACCGGGTACAAGGCTCGTTGTTACAAGACATTCAGTCAATGTACAGGAGGAGCAGGAGCTTGGTCCGCATTGCCAGTAATAAGTCAGACTCGCTTCCTGTTGAGGTTGGACTCGGCCAGGGCTGCCCTTTGTCACCGATTCTGTTCATAAGTTATATGGACAGAATATCTAGGCGCAGCCAAGGAGCGGAGGGGGTCTGGTTCAGTGACCTCAGAATCTCATCTCTGCTATTTGTGGATGACATGGTTCTGTTGGCTTCATCGGACATGGAGCGGTTCGCAGCCGAGTGTAAAGCGACGGGAATGAGAGTCAGCACCTCTAAATCCGAGGCCATTGTTCTCAGCAGGAAAAGGGTGGAATGCTCTCTCCGGGTTGGGAACACATTACTGCCTCAAGTGGAGAAGTTCAGGTATCTCGGAGTCTTGTTCACGAGTGAGGGAAGAATGGAGCGGGAGGTTAACAGACAGATCGGTGCGGCATCCGCAGTAATGCAGGCTCTGCAACGGTCTGTCGTGGTGAAGAGAGAGCTGAGCCAAAAGGCGAGGCTGTCAATTTACCAGTCGATCTAGGTTCCTACCCTCACCTATGGCCACGAGCTTTAGGTAGTGACCAAAAGAGCAAGATCGCGGATACAAGCGGCCAAAATCAGTTTTCTATGCAGGGTGGCTAGACATTTCCTTTTAGATAGGTTGAGTAGTTCAGTTATCTGGGAGAGACTTGGAGTAGAGTCGCTGCTCCTCCACATTGAGAGGAGTCAGTTGAGGTGGTTCCGGCATCTGGTTACGATGCCCCCTGGACGTCTCCCTGGGGGGGTGTACCGGGCATGCCCCACTGGGAGAAGGCCACGGGGCAGACCCAGGACACGCTGGAGGGATTATATCTCCCGGCTGGCCTGGGAACGCCTTGGGGTCCTTCCAGAGGAGCTGGAGGAGGTGGCCAGGGAGAAGGAGGTCTGGGCTTCCCTGCTTAGGCTGCTGCCCCCGCGACCCGACCTCAGGTAAGCGGTGGATAATGGATGGATGGATGGATGAATATAAATAGCATTGCATATGCTTCTGTGACAGAATGTTTGTGATGCTTTCTCAAAAATATTTTGGGATATGAATTCTACAGCTAACAGTATTTTAACTACTGAGTAATAGACTAGATAGACGTTACTCTGTCTTTTTTTTAATTAATGCTTCCATTAATTTATACACACATTACAAGCCCGCTATTCTACTGTAATTTGCATCAGGTATCTTTTTGTATACTGTATATCAGGACTAGTGTTCATCAGCGAAAGTCAGCAAAACACTTTTTGCTGCAAATATGTTGTTTTCACTGAATATTTTCCTGCAAATTCACCTTGACACAGCTTAGACAAGCATTTTTTCCCAGTGCCCCATGATGCTTTGGAAGGCCAGCATGACATCATAAAGTTGCAGCAGCCAAATGCAAGACTTTTATGCATTCCTACTGTAACAACCCTATTAGTACACCTCTCAGATTTCTATTACATATGCATTTAAAAAAAAACAAAAAAAAAAAAAACACACAACTTGCAGTATTTTCATTTGAGGGGTACATTAACTGACCATAATGAGAATATTATGAGTACTGCAAACCAATATACAACACTGATAAGCTGTTGGTTGGTTGCTGTTGCCCAGCAACAACCTCAAAACAAACTTTAAAGGACCCTTTTCCACTCCCCCTAGAAAACACAGAAGATCCTGTAAAAAAATAATGAAAGATTTATTACTATTTACAAGGCATTACTTTCTTCTACATGGAAGAAAGTAAGTGAGAAGTATCTGTACAGATGCATGGAAAACAGAAAAGCTGTCCCAAGAGTGGCGACTTAAAACAATGGAAGAAGGCAGTCTCACACTGCAGCTTCATGGCACAGCAATGTGTACCTTGAGATTAGAACGGAACACAATGATCCTTTTCCTTAGTTACTAATTGCTAGTTAGTAGCCAATTATTGTATTGCAGTTACTATATACTTTAGTTTTATGGTGTACTATGGTATACTATTTTCTAGTTTGTTGTTTTTCAAGCAAACAAAATTCTTTGTAGAAATTCAGTCTTGTCTCTGTTTGTGCCCTTGTTTCCTGCATGCATTCTTGTTAAAGTCACAGAAGTTAGCTAGCTGCACAAGACAGAAATGTCGAAGCAAGCAGTAATAGATACCCTAACTACGTCAAAAAAACTAAAAAACACAAGCTTAACTGCAAAATTGTGGGAACAACAATATCCTGGTGACTTTTACGAATCTGGACAAGTTTTCTGCAAGTTTTGCCAACATACCATAGGCTGGACACAAATAGATACTTGCAACGATCACGTCAAATCTAAGACCCCTCTCAAGAACAAGGAGAAATTAAGATCAAAAAGTGAAACAACAAAATTGTCAGATGCAAGACGCCATTTTTTTCTGGACTTTGTGGTCATGCGAGTCAGACATACTGCACAAAAAATGACAAAGATGCGTGCTTACTTTATTAAGCATTGTACACAAGGAGGCGCGCTGCCAGAAATGACAGAAGTCTTCGTCAAACACATTTGCACCATGTCTTTGAACAGCATATGGACGCCGTTCTTCAAAAGATTCGTGGCAATAAAATTTATGTTGTAGTTGATGAAACCACTGATAGCCGAGACCACATAGTTCTCAACACAGTGATAGGTAAGTAACATTTGGCTGTATGGTAATTCTTTTATGTAGGCAGTTCTAATTATCAGTCTTTCCCATAGAAAATGTTATTAGTGAACGGCACTGGTTGTTAATGGATTCCCTTTTAAAAATTAACAACAAAGTTTCTGGATTTAATAAATGTTTTGCCTCACATTTAACTCTTCTGTTATAAACTCGGCACCTACAAACAAGAAGAGCAGGCTTCTCCTCAGATGCAACAAGACCTTAAAAGCGGGTCTCTCTTTCTTTTTTCTGTTTCTTTGTAATTAATTATTTTAAGATATGCAGTAGATGAAGCTACAGATGTAATGATGCATGTTTTCAATCTGTAAACATTTAAAGTTTAAGAATCATTAGAATAATTTACATAATTACAAGTAAAGGTGCTGAAGACAAGTAATTTTTGGTAGATGTTATCTTTATGGAGAGCTGCTACTTTTCCACCTTTTCACAGGCAGCACTTCAGTCCCTTCACAACAACCAGCTGAATCTTAATGACATTTTAGCCGTGGTTACAGACAATGCATCATACTGTCTGAAAGCATACCAGGAAGTTTTAAAAGGGGTTATGCCTAACAGTGTACCTTCAACCTGCTTGTTTCATGTGATCAGTTTGGTGGGAGAGACCTGGCAGCACTATAAATATTTTAGTGAGGCTGCATCCCTAGTGATGTGGGTAAAGTCTGCCTTCTTCAAGAAGCCTGCCAGGAACCCCCGAGGCAGGAAACACCAGGTGGAATAGATGGTTCAAATCAGTAGGGTACTTCGCTGAACATATTCACCTCTACAAAACGTTCTTTCTGACCGAGAACACATCAGCTCAGGCTGTAACAAATATCCTAGACCCTAACACACACTGCACCTGGAGGGTTTAAAATTTAGTTGAATATTTTATAGCACAAGCACTGAGTGCCCCCTATGGAGTCTCTTGCTCTTTACATTAATCTTTTTTTGGTGTCTCAAACTCTTTAATAGGACTGACTGCCCTTTGCTGCACTAGATGGAGCTTTGTTTGTGATACTGCAGGTTTGCTGCTTTTTATAGGCACACCTGCTACTGGCTTTGAAGCTGCTCATTTGCATTATGGACTTCCAGCTCATTCTGAGGGTGACTCTTCCCTGGCTGATGCAACTTGTCAGCACTCTGACTCTCTGTAGTCTACAGTGGCTATAAAAATGATTCACCCCCATGGAAGTTTTCAGATTGTACTTATACATCATTGATTCACAGTTAATTTAATTAGGCTTTTTGTCTCTGGTCAGGAGAACTGTCAAAGTGAAGACACATCACTGCAAAGTGGCCTGAACTAATTACAAATTAGATTAGATAATTGTGACAGTGTGGATAGGCTCCACGCTACCAGGTCCTTCTAGGAGCCTCTAGAACCCATTACTGCCGTTAAAGTACCTGAGGGTTGAGCCTAGCAGATGAGGACAAACACACATAGCAAGTGGTAGGTGCATAAGTAAGAGTACTTTTATTAAAATAATTCAAAGTGTCCCAAAACAGGCCAGTGCTCCAACAGTTTAATAAATAATCCATAAAATCAAAGTGTCAGTAGATGTTAAAAAAAATCCTTTCAATATTCCAGTAAAAACAAAGTTAAAATTACTTGGCAAGAAGCCGTCCATAAAAACATAAGCCTTGGTGCAATCCTTTAAAAATTGACATCTCCCTGGCTCTCCCCGGATCCTATTTGGATCTCACAGCCCGGAGAGACATCATCCAACAGGCTCAGAAACTCTACAATCCTGCTTGTGCCCCTACCGCCCATCCCATGGCATTCCATGGGCACCACTGAGCCTTCACTCTCTAACTCCTGTTGTATTCCCGTAATTATGCAGCGAGCCCTCTGTTGGTTGCTCCTGCTTCCAGGCTGCTCACCAGAAGTAACCCACACCCCATTAAGCGTTTCCTCTAGCACTGACTTGTTCCCGCCCTGCTTCTCTCTGTCCAATAACCTCCATCCTTTTGTCTTCCCCCTCGCCTCATGCCAGCTCCCCCCTTAAATACCCCTGCAGGCACAGCATCTAAATTGCACACAGCAGAAAACTTATGCAGCAATTGAGTCAGACCGCACCTTCACATGCAGATGTATCTCACCTCAATTACCTCACCATCCTTCCACAGGTGCATGAGTACAAACACCCATGGAGATTAAGACAGCCTTTGATTTATTTATTAAAAGTTGGAACGGCTGTTTCACCACGGACCCCATATACCACAATAAACTTTACTCAAAACAAGGGGAAATTCAGATGCATAAAAGGGTAGAAACATAAAAACATAGATATAGTCTCGTAGAACAAAAATAATACAATCAATCAAAAAAAAGAAATAAATAAATGCATATACTGTATGCGTAGAAAAAAAATTAAACACAAAATAATGACAGCATTCACCCCCTTTAATATGACACACCTAAATGAGTACTGCTACAGGAAGGTGGCTTTAGAAGTCACTGTTTAAAAAACACAAATGATATAATCAGCTAGTTTGCAAAAGGCACATGGCAGACTCAAGTCAGCTGGTTGAAGATTTTGTTGTTTGATGAAAATAAAATTGAGCTCTTTGACCATCAGACTTAATGCCATGTTTGGGATAAGCCAAGAACTGCATTTTTAAAAACACATTAGGACTTTAAAATACTGCTTATGGTTTACAAAACCTTACATAATCTCACTCCATCTTATATATCGGAATGTCTGACACCCTATATTCCAAATCGTAACCTTAAATCCTCAAATGAGTGTCTGCTTAGAATTCCAAGAGCAAAACTTAAAAGAACTGGGGAGGCAGCCTTATGCTGCTATGCACCTAAAATCTGGAATAGTCTGAAAATAGGAATTCGCCAGGCTAATACAGTGGAGCACTTTAAAAAACTGCTGAAAACGCATTACTTTAACATGGCTTTCTGATAACTTCACCTTCATTTAATCCTGATACTCTGTATATTCAATTAATTATAATAACTATTCATGGTGGCTCTAAAATCCGTACTAACCCCTACTCTATCTTCTGTTTCTTTTCCCGGTTTTCAGTGGTGGCGATCTGCACCACCACCACCGAATCAAAGCACCGTAATGTTCCTACATTGATGGATTAAAAGCCAGAAGTCTACATGACCATCATCATCAACTCCTTCCATGAGAACCCTAAATATTAAAAGGACTGTTTCATTTATGTTAGGTAAAATGCCCAGAGGGGGCTGGGCGGTCTCATGGTCTGGAACCCCTGCAGATTTTATTTTTTCTCTCCAGCTCTCTGGAGTTTTTTGTTTTTTTTTGTTTTTTCTGTCCTCCCTGGCCATCGGACCTTACTCTTATTTTATGTTAATTAGTGTTGTCTTATTCAAATTCTTACTTTATCTTTTATTTCTTTTTTCTTCATCATGTAAAGCACTTTGAGCTACATTATTTGTATGAAAATGTGCTATATAAATAAATGTTGTTGTTGTTTTATGCAGTAGGCCCTTAAAACGCTTGTGAAGGTAGCAACTAAAATGAAGGAAAATCCTGACAGAAAAGTTGATGCAATTTCCAAGAAACCGCTGCTTTGGGAGAAGATTTGTTTTTCAGCAAAATGACCCCAAGCATAAAGTCATAGTGAAACAAGAATCTCTTAAAACAGTGTAGTGAAAAGTCAAGCAAAATGACACCCTTTATTGACTAACTAAAAAGATTACAATATAGAAGCTTTTGAGGCAACTAAGGCCCCTTCTTCAGGCAAGTACAGAAACTGGAGTTCTCTGCGCTTAAATAGACACCAGGACAGAGACAGCATTGGAAAACCATTAAGTGAGAAATCTTAAATGTAAAAAATTAATAGACTCCTTCAGGCTAGAGTACATTTAACAAGAGAGAGGAACAATGTATGGTCAAGATCTTTGGATAAGATTACTGTCCAACAAAGTCTTTTGAAGTTTCTAATGAGTTTTTCAATACAATGTGGATATGTAGTTAGGTTGTCTGTGATACAGCATCTAGAACAGCTATGCCTCAGCCATGCGCACAGTCTATTTCAACTTCTCCCATATGGAAAACGCTTCATAGCCTTTCCTGTCGGGACCTCACTGTTCAGAATCAGTTTTATCCCAAGAGTTCAAACCCACTCAATCAGTCCATCAAATGCTCCTGGTAGAACTGTTTGTACTTATAAGTACAAATTACCTCACTGTAACCTTGCATTATAATCCACTTTATGAACCATTTCACTATCTGCACATGTATATTGTACTTATGCTTTCATATTGTATATTTTTCATTTTTTATTGTGTTATTATTATTACTGTTATTTTATCATTTAATAGGAAAATAAGTTTAAGAACCATCTGCACATTGACTCTCTTTGTACCACACAATTACAATAAAGGAATTTGATTCAAAACAAGAAAGTGCATATTCACAGGTGATGACAACTGGCTTCTAAGTCTATTTAGATTTCCAAGTGCTATCTTCTTGGAGCTCGATAGCATTTTTAAGATAAAATGCAGTAAATTATGTATATTACATTATACAGATAAATCTTTTACTTCATTTAAATAATGTATACTGTTAATAATTAAACGGGTGGGCACGGTGGCGCAATGGTAGCGATAGGCTGGCACCCTGCCTCGCACGGTATGCTTGCTGGGACTGGTTCGGCCCTGGATGGATAGATGGATGTAATAATTAAACATGTACTATGAGGACATTTCAATGTTCCTTAAATGTTTTTAAGAATCAGCATTCTAAGCTTGGATATATTTTTACATTTATTAAAGAACTTACCGTGTGGCGATTGATTACTAGGAGAAAGAAAAGGAAGGACAGGAAATCGTTGTTAGTACGTATGAAAGAGACAGTACTGCTGCAATAAATTATTTCATCGAGGGTTGTGCACGGCACAGCAAGCATCTTACAGGAGGCAGGAACAATCTCTGGAAGTAGCTCTAGCTCATCATTACCACTGCAACCACTGTTCCCCCAAATAAAATAAATGCTTTAATTCCTATCATCATGAAAATGATATCAAGTATACATCTTAGTATTTAAATTGTTCAGAGAGCTATAATATCATGAATGTAACATATTCTGTGTCTGGTCGGTGAAAGAGAAAGCCCTTTTAAGAAGCACATAGTGATTCACACACAGAGTACATAGAAGAACATATACAATATGAAGCATTTAACGTGCTACTTTAGTTACGATGGGAATTGAGAAACTAGTAAATGAAACGATTTTAAGATGACGTTTATCACATTCTACTTTAATGACAAAATAAACTATGTGATTCAAGTGGAAATTTCGAGATTAAAGTTAACATTTTGACCATTTTTCCCATTGTCTCCCTATTCTTTTCTTCATTTCTCTGTACCCTAATACGCTTCCATATGACACTCAAGATGGTGGACTACGACTGGCCTTTTCACGGTGACTTTGATTTCACTTTGATATTGACTTTCTGAACTTGAACTTTCAAGTTTCTCTGTCACTCGATCAACTTCCTTTTGTTGTTTATACCACGATGTTTGTACCAATAGCTAGTACATTTTTCCTTGCCTTCACCATGCTTTTACCATTATCTCTTCATAGAATGCTGAACTTAAGCGGCTATTTATATTGATTTGCATATTCAAAGAGGCATAATTCTGGGAGGAGTTGGGGTGGGGTGGAAGGCACATCCAAATTGGTTTAAATTTCACACTGACTGGGATTTATGTAGAGAAAGAAAGTGGAAGATGGCGTACACACAGATTTATGCATCAGGATTTTTTGTGCATATGCACATTTCTGTTTTTGTCCATACGCCATGTTTTACTGTGAATTCTATGCACAGTATTATACATGAGGCCACTGAAGTGGCCAATTCAGAGTCCAGATCTCAATCCATTTACGCATGTATGGTTGGACTGCTCACTCACAATCTCCATGTAACCTGACAGAGCTTGATGAATTTTGCAAAGAAAAATGGGAGAAATGTTGCAGTGTCCATATGTGCAAAGCTGATAGAGTCCACTGCACACAGACTAAAGGCTGAAATGGCTGCCAAATGTGTATCTACTAAATGCTGAACTGATGGGGTGATTACTTAAGCAATTAGTTTGTCCTTTATTTTTATAATTAACTAGCTGTCCCCCACAGCTCTGACCATGTAGCAGTGAAACAGGACAAAGTTTAAAATCAATAAACAAAAAGGTATCGCTAGCTAAGTGGAGGCAAGGTACACTTTAAAACGCAGAGGTAGACTTAATCCCAACTCCTGACGTCACGCTTCCCCATCCCCTCGGCCCACTGCCTCTGTCTTGGATATGCGCAAATAAATTGGTACCGCAAGCGAACTATGATACTTAGGGCAATGAGAAAGGCTACAAAATCAACCGGAATGTTCAAGCAAATTATAGAAAATACCCGATCTAAATCCGTTCAGTAGTTCTCTCGTGAAAAGCAGACAGACAGACGTTGGATTTTATATATTGTAAGGTTTCTAAACTCTTTTGGGGCTCTCCCCAACGGGACAACACACCAAAAAGCGACCCTGTCCAATTGCTGTGTCTGTGTATAGGAGAGTGATAGACCCCACTACAATAAATAACCGTGCTGTTCCTGTTTCAAGCTGAATAAAAGCTGCTTTTGCTAAAGTACTAAGACTCAGCCTCGTGTTTTCGGGTGCAAGACAGGGACTCGCACGTCACAATATGTAGAGATGTAGACCATTGTCTGTTTTCACTTTGACATTAAAGAATTGTTTTCTATTAATCAGTATTAGAATACCAAAATATATTACACTGTGAGTTAATGGTGTATATTAATAAAATGTGAAAACTTCCAAGAGGATAAATACTTTTATTGGCACTGCGCCTTTTGGAAACCTTACTTTTATTAATTTACTTTTTCACAAACTTTCTGAGGCATGGTTTAATGTGTCATGTGGTCCCCAATTTCCCCTTGGGGATTAATACAGTGTACCAAATACCAAAAAATTTAATGTCAGCATAGGATTTTGAAATTAGAAACGATCCAGAAATGCAAAAAAGGTATTTGTTGTGTTTCCATTTCAGCCTAGATGACGATGAAACAACAATAGGATCAAATTGAGGATCATGTCAGAAAATCACTGGGAAATAGTTAAAATACTAATCTTGAGTTGCCAAGATTTTTAAGTTTCAGTTTCATAATTTTTAAGTTTCAGTTCAAGTCACACTATGTTGTGGTATAATTTCTGGATGTCCTCATTTTATGTAAGCAATACTGAAAGCAAAGAGATTTTCAGACTACTAACAGATTGGCAATAATCACTTATCTTATTTGATTCTTGAAGACACTTTGTTGTGCTCTTTTTTGTATTTCGCAAATTTTAAGTTTTTTTTTTTGATAAACTAAAGTAATGTCTGCTTGGTAATATTTTCACCTATTTACTGATTTCATAATCATTACTTATTATTGAAGATTCTTTTTGAACTGTTACATATTTTTTCCCTGCTGTGCAATGATAAAATGCTCCACTGGATAGGAGTTAAAAGCAGCTGACTGCTTTAATAATGCAGGGCTAAAGAGATTGACTTGTGTCTCCCGCCCACTTCTATAAGAACTGCTGGTCTAAGGCTGCCTCTCTAAATGTTAGGTGGCAAGAAGTCAGACCATCAAATGAGCACAGACCTATAAAGAAGCATGACTTTGTAGATATTTGTAGACCTGCACTGTGTAAAGGAAGACAAGATCATTGGCTTGTTCGTAGCTGAATTAATAGCATTTACATGCTGTTCGGTGATTTTAGCTCTTTAGCTTAATGAGTACCAATTGTTTTAATTGCTACTTAAATCCTTAGTGTAGATTGATAGTTCCTGGAATTTTAATTTGTCTAATACAGAATTAGCCAATCTTTCATTACTTACTAAAAAGACCAACTGAAATAAATTATACCTTTAACTTCATAACCTATTCATTTAATCCCAAAAGTAAAAATATTGAATAATAATCACTGTTTACATTACCTATATATAGTGACTTTAATTGTGAATATGTTACAAAGCAATTGGTGTCACAGTGCCCAATGCAACAGTTTTCTGTAAGTCCAAACACAAGTAACAATAACACAAGATGACCGGCTTGAAATGAGAATCTAAAGAAAACAGCAAATAAAAAGTTAGTCTTTAGCCTGAATGTGATATTTGGACCCAATGAAGCCTCAAGCCTTTTTTTTCCGATTAGAAATAAAACGATTAAGAGACCCAAGCCATACCATCAGTTTACTGAAGTGCCCACCACAGACCATCACATCCACACCACATAGTGTAAAAGCCCATCTAAGCCCTACAATGAAGAAAACAACCTCAGTGTGTAGGCCTTTAGCATTACTAATGAAGAAGAAGAAGAAATGTGTGTACTGCTCTCATAGGTTTTTCTTTGTTTTTTATGTTAGTTTTACTGTAGAGTGTGTATAATGATGTGAAAGTATATTAGGTGCATTGGTGATCCTAAAGTGTTCCTAGTGTGTGCTTGGTGTGTGTGTGTGTGTGTGCCCTGCAGTGGGCTGGCGCCCTGCCCGGGGTTTGTTTCCTGCCTTGCACCCTGTGTTGGCTGGGATTGGCTCCAGCAGACCCCCGTGACCCTGTAGTTATGTTATAGTGGGTTGGATAATGGATAGATGGATGGATGGATACTTTTTAAATCCGTGGATTATATAGATTTTGTTAAGGACAATTTTTATAATTATGGTGCATTTATATATTTTTTATAAAGAGTGGACATATTCAGTAATTTAAGCATAAACAGTGCATCATTTGTTTACAAAAATATACAATTTAGCAATTTCAGGCTGTGCAAATAAAAAGACAGAAAGGAGGCAGTAAGTGATTGGGGGAAAATAAGCATAGCCAGTACGAAGCATCTTGGAGATTAACTGAGTCAGGGGTAAGGAGTTTAGATCTTTTTTTATTATCATAAAGAAGGATCACTATTAATTCTCAAAGAAGAAAAAAACTCAAGAGCTGACTGGCTTTCAATTTGGGGAGGTGGTTCATCTTGATGTTATAAATTCTTTTGCAACTATTGAAATAAAGTTAAAAACAGACTCTTTCTAAAATAATTGAAACAAACAAAAGAACTGTCATAAAACAAAAAGAACTGGGAAAGGGAACTAATTTTTGTTGTTTGGTCAAGCGGAACACTAATAAGAGACTGCAGAATAAAAACTCGCCCTCAGAACTCATGGGTGATGTACCAAAAAGAGAAGGAATGGCAGAGTTAATCAGACACCAGACTCATCTTTTGACATTTGCTGGAGTAAGATTTATTCTGTGAATGATATGGAGCTGTGAGAACTGACTGTGGATATTTTTGGATGACAAATATTCCAAAACACCTCATTCCAATAAGTAGCAGTTTTATAATAGGATAGGTCTTTGTAATTAGAGAAAGTTCTGTAAAAGTATTTACATAATAATGAAGAGATTGAGATGGGGCAGGTTTCTCGAAAACCTTACACTGGATAGAGGAGCTTACAAGACTTTCACTGTCATTCTCAAAATGAGTGACACTTTCAGATGAGTGTGAGAATCAGTGTAAGCTCTCAATGGCTGTGGAGGTGATGATACGTTTTTTAGCAGTTAAATCTATATGGATCTCATCACGTCAGCAGATGGGAGATTGCAGTTTTTCTATTTGCCATCTGCTTAAGACACAGAAATATTCCTCAAAGATTAAAAAAAACACACACAGAAACAAATGAAAGAAAAAGAAGTGTCTGACATATATTTAGAAAGTGAGTAATTAGAAAACAGTAACACATTTGTTTTAAAAAAATGTGACATCTACACTAAAAGCTTCTACTAAAAGGTAAACAATATGGCATTGCATCTGACCCATTCTTTTTGAAATATCATGGGAGATGGAATGATTACTTTGCCAGTATGCCACTCAGTTGCCAGTGTTTGCAGTGCCCTGCCTGACAAAGCACCATAGTGTAGAATCATATTTTTAAATAATGTATGTAATGATTACACATTAGCAAAGGTGATATGTAAATGTTGTGTTTGATGGCTTCCAATAGTTTTTACCTTATAATTGACACTTTCTTTACTGTGATCAGTTGTGTGAAGAATATGAAAGAATAAAGGAGATATAAAATGAAAAAAAGAGCTTTTCTGGGCTGTATGGTGAATGAGCGGATGCAATAATAAAACTGCTGAGAGGACCTTGGGCTCATGTCTGTTTTCTGTGCCTCTAACCAGCATCAAACACATTCAGCCTTTTACAATACTATATAACATTGACATCAATCACAGAAGGTGTTCTGGCACAGTGAAACATTATTAACACTTTCTAATTATAAATATGGCTCTACTCATTGTTGGTCACTTTAACAATATAAGGGTTAATTTAATTTAAATGGGAATTTTGCTCCGTGTATTTTGTGTGTTTTCAAATAGATTATGATTAACCTGTCTGACGACACATGCATTGGGACCGCTTAAACCCTTAGCAGCCCGCTACCGGGACGACAAAGGTACAAAAAATGTTTTAAAATACCTTTTGCTGCATCATACAGACAAACTACACCACACACAGAAACAAACAACACGAAAGCCAAGGGTGTCTACTATACACTTATAGAATGCCATTGTTACAATATGTAAGGTTGACTTTTAATCTGGCATGAAATTATACGTATTCAGCATCATACTAGGTCATCACAAGAAAATTAATACCAGCCTAGTGTTGGTATGGTGGGTGCGACAACTTGTTGTATCAGTGCATGCTCCCAATCCTTCCCACCGCCAATAATTATTCTGAACAAGGAATATCCAAGTGTCATACATCAATTGAAAGATCTCAGCCAGTAGATTTCAAACAATGCCTTCAACCGTCACTTCAACTAAACACACGGCTGCCACAGGCCATAAAACAAAAACTGAATAAAACAAGCCCTTACATGTGTCTCTCTGACAAACGGCTGCTGAGTAATCCAACATAATGAAACTAGTGATGGGCTGCTCTATACTGACGTTTCAATACTGTGTCAAGCTTTCTAAGCGCTGGTGCTGGCTTGATTCAAATATGCTCATCATGTGATTTTTAGACATGGTAGCGTCATGACGTCATGGATATCTTCGCAGTCAGAAACCGATTTGGTCAACCACTACACTGCCGAACTTCTTTGGCTCAAAGTGTAAAAGCCCCTGCTATCACTGTAATGTCTGCTGACGTGAATTCAAATCCTACGGTTCATGTAGGTGCATCTTGCTTATCATTCCAAAGTAAAAAAAAGCATTTTTTTAAAAAAACAGGTATGTCGTACTTGTCTGTAAGTTGACAAATAAGTTTAAGAGACATTATGAAAGATTCACATGGGGCTCCTCGTTCCTTGTGTGGAATCTTGTCTACCGAGATTCTGCAACAAATTGATGAGAATATATGGCATAAGGCAGCACATATTATAACAGTCTAGCATCTATTGTATATGTGAATCATATCAGAGAGGCCAAGAAACGCTGCACCAAAGCCGACATGGTCATCACAACAGCATATGCGCAAGACACTCCTCATTAAACGTTTTTAGTATTCAGTGATTCCCAGATCTGTAGCTGATTTGTATTACTGATTTCCAAAAAGCAATGTGAGTAAAAGCGTGTGCTGCATAACTAATCACAACTGTCTTTAAAACAGAATCATCACCATCAACAGCGTCTTCTGCAATTTAGGGAAAGCCTCAGGATTTCTGCAGTAATGAGACAAAAATATTGAAAAGAAACTTTGCAAATTCATCTAGAGGTGGACATAAAGATCACTCAAGTACTGACAAGAATGAACAGCTGGATACGCACATCTGGAGCCAAACTTTCAAAAAAGCACGACTTTGTCAGCAACATCCTTTTCTTATGAATGCATCTTATCAAAGGCTGTGGTGGGGAGTAAATAAGTAATCTTCTGAACTACAGCACAACAGAGTAAATCATTGATGTAAATAGAATTATAGAAAGACTAAGCTTTTGTCATTTCTGTATTCTTAAACAATCTTCCAGTTGCACAATCCCCTGCAGTCACTGACAAATTTAACATTTCCCTGCTCATTACCTGTCGTGTTACCCAAAGCATCAACACAGAGATTCATTCAAGGCTTTATCACCCTTCCTTTCATACACATAAAATAAGACATACATTTCCTCTACATACATGTTCAATAATAATAGTAAAATGACAGGAATGAGAAAAAGCACAAGATGGGAATATTTATGAGAAAAGCCTGGGCATCACAGTGAGGAGGTGTCTTGTCTCCTGTTAGGCGAGCTCATCTGCTGCCCCCAATGGAGAATATTGACAATGTACACCTTCAGAAGTGGAATAAATCGACTATATACGTACTTAAGCATTCCATCGCCAAATGTAAAAATACAAAGTAGAACATTTCAGACAAATGATGAGTTTTGTTAATTATAAACAATGCACCATAATTATTATATGTGTTGTTACGTTCTTATTTATTCTCACCAAACGCTACATATCTACATGGGAAATTAATATTGGTAATATGTTTATAATAATTCTGACTAAGTTAAAATAAAACACTATTAAAATATATTAATAAAAAAACTGAGACACATTGGCCTCTAGGAAATATCAAAAGCTTGTGAATTGTTATTTAAGACAGAATAGATTGCTAACGTCACTCAGTAACAGAATCTCAATGAAGCAGGACTCGTGAGTAGTAAAGAATAATATGTGGCACTAAGGAATTATAATGCATAATAACGGGAAAAAGTAAAATCTATGACTTTCTAAAACTGAAACTGTAAACGTAGGCATTTCAGTATATAATTTAGGAGGCGTGTGTGTGCATTTCCATATTGATTTAAGAACCAAGTAAGCCACCTGTTGTACTAAAAAGTAACTCAAACAGCACTTAACTGTAAATAGTCTAACAACTCAATATAAGTAAATGAAACGAAGAGGCTGTGTCGCTAACAATGAAGGTTCACACTGTCCAGCTGCATGTTTGGAAGATGCTGATTGGCTGAAACTGTTTATAACGAATTGTCCTAAGAGCGAAGTGCCATATATTAATCAGAAACGAAAACACACAATTAAGCATGCAGGACAGTAGTTTATGTTATGTTTTTCTACAATACCAATTCTGTACAACACCAGTGTCTCCGAACACTCAAATATGAAGTTTAATACATTTTCCAGTATTAAAACTCTTTACATATGATACACAATATAGCTAGGGTTGTGTGCCCCCCTGGCCCAACCCTCCCTCAATAGCTCGCTTTGCTCCCTGTACGTCCATGTTGGAATTTTTTGGTGATTGGAGGGAAAAAAGAACCTTTCTACAAGAGGACAATCAAGGACACAAAAACCCTGGTGATTTTACTGTGAGACAACTGCAAAACCATTGAGCCAGCTAAACGGGGAGGTTAACGAGGTCCACACAACAGAACTAGTGCTGTTCTTATTGGAGTGGATGTAGACAATGTATTTTATTTCACATTATGCACATTAAATTAGTTTAACTGACACGAGAGCATCATTGTTGTATTTTCCTAATAAAGACGAAAAAATGATATATATATACTAAATGATGTACGGTTTTGAAGAAAATTGAGAGTTGCATGTAAAGGTTACACAATTTAGTTAATCTTTTCGTATATGTAAAGTTGATATATGATATTTTGTATCAGACATAGGAAATCACAGCAAGCTGCAATAACATTAATGAATTGTCACCAACTACCTGAATTGTCCTTTCAACCTGTCACTGAACTATCAACTAAAGTGTGTAATGTCAATACAAATTACAAAATATAACTAGAGGGTTAAGTATCAGATAGACTCTCAAAAATACACAGTACAATACCTTCGAATGTTGAGGCTTCATAAAGCCTCCTTTAACTGCTCATGTCTGCTCAGTGCTTTGAACCACGCTCAAGGCTTCATTAAGCAGTGCGCATGTCTGCTCGGCATTTCAAACCACACTCGACAGTTCATTAACCAGTGTGCATGTCCGCTGGGCATTTTGATCCATGCTCTGTGGTTCATTAACCAGTGCACATGTGACTGTGACGTTTCCTAGGACACCAAATACAGCCATGTTTGAACAAAAGTTGACGTCCTGACATGCAAATCATCCTCTCATGCCTACTTGAGAGATGGAATTTTTGTGTGTTGTAATATATAACTTCACAAAGCAACAGCGAATATAGACATGTTATATATGAAAATTTACAGCATTTTCTGCGGAATAAAAATAGCCCAAGGATGTCACCATGTGATGAAGCATTAGCAAGATATTCTATGTAAAATAACAGGTCAATAAGCATGCCAAGCAAAATGCAGCTGGCATTTCCAGTTGGGCCACTCTGGCTCAGTGGGTTGTGCCATCACAGCGTTATACAATTTTATAGTTTTAGTGAAAAAATGGCTGTCCTTCCTTTATTTATTGAAGTTTGTTTCTACATTGTGCCAGATGCTTTCTGGGTTTCCTGTGTCTCTCCCTCCCTGAATGTGCAAATCATCTGAAATAGGTGTGTTGTTGGGAAGTGGTCAGGAGCTACACAATATGAATCGGTGCTTTGCATCAGTCAGGTGGTAGCCAACAGTATTTTCCAAAATTATTTGGTGCAAATGTTCTAATTGGTCATTTTTTTGTCAGATACCAACTAACCATCCTACCATAACGACTAAGCTGTAATTGTAACCCACTGCCAACATCTCACTGACATCAGTTGAATCAGTTTATCACTCATTATCCCTGGGCTCTTCCAATTCTGTTGCCAGTACAGATATTGTATATTCATTGTACAGTACAGTTGCTTTTGTGTCATTTTCATTCTCCCTTACTGTAATTTATTTATACATGTGTAACACTGTGCTGCAAAATGTCAACAATTTGTGTTTTTTTCCCTTTTCTTTTTTTTTTTCTACCATTAAGATTTGCATCTAGAGACTGGACTTTAATTTTCTCATGCTTCACTTATTAAAATTTCTCTAAATTTATATTTCAAATGCCCTCATTATTTTATAATTTCATTTTCATGGTTTATCATGAAGATAGAGGTATACAGGCTATAAGGGAGCATTACATGGTAAACAAACAGTCAACTGGTGAAGAAGATAAATGAAAAATGAAGTGGAAAACAGGCTGAAATGGGCTAATAACCTCATTAAATTTGCACAGTTTATAGTCATATATTGCACACTACTGCTTATGAGTTCTTATATATAGTAGGTGCCCCAGAGGACAGATAGGCATTCTGGCCTGGATGGAAAAGGATTCCTGATGCTATAACAGAAGGATGGAATAAGTGGGGGCAATACCTGACCGGGATGCCTTACTATTGGGTGGTCCAGATCTAATTATGCAATTTTCATTCCACTATAACTTATTAGGTTTATTACATAGAAAATCACCTGAAAAATCCCAGACCATTGAGAAGTGTGCGAACTGATGACATGAAGAATCATCTTCGCGCCGAACTAGAATCGTTCCTGCATAAATCAAAGTCATCCAGACGATCTGGATCTGCATAATTAGATCTGGACCACCCTGTATTTCTGTCCTGATTGGGATGCCCAAAAACTGCAGAAACCAGTAGGGGAGCAGTTCATTCCTCACCATTCTATGTGGCAGGGTCCCTCATGTAGAGTCCCAGTCTGGACACTCACAAGGCTGCATGGTAGTTGGAGTCTGGAAGTGCAACCCTGTAGGAGATCCCAGGGGTATGACAGAGGGTGTTGTTGGGGGGTGGACCTCCCTGCCTTTCATATGACCTAGAAGTGCTTCCAACTGTCCACGTCACATCACCAGAAGTACTCCCTGGTTCACTTTAAAAGGAGCCCACTGCTATAGCTCTAGGAGTCAGAGCTGGGAAGCAGCAGGCAACACTCAGCAGAGGAGTATAGGTAGATTTATTGTGCTTATTATTCACTTATTGGTTCATTGTGGCTGATTCTTGGAGAAAGGTATGTGAAGAAGTACTTGTGTGAAATAAAAGTCCATTATGCAGCTAAAAAAACTCCTTAATTTTTCATAATGTCTAAACTATTTTTATTGCAGGAATGACAACTGAAGATTAATCCTCTGTCAAGAATAACACCTACAATTTGGAATTTTTACGAAAGAAAATATTTTACTTTTGCTGTTTCTCAAAAGAAAAAATGCAATTTTTGTAAAATAAACCCCAAGATTTCTAACTTCATTTAGTTTGGATTGCTAAATTACCAAGCTCTCACATTGCCTGTGGACCGATGACAATCACTTCAGTTTTTTTCATTATTGACCTTCATTAAGTAATTTCACATTCACTCATTTACAGCAGCTAAGCATTGCTACAGATTCTCCAGAGAAGAATCTTTGACATTATTTAGAACATGTAGATAGTTATTGGAAGATTGTATACTAAATGATGGAATAATACCCATGTCCTTCTATCTAAACTGACATAGGTAATTAGATATTTGTACAGTAGAAGTATCCAAGACAAATAAAAACAACTAATACATGTGAGAAACAGAAATCAGATTAGGATGGATGCAGGGAAGAAGTAATCTTTTGGAGGGAGAATTTAGGGACTGAGATAAAGTTCAGTTTGACACACTGATGCTGCCTACTCTCCTTCTGTTTTCTTCTTTTGAGGGGTTTTTACACTTTTACTGTTCTTCCCTTTTCATTAAGTTCTATAGCTCTTGTTCTATATTTGATTTAGTTCATTGCTCTCCCTGTGCAGCATGTTGTACAATGTAATTTGACTTGCTGCTCAGGAATGTCATTCTGACTTTTCTTACAACATCACCAACATTATTAGTATGCATTTAAAACAGTTCTAGAATTACAATCTTCAACCTCTCTTTATGCTTAAGAAACATTTAAAAGTTGGCAGGGTTAACTAGACTTGCAGTTCATGTTCTTTATGAGTTGCAGTACAATCAGATTCAGTAATAATTTTCCTAAAACTTAAAAACAACTGAGCAGAAAAGAATCCGAAGAGTGTTATGTGAAGTTTTATTTACTGTTCACTTTGCCAGTTATCTGGCTGCATCAGAATGCAATAAAAGTTAACGTGATGCCATAATAGACCATGTTCCAATATGAAATGTAAAAGGTTATGATAATCAGTGTTGCACTTAAGATAATTAGTATTATGGGCTGCAATCTATAACAATTTCTTCTCAAAAGTATGAGCTGTAATCATCAATATTTATTTCTGTTTGTGAAAGTTAACATTATTCCTTTGGTCTTGCTGATATTTAGTTAAAAATGAGGCTTTCACAGTCTAACTGAACAGTCTAGCTGATGAATTGTAATGCCTCATCTTCCAAGATTGTGCTGTGAAATCCCACCACAACAAAGCTCACAAATAATAGCAGGCCTTCAAAAACCCATGCAAAAGGCCAGACATTCCCTTAATTAAGAACTGGGTTCCTGGATCAGGTCTCATCCTAGGCAGCCTAAATCCACTTCAAAAGGCAGGCTTTGTCCTGCACAGTCCCAGAAATAGGGATGAGACTGTTAAAAAATAATCAGAAAGTCACATAAAATAGAGATGTGTTAGTCAAAAAAAGATCACAAAGGCGAGACAGGAAAAGTAGGGTAAAAATAAATTCAGACAAAGAACAAATACTTCCAAGAGCCTGTATTTAAAACCAGGAAATACAATTGAATACAGAATCAATAATTGATGAGAATCAAGAACTAACCACAAGCAATGCTGAACCTGTAGAACAGCCACCAAGAACTTCAGTTTAAATACTGCTGTGGTCAGTACCTTACCTGCCTTATTAGAGGGCCTGCTTCCTTAGGCTCCACATACGGGAGACAGAGCAGATAAAAAAACACTAAATACACACTTGATACAAAACTTAACATTAAAATTAAATACCTCTTAAATATTATTACATAAATACAACACAGACAAAGGCAAACCAAAAACACAATTAATAACACAATATACACAACTATTTTTAAACAACAGAAACACTGTAAACGACTAAAAATAAATAAACCTACACCAGGACACCAACCTTGGCTGTTAATGACAGTATCAGCTCTCTGTAATCCAAGCCAGATGTTATAATGCGTGCTTATGGGGTTACTGTTTGTGTATTATAATATTTTTTTTCTCAGCTCCGTAAAGTTTTTAATTTCTTCTTGGGAACAAATAAAGTATATCTATCTATCTATGGTCATTGGTGAGCGTCAAATCACTGCTGTTCAGAATAATGAGCAAAGGAAAAAGAGTGCATTATTAGATATTCCCTGTGTATTCATTGCTTTTTGAAAAGGACTGTTAAATTTGGTCTGTTTGGTCACTGTTCAGTTAAATTAACTTACACTGCACTGATTTTCAAAAATATGGTATGAATCAAGGCCTAAGGTTGGATGGCACTGAAAACTGTTGAAATTATCATTTGCGTGGCAAAAATGAGACTACCTAAGAAATGTAGGTAGAAAGATGTTGTCATACAGGCTGGGGGGATGAATCTTCTCTAGATCATTTAGATGCTTTTCACCATTTGTTTATAACAGTTCTCTGAATTATACGTTAGTACTGGTAGCCTTTAGTGTTTTAGACTTGCTGGATTTGTGTACCTTAGGTATCACAATAATAATCAAAAGTTTTTAAACAATGAGCGGAGCTCAGGGTTTAACTGAAGTTGAAATGAAACTTCATTTCAGCTGTAAAAAGCTTCTATGCAACCCACCTGAATGTTTCACAAATCCTCTCATTCCTTTTCCTCCATTTTTTCACTGGTGTCAGACACTTGGTGAATTGATTTCTTTCATTTATAAATAGCTCTTGCTCCATATCTACTCGATGGATAACAATCCTTTTTATAGCATGACTGGATTCTCCTGTTTGAGTTGCTGTCTGTGTTTTTGTACAGTTTTAATGATCAATAGTACCCACACTTCTTTTCTGTGTTAGGCCTTGTAATCGTCAGTGAAATTTTCATAGCTAATGTTTTATCATATTTACTATAAATACTCTTATACTAATCTTTGAGACACAATACAAATTTCAGTTTATAAACACTGAAATTGCTTAACACCATTTTGAACTAGTAAGGTGATATGATTTCTAGTTTGTGAATATTCTCATTCTCAGTTTCTGCTGCAGCTGTCGTATTGACCCTGGCAGTACACAACTGTCACAAATATTTGAATATAATTAGCATGACAGAATGAATGGATGGATGGCATCCAGCTCTGAGTAATTCAAAATCAGGAGTGCAGGTGTGTTCTCTGAAGGTTTCTATTATACAACTTTTCATTGACATAAAGGCAGATATCATCATTCATCTTCTTGCCAGTGCCTGAGCTGCTGCCTTGCTGATGACTTAAACCAATTACAAACTTTATCTAAGAATATTTTCCTATTGATTTTAGCATTTTAAAAATATATATTTATAAATAATAAATCAGACTGATTAAGGGAGCGTGACAGTGTCAGCTTTCAGTAGATACCAAAATTAATAGCTACAATGCAAGTAATTCTTGTTACTGATTATAAGAAGAATGAGAAAAATACAGCTCACCAGTAATTGTGAAGAAAAACATAATATGGCTATAAATGATGTGATCCACTAGCAACTATCAGTCACAGCAAAGAATGTATCAGGTTATGGAATGTTAATATCAATTGTTTCATTTCAACAGTCTTGAAATAAATGTCAATGAGGCTTGCAGTAACATAGTGCTACACAGTGCTAAGCGTAATGAGACATGGAATCATTGCAGATACGGTGTAATGGACTGCAACGTCATTACTCACATTGTGCTGTAACAATGTCAATGTGTTATTGCATGTCATTTGTTAAACCTACATCTATACGTCATCTTTCACTGAGGTGAGATATACTAAGTTAGCCATTTAGAAATATTCATTCAGAGCTTAAGTATTATTTTTTAAGTCCTTGTGCTTATGAAGGGGTACAATAACTACCTTTTCATGAAAAAGATAATTTCATGAACAAAGCTTAAACTCTTTAAATTCTGTATTAAGCAGGATTCACATATGCTCCTCTGCAGATGATAAACTGTAAAAACTGTTACTTTATTTTTCTACATAAACACAGAAATTTCTACACAGCATTACTAAACTATGCCAATATGTCGAAAAGTTATGAGCACAATTAATCACACTATTAACTTTCATATTGAAGCAGTTCAAAAGCAAAATTGTAATATTTCAAAGAAATACAATGTGTGCAATATAATTAATGTAGCTTTTAAATAATAATACATTAGTATTTACCAGAACAAACATTGCTGTTAAAAAATATTGCAAAATGTGATAAGCTTAATATGCAATTTGTTTACTAAATATTATATTTATATACTGTATATATAATAAAGATATCTATTCTGGGTACCTCTTATGGCTTTTCCTGCATATGAATAACACTCCAACAACAAGAGGTCATCAGATCTCCACTAGCCCTGGAAGAAAAGACATGCAAACAGCTACTGTAAAACCTGTAATAACAAGTTTACTATATAAAGCATGGTGGGTGATGGAAGGGTCCTTATGGATGATGCTGCAATTGTGACCCACTGGGCTGGCTATTTTGAGCAGCACATGTGCACCATTGCTTGTTCCCCAAACTGACCCGATATGTACATTAATATATATGTGTGTGTGTATGTATATAGTAAATAAAATACAGAAGAAAGATGATAAAGTCCAAACAAAAAACAAATGGTTGCAGAAGTTATCATCCCTTGACAGCCCTCTGTCAGACAAATAAGTTTGAAAAGGATTTCCATTGTGGAACTCTGTCCTCTTTTGCAGTAGTTTCAGTTATGAATATCAAGTACCAGTAGCATTGTTTTGACTTTACGCTTTGGTGAAGCTACCAGCTTAGTGCATGTGCCACAAGTTTTTTTTAATCACAAACTAATTTACCAATTTTCTGAGATGAATAAAATAAGTAGTTATTTTGTACCAGTGAGCCACAAGAGAAAACGTGAAGATACATAATCATCATCTGTTTCTTCAAAAAAATCAAGAAAGTGAAACCAACATTGCAAGTACTGGTAGTGTAGATAAGGTGGAACACAATTATGGTAATTATGGGCCGGTTTGCTGGACGGCAACTAAGAAAAACGATTTCTTCCAGAGAAATGAGTGGCTTTACATGAAGGATAAAATGTTGGCTTGACACACACCTTAAACAACCTTTGCTATATCATCAAGTGAATGTGAAAGAGGTTTCTCCTAGATGAATCTGTTGGTCACCCTATAAAGATTATCTTTGTTAATAAAGATAACGTCTGCGCTGATGCTCCTGAAAATTGTTGGAACTTCACTTCTTATGTTCAACTCAGACAGATACCCAGACAGGACATATGGCTGCTGATAGGATGTCACTCTGTATTAGATACTAAAAGCAAGCAGTTATCAAGAAAAGCAGAAGGAGCATCGGAAGATATGTTGGAATTTTCTGTAAAAATGCTGTTCATAGAAAAGTTCATGCGAGTACCCCAACCTTTTTCCTTAGAAAAAAAGCACGATACGCATGATTCTAATTGTATCTTTTGGCAGCTTTTTGTCTATAATACATTTACCTCAGACATGCATAAATCTGTTGTGACTTACAAAGAGATTCTCTCTTAGAAAGGGAATGAATCAACACATCAGATAGACTTCTTTCAAGATTGGTTATTTTGAAAGGCTTCTAATTTGAATGAAGATGTGGGTAACAAGGAAGATATGTACACTGGTATTAACTATGGCTATCCTTGGCCTTGATGACAAAATTAGAGAACAATGAAAAGAAGTACTAAGGGTGAAATTTAAAGATCCAGTGTGTTCTTACCCCAGGGTCAGCTAGTGTATTGTTATTGATGACATTTTAAAATTATAGTTTAAATTATAAGAAGATTTCAAAGGTAGAATACTACTGGTAACTTAAAATGGAACAATTTTATGACATGGGAATGAATTCAAAGAGCTTGTTATTTCATCATTATATTCTTATGATAAGCCACATGTAGTGTATGAGAAAACCATATGTTTACAAAAAACAACACATATATTGTACTCTTTGTAAAAAGATTTGGTTTTAGTTTCGAAACTGATTTATAGGAGGTAAAGCAGCTTTGGTGCTGGCAATGCAATTGAAACATTCAATAAAATTTGCTTTTGAACAAGGCAAGTTAATTCTTCTTTGCATGGAATTACTATTTGCTGTACAACATGCAAGTGATGTACACCCTATTTCTCATAAATCCTCACATTGGCTGTGAATTTATCAGGATGCATATTAATTAAATGCATTTTTGCTCAAATGATGAATAAATTGTGCCCAATGTGAAATATCTTTAAATACTTTTGTAATTCTATGCAGGCTGCAGTCAAAGTACATACTGGTGATAACATAGTGATGCATATATGAGCAAAATTATATGAATCTCAGCAAAGCATGAATCTGACATTATCATCTGCTATTCAAAGACCTTCCGGGGTTAAGTTTACATCCTTCCTCTGAAATTTGATAAAAAAAAAACGCTAAATATTTTTAGTCTGATACAAAATGCTTTATTTTTTTAGTAGTGTTCATGCACAAAGTTTAAAGCAATTTTGCATGAACAATCGTAATCTTTTTTTTAGTAAACAATTAACTAATCTAAACAGAGAGAGACAGAGACCAAAGTTGATCGGGCAACTCTTTTGGTTTGAGGTTTGTTCCTTGCTTGACTACCTGCTTGCTAAGTTTGAAAGACAAGTTCAAATAAAATCTTTGGAAAACATCGATTCTCTGCCTGCCCAAGGCGAACAAGTATCCAGTCTCTACAAAAAGAGAACGACAAACTTAAAAGAGCCCATGATTAATTCTTCACTCGTTAGCGGCTCAGAGGCTGATTTGTGTACATGATATTGAAATTCATACATAAAGACAAAGGTTAGTAAAAGCTGTATGTTGCACTTTAACTCATTGTATTCATTAATGATTTGTGGGGCCTAATCCTGATCGATTTCTGAGGAGTTCTACTTTCCACCCCACATATAATGTGTTTAATAATTATGTACACTATTGGCAAAAAGAAGAAATACAGTAAAATCAATGTAAAAGACATAGCACAGAAAATGTTTGGGGTCTTGATACCCACAGAATGGCAACACTGAAGACCCTAAATTAAAAACAAATCTAATAATAATATAAGTAAAATATTCATAATTTTATTTTTGTAATAATTTTGTTCTTGTAAACCCTTAGGGTACAAATTAAATGTTCTTTACACATAATACTATTGATTATAGTATAACACAAATTATAGAAACTGTTAAGTGTCTTTTTTATCAGCGGATTAAGCAATCAGCTTACAAGTATATAAAAAAGAAAGACATTCTTATAACAGAATTTTATACATACTTAGAATTAAGGATTAATGATACAGTAATTTAATATTTTGAATTACAAAGAAAACTTTTAATTGAAAATCAGAATTTATGCAAATGGTCAGTATTATAGTATGGTTGTAATAAACATTGGAAGTTCAGCTACTTGCATCTTCCATTTAAAAGCATCTTTCTCTAAACACATTCTTCATACTTACCACATTAAATGACCAAATGAAAAGCCACCGATTACAAACAGCCCCAAAAGTGTAATGCCAGCAATATTCTTCTGTCTTATCTAGTTTATATAACAAAGAATATTTAACAGTTCTTTAAAATCATTCATTACAAGAGTGCTGGATTCAGCAGGTTGGAAAATGGATGGATGGATGCTTGTCAGTAAATGTTTTAGTGAACCAAGTTTAAGTGAACAACTGAAAGGAATTAACAAAACAAATTAATTAGGCTATCTTCCTCACAATCTGGCTAAAAAGAAAATGTTTATTATTGACGCTCTAATTCCAAATGAATTTTGTAATTAACTACTTAAATGAACACTTTGAACATTTAATATTTCAAAACATTTGAATACCATTTAAAAATAATTTTGGCAACTAAAATCATACCATGACCCCAATTGAATTAACCAGGTTGGAGAAAGCTATATTATGATGTGTTATGTTATGTTAACTACACAATGGAAGATGGAGTAATCCTATGATCTTTTTTTTTTATTATTATTGTTTCGCTGATCTAAGCTAAAGATAGCTTGAATAATCAACCGTCGTAAATACAAGCAGGTGAGAAATGGGCACATGAACATTAGCATTTTAACAAAGTTAACAGCTAAACTAATTAGATCACATTATATTTGTACACGAAACCACAATGAACTAGCATCATTTTTGGAACATGGCTTCAAGAGTGCATTTCTCCCCTTGTGCATTTTGATCCATTCCTGACACTAGAAATAGCACTGCACACATACAGTAGAGACAGGAAGACCATTTTGTAGCTCATTTACTTCTTATGGTTGCACTTTACTTGCTGTGTGGTACATATTGCATGTTCATACCTGATACTAAATCTGATCATTATTCTCTTTTAATTTGATACTGTTATCCATTGATATTAACTACTATGTTCAATTCCATTGAATTGTTTAGTAGTCTCCTTTGTCTGTAATCATTTTCTGAACTGTGGCTGCTTTTATTTCTTTCAGCACCAGTGGTATCAGCAATAAATGCTTTAAATTGTACTGTAAGATATAATGACAATAAATACAAGTCCATCCATTTTTTGGTCCTGTTTAATCCAATGGTACATAGCTGAAGAGTGGGTGCATTTGGCAAACCCATTCCAGTGGCAGTATACACTAAATAGGACTCAGTCCTGGATGGAGCTCCGTTCGTCTACTTGGTGTATTCAGTCATACAGCACACTGACAATCTGAAGTCCCAGATAACCAAACATACATGTTTTTACTCTGTAGAAAGAAAACTGAAGAGCCCATTCAGATGCCGGGGTAAAAAATGTGAAAACTCCACAAAAACATCAATCTGGACAAAGTTCAGAACATCTCAAGTAAATAAGGCAGCATTACTATACCACCATGTTGATATAAAATGTTATTTATGGTAATATATCATATGATGTACTTTTCAATTTTCTGTCAAAATAGCTAGAATAAATAAAGAAGCAAACAGCTAAATAAACAAAGGAACAAGCAGATAGATAGATTAGAAGAATAGTACAGATAGTATTGTAACAAACACACTAGCTGTAAATAATAGTACAAGCAAATATTGGAACCATATTTTAATATGTAATTTGAGATAAACAAAGATACAATTCTAAATGATTAAAGATTAAGTTATACAGGAAATTATTATTAGGGCCAGACATAATTTTGTGTTTCATAATCTGAATGTTTCTTATTACATTACTAACACTACAGTAAGTTTTAATATTAACCACTAGACAGCAGCTTTCTGGTCAGCATTACTTATCGGCATGGTCTTTTTAAATCTTATGTAAAATAGATGTATTCCAGAATATCATACCTGTTCTCACTTCTCTCTTACTGCACACTGTAAGGACCTTTTTTATTTGGGAAAAATTAGTGGCAATGTCACTAAACTTAAAATGTAACAGACTGAGTGTATTTAGTTCTTCTGATAATGCTAATTTTCAGTCTGTAATTTTCATAAACTACCCTTTGTTACTATTTACCAGATAGCTGGGATTTAATGGAACTTTTCTTTGTAAGGTAGAACTGGTAAAAAAAAAAGTGAATGAAGCTGTGGGCTATATATAAATAGTCCACTTTGCAAAAGATACACTTTTGTAGGTCCTCTTCTAGTGTCCATCACAGCTTTGCTGACCTGGTGATGAACATGGCTCAGTGATGAACTGAGGTTAAGAACCGGTTTTGCCACCCTGAGAAGGTATGGTGTCTTTTAAAGTCATGTTTAAAGGTAATAAGGCCTTCATCATGAACAATGACTGTATAAATAAAATGATTTCTTTGTTAAAGCAGTCACGTCCCTCAAAGAACTGCTTAGTGATTAGTGGTTAGTGATTTTGAAGGAACATTGTCAGCAAGTGGTTTCATTAACCTTACAAGAAAGTGGAAATATGAGTAGTGGGATTTTATATATAGAAACAATAGGGTGCCCAGGTTTTCAACAACAAAACAGCATAATGAGACATTTGTTTTTTGCTAATGAGAAAAGAAATGACAGATATAACCTCCCTGTGATAAACATTTCTTGGAACCAGTGTGAGGGAAAGAGAGGCAGATGTATCAGAGAGTTGTTTCAAAGAATCTGTAATGTGAAAGTCCTGCCAGACAACTAATACACTACCTTTGTATGCCAGTTTCATGACAACTAAATGCCATGGCATCCAAAGTGCCTGTAGTTAACTCTTGCTCTGACAGTTCTGGTGTCTCCTGCAAAGTGTGGTAAGTGGCAAACCCTGACTGTAGAACATTTCACATCCTTAGATCATATCCACACCGATCTCTCTGATAGTGTTCCAAGTTAAACTCACTCTCAAACTTTGTTTGCATGCTTCTCTAGTATTAAATGACCAGCCAATATTTTTTCTCTTTCTTTATGTTCCCTAATGGCTATTTTACATACCTTCTCTTGTCTTCTACTCTTTTTTTCACATCCTGTGGCTTTGTTCCTTCTTCCCCTCTTATATATGTAACATGTTTTATCTTATCATTTCCATACCTTATTAAAGCTACACAGTGAAAACATTGTTTTTTTAAGCATCTTTTCATTTGCCAGCATGGGAATCACTCTTAACTTTTCAATTATATTAATATAATTATCATTATTACTGATTATGCCAATTATTTAAAAAATGTTTTATACATTTTCAGAAGTGCCATGTTTACTTTTAAGGTGACCTAACTCTTATAAATTTCATAAACCTAGCAATGTAAGAAGTGTTTGAAGTGTTACAGTTTCTGTGGAATAAATAATGTATTGTCCTTATTGAAATTTCTTATTCCACATTAAGGGCATTTAATTTCACAAGGCAACATTGGGGAATTCATTGAATAAAATGGTTACACTTGTCTTTATGCTGTAGAAGTTTAGTGTCATTAAAGGTGTAACAGCATGGCTATGCATTATGATTTACTCACTAAAATTCATCACCATCAACAGCCTACTTCACCTTGTGTATTCCAGCAGTATCACATAAAGGTGAAATGTTACCAGGACCAACCAACATTCCATACGTTAAGAGATGTATTGATTCCTGAACTTTATGCATAATATGCCAGTGATTAATGAATCCCTAGCTTCTCTGTGCAGAGTTAGTATTGGGCTCGGCCTTCAATGTAGTGATCCATCACAGGTTCTAGAGGGAGTTTAGACAGTGAAGAGTACCAATGACATGTGGAGTGTTCTGATGGTGTCCTTATCATTGATTCTCATTTGAGATTGCAGGCATAAGCAGAATTCAATAAACCCAAAATATTGTAGCAGGTATCTCATAAAAAACAATACAATATGTCCTTACACAAGTCAATTTTATTATCTCTGCTCCAAGGTCCCAGCATCATAATTTTCTTTTCAATAACTATTAAATAGAGTCTCATAGAACAAGTAATCTTACAACATCAGTTTTATGTTTAGATTCATATTAAACAACAACTATATTCAATGTTAAATATAGAAAGAAAAATCTGAGATCACCTGTGCCTCGATTGTTTTAATCCAATGCAACTTATTTCAGAGTCACAAATAAATAAATGATTTACTATGGAAATACAGATTATTAATATAAAAATGGCACTCTATAATGAATAGAAAGACATGTCCACTTTAAAATGTGTTTATTTTTTAAATTGTAACAAAAAGCAGAGTAGCACTGTAAAATGCAAGAGAAAACACATTCCAGATGGAATATCTTTACCTGACTGAGATGCCTTCTTGGCCAGGTGTAAACTACAATGGTTTGTACAAACTCACTTATACTGTATTTGATGAAATACAAATACCACACGTTGTTACTCTCTATGTAGAAGAACTTGATAGATCTCAGAGGATCCCTGAATTTCAAGATGTCATAAATTAATGGCAAAACAGAAATGCTGCAGGCCCAGGTGACTATCTAGTGTAATTTTATAAAATGTAGTAGTAGTAACAGTAGTAACAGCAGTACTGTCACATGTATGGAATTCTTACATGTATATCTGACCAAAATGCAAAACGTCACAACACACAGTGCTATAATAAAAAAGAATGTTTGAAAGTTATTTTAAAATGGAAAATGCACAGATGCAGAAAATATTAGTTTACTCAAGCATCAATTAAACATTTTGCTGTGTCTCACTTGTTCTCTTATTTCAGCGTGGTCAGTTGTGGAAGGTAAATTATCAAGAAAAGCCAGCAAAGCAGCAGTTAAACAACACACCTTTTATTTTATTTAATTTTCCAGTGCACTTGCACCGTCTGTCAAGCCTCACCCAACCACCCCTGCAAAAACATGTGATACTCGTATTCCGTAGCCCCCAATAAGAACACAGTATACTTTTTTAAACTGCTCTGATGCTCTACTGTATAAACAGAATTCTAAGTGTGCAACAACATCACACATTTAACTTATATAACAGAGTGTAGTTAACCTCAAAATAAAATGATTATTAAGTTAAACATCAAGGCAATAATAACTCTAAATAAATAACATACTTAAAAAAACTGAAGCAGCAACAAACTTTTTGAATATATAGTTATGAGAGTCAAGGAAAAGAGGAAGTACAGTGCGTGAAGATTATCATAATTCAGATGCACTTTTGAGTCTCAAAATATAAAAAACACAGGAAGCACTGATAAAGGCAGCTGACCAAGAATAATTGTTAATATATCATTGTCCATCTGTTGACCTTGGAAATGAAGTTACTATCTCCTAAAAGAGATTTTTCAATTCGGCATTGTCATTGCAGGCAATGTTTATTGATCTAGAGAAAATAAAACCAAAACATGACATCATGTGCTGATTACTGTCTTTCCAATTACATTCATCACATAGACCTGTTTCACTCCTGAGAAATGATGTCAAGATAAATGATTGTTAATTCTTGACAGTTGTTAAGCATTGATCCACAACCTCCGTGTTTCCGACATACGTTTGTGAAAACAAAGGTGATGTGGAAATAATCATTAATAGCTGTCCCCCGCGGCACCGCCCACATAGTAGTGAAACAGGACAAACTTTAAAAATCAATAAACAAACAGGTATCATTAGCTAAGTGGAGCCAAAGTACTCTCCAGCACATCGCAAGAGGTACACCGAATCAAAAGTAGGCTGGCGCGTGACTGAGGAGGGTCCCGCCCGGCTCCTCACTCCTGACATCACACTTCCCCATCTCCTCGGCCCGCAGCCTCTATCTTGGATTAGCATGAATAAATCACTCCTGCAAACGAACCATGATACTTAATGCGATGAGAGAAGTAGCAAAATCAACTAGAATGTTCAAGCAAATTATAGAAAAAACCCTGATCTAAATCCGTTAAGTAGTTCTCTCATAAAAAGCTAACAGACATACATACAGACAGACAGACGTAGGGTTTTATATATACAGCATAGAGATATCACATATTCCTGGTACTGTATTTCTAATGGTAAGGATATGTTTTCTATTTGCTTGTGTGATTTCTCACATAAACACAGAAGTAAATCAAAACAAACATAACCACATGGCCTAAAAAGTTTACTGTAATTTGCTCTTTCAAGTTAAAACTACACCCCAGAAAAGGTGAAAGGTTGTTGTGCAAGACAGAATACTGAGCTATCAAACACAACTAGTCTTCTTGTAAAATGGATAAATCTCATGATATTGGTGCTTTATTGTTAAAAAAGAACATGTAAACTATTTTACAATGTATGTTTAATCACAAGACAACTGTCTTGGTTTGTATGTTTTTAAGGTTTTTTCCCCTGTAGCCCACTAAGAGTCAGTGCAGGTAAGATATTAGTTTTTATTTTTAGAAGTGTTTAAATTTAGGACACAATTTCTCATAGCAAATATATATAATGTATATTATGTTTGTGAAGGAATAACTTTGGCTTGAAAAATACTAAAGTTATTCTTTAGGGACACTATTAAAAATTGCACCCAATGATTAATGTGAGCAATTGAAGTAACTGGGTGATGAAGACTAGAAGACTTGGTCAAAAATAAACAATAGGCCATAGCTAGGGAAATAAACGATTCAAACAAACACTAACAAAGGGCTAAATTAGAACAAAATTCAGAAACAAAAAGAAATCTAACACAAGATGTTTGGAATAACCCCGAGGGATACTGAAACTGACATGTCACCATACTATTTATAAAGGGCGTACCAGTAACATAACTTATTGCTACTCTCATGACAATGTTAACTGGAATATGATGATGCGTAGCCATTATAGCATCATGGAAACGATCAAAAAACAAAAAAGGCAAAGATGGTAATGAAAAATAACACCCTTAAAATAAACACAAAGATGAAAACTAAGATCAAACATGAAATCCATACATCTAGGCACCCCAAACCAAACTAAATTACACATGCAAGATTAATCATTAATTTAGGAGTGCCCCATCGTAACTAAAACGGCATGTTAAATAATCTACATGCTCCATGGCCAGTCAAATGGGCTGCCTTTTGCATCGACTGTAGCCTCTTGCAGCAGTTGCCGCACAGAATATGTTAAATTTAGAATACAAAGATTTATATTGAGATTTTAATATTTTCAAGATGAAATGCAATAAAACACTTGTAATGAAACATTTTTAGATGAATTGTTAAATTCATTTAAATCTAGATTGTTAATAATTACAAATTCAAAAAGTTAATATTTCTGTGTTCTTTAAAAGTTTTGAAGAATCAGTGCTGTAAGATTTCAGCTAACTTCACTTTAATGGAGAAGTTTTCTGTGTTGTAACTGGTAATGTGGAGAAGGGGATGGACAAGAACTGGGGTCTAATACACTCAGATAATATGGCCGCAATAGAGAAATCTGATACAGAAAAATATCCATTGCATTCTGCATCTCCAACCAATATCTCATGAACCTAACACCTATATGTAATTAAAATTTAAACAGTGGTCTGTAGCTGATGCCCATTAATGCACACATCCTCCTTGAGCCTAATTACAGCAGCCATAAAGGTTCTCTGCATTAAACATACAGGTGATTTTATAACCGCTAAGGAGTTTTTATGGATATTTTGGCAAGGTGCCTGGGAGTACACACAGTGTGTTCACTTTAGCCAATGTGACAGTGTGTCAAAAGGCACAAAAAAAAACAAGTTTCGTTTTGGATGACTACTAGGTGATAGCAAGTATCTCCCTTGTTTATACCTGCTAGTACCTGTAAATAACTCTTAGACAGCAGCTGAAGAACAATACAACCCAGCATATCAGCAAATCTTCAATGTATGAAAAACAAGGAACAGGCATAGCTTTGTGGAAAATGTACTTAGGCTGTCTTCATGTGATTTCCCTATACTGTATATAATACAATATACTGTATATAATATAATATGCATTCCTTACATACTTAAGAAGTAAACACACCATGCACTGTCCAAAGAACTGTGGGAATTTTTAATGCATAATGGAATTATACTCCATTTAACGATTGTGGAAAAATATCAGATAATATAAATTCGGATGTCTAGGAGGTAATTCAAGTATCTGAAAGAGAGTAAAATAGGCAGTGATGTTCAACCTTATTCTCTTCAATGTAGCATTCCACTTGCTGCAAGCCTTAATAAACAATTGCATTGTGCTGTCATCTAAAACGAGAACAGGCTTATTTTCTCAAAAGTGGGATTTTCTTTTGTGGTGTGCTTGTCATTTTTTTTTGTACTCATCTTAGAAACAATATGTGTTAGATTTTGTGCTTTTTATACTGTTTGTCATATTTAAATATTAAATTATGATGTCATGTTTACTTGATTATTCTTTTTACAAGTTCATTTCACTCCACTGAAGGGCCAATAATGAAAACATATAATGATATTATTATTAATCAACTGCTTTTTTTAGGCAACACCAGGAGCGAGGTTAACTGAATATTACTTTATGCTAACTCATAAAGTTGCTACCTAAGAAGAGTTTGAGAAATGCATAAAAAAGTAGCTTGTACATCGTGTATGTCCATCTAAAGTTACTCATTAATTGCTAAGATTCATCATTTTAGGAAATTGAGCCCAGTAAACTAATTGAGTTATTAAACAGGAAGCTAATCTTAATAATGTACCATTTATCTTGCTTTTATCATTTGATTGTGTTTGGTTTCAGTTCATTGCAGCATTCTGACTTTTTCTTTAGTATTGAGAGAATAGCACCTGAAAAGCAAATGCCTTGACAGTTTTGTGAATTCTTAGATGAAGTAGCAGCAGCTCACCTGTCTTAGAGGGCTTGTAGTCTCAATACTTTGTGACTTGTGTATAAATTACAGCGTATAATATGGATTCTAAATTAAAAAAATAAAAATAACTCCAATTTTTGCTATGTTATCAAGAATACCAGTATGTCCAGCACTAAGTTTAGCATAGCGCTTTGTAGCAAGGATGCATAACTTGAGGGGAGAAATCTGGTTAGTCTTCTTTTTGGTCATTGCCTCAGTATTGCACAAAGATTTAGAGAGAATTTATACAGTGCAGCAGTTGTTTCTTTTAGAGGCCAAATGTTACATTCCCACTCTGATATTGTAGAATGTATCATGTGCCATAACTGCACACTACTTTGTTCAGATCATTTGGCAATTTCTGGTTTTACCTCAGATTCTCCTGCAGTCCCTATAATCTATGAGTGCTCAAAAAAAGCAGAGGCTGTCAGTTGGACTAGTGCATCAGTCATATCTGCCAAAGGAAAAATAAAAGGTAAAGTTATTCCTACAATGAAAAATAGAATAAAAGAAAAGAGAGTTGATTGCAGTTATAAGTAAGATAAGAAAACAAGCAGTTCAAGTTTAATGCTTTCTAGGTGCCAGGCTTACTTAATAATGTTAAATCAAAAAACATTTTCTTGCATGTCGCTGCATACAAGCTAGGTAATTAAAGAAAACTTTAAAAGAAAATATCAAAATTTCATTGCATCTGGCCAATTACCCAGACTGTATGCAGGAGAAGATATAGTTTATAGTTTTACTTTTATTTCACTTTCGCATAATGCTACAGAGTCATAACTTTCAGCTTGCTTTCATTTCTATTAACTTTATTTTCACTTTTCCCTGCTTTCTTTGATCCATTGGTGTTATTTATGTTCAGTTCATTAAGTTGCCTTAGCAAACTGAAGGAAACATTTGGAATCTACCACAGTTTCTTCTACTGTCCTAATGATCTGCTATAAATGGGATGTGTACAAGTTTTATAATTAACATCTGAATACTTCAAGGACAAGGTTACCAAAGAGATATGTTAGGAAATAAAGAAATAACCCTTTAAGCACCCACTTCTGCCGATAATGTTTGCAAATACAAGAAACGGCAGCAGTGAGGCAGAGGACCTCCAAGTCTATGTGTAATATTTTTCAAAATATCACCAATTCTTTTTCATCTTCCTTTTGAAAACCAGGCTGTAGATGTAGAAGATTTTATTTTCAGGAAGACTGACTGGAATCATAACTCTGGAAAAGCAGTGTATATTTATCAATGAAAAATAGTGCAGACAATCTTATTTCACCGGGTCAGTATACAGTACATTAAACTATTAATCCAAAACCATATATATTACCAGGAGACATGCATAAATTCACTTTTTTATCTTTTATGCTGTTCCATCTGTTGACTCTTAGGCTGCTGCAGTGATTCATCATAAGCTGGTGACTCTGGTTGAATTTCAAGCTCTGCATGGAATCTTGGTCATTATGGGTGCCATTCATCTTTACATTTAGGGTGACATTCTGCTAGACACTATGCTGTCTTAATCTATGCTATGGTAGCAGAGATGCTGCTTGTCTTTAACAAGCATTACCCTATCTCAGAAACTCATTAAAATATGATCTAGAAATAAAGTGTGGCAAACTGACAGTCAGTCATCATCCAACCCACTATATCCTAACACAGGGTCACGGGGGTCTGCTGGAGCCAATCCCAGCCAACACAGGGCACAAGGGAGGCACAAATCCCCGGGCAGGGCACCAGCCCTCCGCAGGACACATACACACACACACACCCACACCCCAAGCACACACAAGGGACAATTTAGGATCGCCAGTGCACCTAACATTTGGACTGTGGGAGAAAACTGGAGCACCCGGAGGAAACCCACACAGACACGGGGAGAACATGCAAACTCCACACAGGGAGGACCCGGGAAGCGAACCCAGACCTCCTTACTGTGAGGCAGCAGCACTACCATTGTGCCACCCCAAACTGACAGTCATCATAGTTATTAGACTTCAAAGTGATATCAAAAATATATGTATGTATATAAAAGATGAATACACTGTGGCCACCAGGGGACATACCAGAGTCCCAAACCCCCTCAGACCCAACTTCCCACAACAATTCCAAGTTTGAAATGACTGTTTTCTTTTTCACAAATACCTTCCATAAGCTTCACTTGCAATCAAGACTACATAATCCAATATAAATTATTTTCTTTCTTTACATTATTTTCCACTTGACTCCTCCTAAGGCTTTGTCCACCAACTCCAAATGACCCACAGAGTGAATGGAGTGGTTCCTTTTAGGCCAGTCCCAGAAACACTTCCAGTGGACCCACTTCCAGGTCTGGTGGACACCACTCTAGATAAGGAAACTTATTCTGAGCTGTGACCCCTAGAGGCACTCATGGCACCCAGCAGGTTTGTGTGTGGAGACTACAACACTTAGGCTGGCCTACTAGTATGCGCATGGGTTCTCTGGCCATGGATGCTGTCACCTGATTGCCTGGGGGAGCATTCATTTTCCGTAGGCATTCTCCCCTCAATCTCACAAGTATTTTTTTTTTTTAATTTCTAAACAGCATGAATACACTATTTTACAATATTTTTACAGTTTGAAGACACAGATCAATACTCAATACTCAATAACATTCTTGGCTTAAATAATGTACATATTCAGTAAGTTTTAATGCTTTTGTTTACACACATATAAATAATGCTTTATTTTAGAAGGCAATATCTTGTGGTAAATTAATATATACTGCAATAGCAAAGCAAAGACACAAAGGAGTGCTGGGCCACCTGTAGGCAAACCCCATATAATTGAAATCTCAGTGAAAAAAATAAACAGTTAAATAGCATTGGAGAAAACATCTTTTCAAGTGGGAGTCTGGTTCTGACTATCCAAGATGGCAGTTTTTCCAGTTAAGATGGCTTCTAGCAGGAAGAGTTGAATCCAAGCGGACAGAAACCAGAAGTGATATCAGCGGTGGAAAAGCTATTAATCTTCTGGTCTGCAGAGGGAGGAAGAGAAAAGGCGTTATCAGAGTGCTATCACCTAAAGTGACGAAGAATTACCATCACCAGAGCCCTTAAACTGTCCCTAAGCACATGTGTTTGACAATACCATGATTGTAAAAAATAACTTAAACTTTTAAAAATCAAAATAGCAAACAAATAAGCATTTTTAAAAATAAGACAGTGACTAACATCAGCACTATATTCATTTTTGGTCCTAAAGTAAATACAATTTAAAGACTAATGAACTGAATCATATGAACTGTAAATGCCACAGTGGTTGGATGAGCATCCCGAGCAGAAAAGGGAATATTTCCTTACCCAGAAAACAGGAAGGAGCCAGACCTAGAAAATATGGCCAGAAGGAATGGATGGACAAACCATCAATTGTAAAAGACACCACAGGGGATATGTTACTCTCCGAAGACACGAAATGGCAGCAGCCCTCCATATTGGTGCTCATTTGGGAACCAGCAGGGAATGCTGGGAGATGTAGTCTGGCAACACAGTCCTGTTGGGAATCTTGGGTGCTGCAAAGGGGCGCTGTCAGGAGATGTGCTCCCGAATTTATGGCGCTTCTGTATGACCCGGAAGTACTTCCATTGGGCAGTGGCCTTGGACCCAGAAGAATTCCCAAGTCCTTAATAAAAGGGGCCGCACTCCCTCATCCAGGCGAGTCGGGGCTGGGAGGATGTGGAGTAACACTCAGCTGGAGGAGGGCAGTGCAGTGGTGAGAGGAATTGTGAGATAAAATTTGTGTAGACAGAATGCCTGTGCTTGTGCTACTTTGAGGAGGAATTTGGTTAATAATCCACCCTTTATTTGAGGCTGGGACTCTGTTTGATCGTGTTTGGGGGTTTGGTGCTCGCTGATGCCCCAGTTCCATTACAGAACATTTCTGCATCTATGACTTGATTAATTATACTCTTCACATTCATTCTTTACACACTTTGAGCAGCTCCATATTTGGTCTCTAGGGAGAAAGAAAAATTCAGACATTCTGCTGTGATTAGATAGTGATATTTTATTCTTTGCATCCTTTTTCAAGATCACAGTAAACAGAGATCGTGAGTAAATATTTAAAGACAAACTTTATAATTCTATTTCATTGACTTTTGTAATTATACTAGGCCAGTCAGTTCATTTCTTGTTACAATTGATTGTATAATCACCATCACTGTAAGCTACCTCTTAGGCTAATGCAACCTTCCCATAACTTTGATCATGACAGAGTTCAAATTAGATTTTTTCTTTAGTGTGACACAGATTTGGTCTTTTTAGAAAAAACTGAAATACAATTAGAATTCAACTATTTGTGGTATGACTGTCACCAGGCAAGACAGCTCAATTTCTACATGTTTTCTGAAATATAACACCACAAAAGCATATTTTTTCAAAAGAGTATTGCAAATAGACATTGATATAACGCAGTGTTTTTCAACCTTTAAGTATTTGCGACCTGAGTTTTCATAACAGTTTTAATCGTGCCCCCTGTTTTTTTGAAAGGAGCCCACTAATACCAATTTGTTCTTTTTTAATTAATGATGTATCATAGATGCATATTTTATTATACCTACTTAACTTTTATTGACATTTAACTAACTCTATATTTATTTTTCTAGTATCAGAATGTAGCTTACGTTAATTTGTTTTGGTTTCAATAGATGTATCTTTCATATTTTTGATTCGCTTTCTTTTTTTCACATCTTTGCGCCCCCCCTTTTTGTTATTTCGCGCCCCCTGCCCCACAGTTTGAGAACCACTGACATAAGGGATCAAATCTCCCTTTGACTTTCTAAAATTGTCAAACTGCTGTTTTGCATTAAACCCCCTCACATCTCATGCCTATCTTACGCTCAATGTTGCTGATGTAAACTCAGCTGTGAAAGTGTGTATGTGTGTCTATGTGTTACATAGATTGCACATAGTGTAAGGGATAGGAATGCTCTAGGAGAACTGCACTCACCACAGGGTGTTAGTAATAACATTTCATAGACTTCAGGGGGTGTGGGCATTAGTGTAGAGGGGCCTGTGCTTGAACCATTGTTTGGCCTTCACCTGGCTTCAGTAATGGAACAACAGAATACTAGAATGTATATGAAACTTTAGGAGTAGCCTAGACTTGAGTATTCAATGCATAAGAACAAGAAGTAGTCCCTGAGCAAAGAGTAATGGCATACAGCAGGTGAAAGCATAAGTGATTCATCAATAAACAACACTCTATTGAGATGTCTCTTATTAGTGCCTCAAAGAACAGTTTTATTTTCAAAATGAATTTATTACTTCTGTGCAAAGTGGCAGGTAACTTGTTGGCAACTCAAAGGAAACACCTGAAATGTTTTTACTTTTGACCTGCTGTCCATAAGGTGTTTCAAGTGAAGGTTTTGTTAACTTCAAGATTTCAATTTCAGGATTCTGAATTATTCAGTATACAATAAATGCAAAACAAATCTACGGCTCATCACAACTTACATCAACCTGGAATTGGGGTACAGTGTGTGCTGTTGGATCACATCTGTTGAGATCAGTCACATTTACAATATATGGACAAATGGTTTGCGGACACCTGACCATTACAAGCTGCATAAACTTGTTGGACATCCCATTCAAAATATTAATATGGGTATTAACATGAAGTTGCTGCCAAAAGAGCATTTTTGTGAGGTCAGGTACTGGTATTGAATGAGAAGACCTGAATCACAATTCAAAGGTGTTCAATAGGTTTGAGTTCAAGTCTTTGTGGCACTCAGGTTTCACCACACCATACTCATCAAACCATACCTTTACTGACATGGCTCTGTGCACATAGGCACAGTCATGCTGGAACAGAAAGGTGCCATTCCAAAACTGTTGCCACAAAGCTTGAAGGACACAGAAGTCCAAATTGTCTTTGTATGCTGTAGCATAAACAGTATCCTTAGCTTGGACCAAGGGGCCTGGCCCAAACCATGAAAAACAGTCCCAGACAATTATCCGTTCTCCACCAAATTTTACACTAGACATGGCCCAAACCATGAAAAACAGTCCCAGACAATTATCCATTCTCCACCAAATTTTACACTAGACATTACACAGTCTGGAAGATACTGTTGTCTTAGTACCTGCCGAACACAGATTCTAATTGTCCTTTTACTATGTACTATGTCATTTTATTTTACCATATCTGTATCTTCTATGCTACACCAGTCTGATGATTATCATCATTATTATTGTTGTTGTTGTTATTGGCCCCAGTGCTGTCTACTGCTGCTATCGTTTCATTTATTGTGTATTTCATTGATTCTGTTGTAAATATTGCAAAACATTTTCAATAAACATTTTTTAACTCACCCATTTTGGAGCTAGTTAAGTTCAGCACAATACAAAATCAATTCCTTTAGTAACGAGCAGAAACTGAGCTCCATTCTAACTTATGCTTGCTTTTGAAAAGCTGTATTCAGCCACACATTGTGATGTTCATTGAAACCACAGTAAAGGTCATGTATGGGAAGAAATTCAACATAAAATAAAAAAATATTCACAATTACACTGTGTCAAAATCAAGAGCTAATAACCCTTTAGTTTAGTTGCTCATTGAGTACATATACACTTCAAACATCTGTAGCCTTTGAAGCAGCTGGGAGCAACATGATATATTAGCCATAACCACTATAAGGACAATGAAATAAGTTCTTAGAAATAAGAATGTGAAAGTGTTTCCAAAACAACCATTGTGATGTACTTCTGTTGTGCAGATGTAAGATTTCATATTATAATATTACTGTCAAGTAGAATGAATCCATGTGTATTTATCACTAAAGGCAAGTTATGTTCTTACTAATGTGTATTAGAAATGGATAAAGAATTATGTAGTAAACTTTCAGTACATAAAATACTTATGCAGAGGATAGAATTTAGTTGTGTACATTTTCATAGACTATTTATCTACTGTATTGCTACCATCTATAGCAATATATTTATGTAGTCTGATCTTGTAAAATGCCCTTGAATGACTTGAGATGCACAATTAAATAATATATTATTAAAAATTGCTGTTATTGCTCTTATCTTCTACAAAAGAAATTTACTTTTGAATTTTTTTTGTGAGTAAGTAAGCCTGAAAACCACACATCCTTTTCACACACTACAGAATAATAACAATTTAAAACCAATTAGAGTCTAAACCAGGTCTTTACTGATATCGCAGTATGCCATTTAATCCCTTCACTGCTCCACTTGGTGATTTTAAAGCTAGTGCAGTCACATTACATTACATTTCAGAAATTGTAGAATCCTGTGAAGTCCATTAAGGTAACACTGTATTTCTCCCTCAGTGTGGATGGCTGCATCTGTAATAGTTTTACCCATAATGCCTCCTTTCCAGCAATTAATGGGAAAACATGTGAGGTTAGTCTATTTTCCCAGTTCTGCTTCCTGGTTATTCCTGTTGTAGATGGAAATGTGGAATCAGATGTGAAATGTAGTGTCTGAACATGTCATTCTATTTTTGGAATTATATTCACTTTCAGAAACTGTAAAATGAAGGAATCTAAAGATAACGAGGTTTCTGTTGAGGAGGTCTATCCTATGTTTTCATGCCCAGTAGATTAAAAGTTTGGACTTAATAATAATTATCATTACTATTTCTAATAGTAATTTTTAATGATAAAAACACATTTCACAGTTATATGAATTTAGCTTTTGCTTAGTGTTCTGTTCCTTTGCAGTTTTTTTTTTTTTTGGACATAGTTATTCCATTCCAAACTATTGCATCTGAACCCTACTGTGTGTAGTTCTTGTCAGCCTTAAGCATACTTCTAAGGGTGTAATGTAATTGATATAGTGAATTATCTGTACAGGAGGGCAGCATTGCATTGGAGGTATGATGCCTTCAACACATCACATTTTATGGATCTCTAGGCATATTACACCCCAAAACAGAAGTGCATGATTGATGGCAGTGGAGAGTTGGCGGCACTGAATGTCTTGATTTACTGCCCCTTCCAGGGCCATAATGAGATGTAATTCTAACTATGCCACAGCCCTTTGTGAGAGCAGAGCAGCGTTTGCTCCAATAGGGTCAGTTCCTTTTCACTTAATCTTCTGCCAAATTTTGATAGCTGTCTTATTAACACAGATCTCTTGCATACATCTTCATTAGCAACCTATTAGAGTAGAGGTCACTAAATTGAGATAAATTCTTGACCTCCTTTGTATAATCTCCGGGAAAAAGACTTTTCCTAACAAGTGAATGATTTATTACAATGTGAGCAGGCAGTTTTTTTTCTGTTTTTTTTTTTTTTTTTACTTTAGGGAAGTTTTTTTATAATCATTGAAACCAGAAGCTCATTAACCTAAAAGTTTAAGTTGATTGTGTCCAGAAGCAAACTTATTCTATTATATTGCGGAGTCTTCATAAGATACTTATATTGGAAATTAAACTAATGACTGTAATAAAAAAGGGAACATTTGAAACAAATGACAATACTTTTTAGTTGTTTTGTAAATATGTAATGCTATTCACTATAAATAAACTTTTAAAGGTAATTTAATTGCTGGTCAACATTCTTTACTGTGATGTAAAGATATGAAAAAGAATAAGTGGACAGTTGTTATACATCATTTTCAGAATAATTTTCCAACTTGCAGATAGATATCTATCAACTAAGTATTGCACTTCTATATTCTACTAAAAGATACTTTCAAAAACAGAAATTTCATGTCATGCTTTACCATTGACAATTGTTTGAGTTGATACTCAATTCTTTACTTATATGTCTCCCACTGACTAGAGACAATACTAACAATAGAGAATGAATACAACACTATTCATTACAGGAAGCCTTATCAATATCACAGGTGTTGAACGGCTCATGGTCTCACCCCTCTCTGTTTCTCATCCTCACATGGAGAGGCTGGCTGTGAACCCTGGGCCTCCAAGTCAGAAGTGAATTCTTATCCAGTTCAGCACTACAAAAACTGTACCACCTGAATAAGCAGGCTTGTGACTTCCAAAATACAGTTTGAGGGGGATTTTATGCTACATAGGGCTCTAAACTCTTGTTATAGAAGATATAAACAAGAAACACTCAAGCAATTGTCAGTATGAGCAACTGTTCAGTAGGCTCATGACTTGGATAAAAGCTATCCCTTAATTTAGAGGTGTCTTAATGATCTTGTGTTATCTGTGAGAACAGAAGAGGGACAAAAAGTGAATGTTCAAGATCACAGACCTTTACTATACCGCTTGCCTTTCTAAATGTTATGCGTGTCCTTAAATTAAGAGAGCTGTGTGCTATTAATATTCTATGCTGACCTTTCCACCCTCTGTAATGCTTTGTGGCCCTTAGTGTTGCATGAGGATGAAATACAGCTACAATATATCTGTATAAGATGGTAATCATAGATGAAGAAATGGGTAAACCTTCTTTGATGAAATGTGTTGAGATCACTTGAGGATACCAGTGAGTGTCACTCCAAGAAATATAAAGCTGTTGACTGTCTCCACTACAGCTACTACAGTACACATAGGTTTATGGTTTGCCTCCTGCATCCTGAAATCAATGACCAGCTCCTTAGTTTTGCTCACATTAAGAGAGAGATTGTTGTCATACATCTAATGTGTTTGAAGGTGGATCTCATCTCTGAAAACCATCTTATCATTTTTAGTGAACAGCTCTACAGTGGTGGTGTCTTCTGCAAATTTCATAATGAAGTCAAAACTGTTTGCGACCAGTTATAGTTGAATAAGTAGTACAGCATTAGGCTTTAGGGAGGCACATCACATTTCCTTTTGGGGTTTCTGTGGCGATGATAAGTGCAGATTAGGTCAAACTGCCTTTCTGTAAATTCTGGTTCTGACAGACATCCAGCTGCAGAGGCTCCCAGTATGTCCCAAGTCTAGGAGTTTTGTGATCAGCTTTGATAATACAATTGTATTAAATGCTGAGCTGTAGTTTATAAAATTAACAGTGGTCATTTCTGGGCTAGCATAGCAGTATTTATTATCCAGGAGTGGTAGGATAATGAAATCCAAGAGATATGGCATTCTCTGTAATGATATGCAAACTATTGGTTATCCAAAATATCTGCAATATTGTGCTTAATGTTCCCTTACACCACTCTCTCAGAGCATGTCATCACAATGAGACTGTATGCCACTATATGGAAATCGACTATGGCATTCTACTTATATTTTCTATTTTACAGTTACCTTTTTATGAGAAAGGCAGGGACTATAGATTCTTTCAGTGATGCATTACAAATAACAGTGAAAATACCAGCTAATTGGTCACTGCAGGTCTTTAAAGCTTGTACCGAAACTCATCTGGACCACATTTTTTATGCTGTCTCAGAAGCAGAAAATGATGAATCATGCAGTGCTACAAGCAGTATATTCTGGTTAAAAGATATGTTTGGGTTTCCTAAAGTTGTGTCTTAAGGCTAGATGGAAGCCTGAAATAGTAAGGCTGGGTATGTTAATTTACTCTTCTGTGACGAAAAGAAAGTTTTGTACTTACCTCAAAGAAAGGAGGCAGTACAGTGCAGTGCTAGACGCCAGTGAAAGGTGCTGGATAGCTGCATGGGCGCAGTATGAGGTGCACGTGTGAGAAGCTGGACTGCTACACACTTGTGTCCGTGAGTGGTGCCGACACTCTAGAGCTGCTCCATCATCTGTGGGGAAAAAAGAGACAGGTAAGATGTCAGTTAGTAGAAACCATGTGGGGGCTCAGAGAGTTCAGGGAGAGGTGTTACTTGAGCAGGGTTAAAGAATGGAGCCTGGATCATGGATCCGTTCTGCATGAGGGCTAAGCATGCGCATGAACGAGTTCAACATCTTGTTGATTTAGGAGCTGCAATTAAAAGATTACGGGTAAACTTAGCAGAGTGTGAACCTATGGGTGGGGTGGGACAGTTGTCTGATTGGAACTGGCTGCAGACATCCTGTGAGGATATTTAACACTTTGAAGGCAAGGTATGAGTTAAGCCATATCTCATGGAGCCTGTCAAAATGTGACATATGAGAGAAGCTGTATCTCAGCAAACAGCCACAATAGATACAGCCATCTTGCTATCGAGCTTTGCTGCCGCATCTTAACCCGAATTTTAAACATCTTTATCCTTACCTAGATATAGTAAAATCAGAGGTGAGTTCCCAAAAACCAATGACAATAAGAGGTTAATGAGCAACTTTATGAGGGACGTGTATAATAATTTATAAGCTACTTTCTTGTGGGTTTCCCAAAACTCCTTTCAATCATCTGCTTTACCAAGGAGCATAAAGTACTATTATTACATTGCCTACAAAAAAGCAGCATAAGTAGACTGAAAAACAATTGATTTAAAAATCATATTTATATATTTATATGGTGATGCTTTGGACCTTTTGGGGATGAAACAAAGATATGAAAAATAATATGAAGTAAACATTGCTGTATGGAATATTTTATTTTTTGTGCAATCCCTTAATTTAAAAAAGGGGGATAATTTTCAAGCATATGCAGAACTCATTTAGAAATGTGCCCCATTAACAAGCAACAATATTTGGTCACTTACACATATGCTGATGGTTGAAAAATGTCTGTGTTTGAAATTCCATTTAAAAAAATATACTATTAGAAGTACAATGAATACATTTATTATTATAGTTTAAAAGAAGCAGGGAACATCTTTCTGTAATGCTGCCTGTTCCACCAAATAAGTACAAAATAAGAAAACAAGAAGACTAATTAATTAAATACTTAAACTAGAAGCCACTGCGACTCCCCATGATCATGGCTGATCCCAAAGATCCCCTGCCCTGAGGTAGCCCAGTGGTTGGTTCAAAGATAGACTTGTATCCAGAGACAAAGGTGACAAATTAGGGCTCTCAAACTCCATTTGGGGAAGGCAGCAGGGGGTGCTATTATTTGTCTCAAACTATCAATTAGATTAATTGTTCTAGTTGTTGGTCTATTTCTGCATTCAGAAATTTGATTTAGTAATAGCCTGCACAGTCCCTACACAATAGTTTAGACCAGCAGGTGCCAGCATCTTTGTGACTCTGTAACTGCTATTCTTTTAGCCAGTTTCTCCATCTAAGATTAATTCCCCTCTTTTACTGACAGTGTTGTTTTCTGAAATTACTTATTTTGCTAGGCAAACTAATACATTTAATTTGTGAATTAGAGTTTAAGAAATTTTTAAAGATTCATAGTTTGATTGTTTGCATTGCATGTCCATAATTTTACAACAGAGTCTTCATTCTGCACCCATTTAGGCAGCATTGAAGATGAATTATTTTCAGTGTGTCACTGTGGTATGTGTATTTAATAAGCTTTGCACTGATATAAATAGCCTGTTCATATAAATTTTTATTTCTGGTTATTATTTTGATCATTATGTCACAGTGCTCACTTTTTCTATTTGTTATGCATTGCATTCTTGTGCTGATGAAAGGCCAATAACGTTTCTTGTTTTATGGAGACTTCAAGAAAAAGGGGGCCTAAACTCCCACTTAAACAATGATTGGTTTATTGCTTCAAAACAAAATTATCCAAAAATTTACAGAAAGTGTTATGACACCCTGACATGTTGAGACTCTAGAACTTGCAGGAGCATCACAGCTGCTGATCTGTTCAACCCTGGGGCTTTTGAAATGCAGCTCTTTGTAACCTTCCACAACGCAGACATCCGCAAAGTCCTACAACATTTCGAGAAGACAACGAAAGAAGCACAGAGGACACATCATCTGACAAGTGCATTCATCTTGGAGAACTTTTATCTTGAGTCCCCTGACAGTCCCTCTCCCTGTCCACAAATCCTGTTTGTGGATTTGTATGCTAAAATATGCTTTAATATAAACTTAAGCATGAAATTGTTGTTTGTGTCATGGCTGATTTGTTGATGTAGTTATTTTGTCAGCATTATGGATCTGGAGTGGGACAACCTTTCGAAGTGGAACAACTGTGTGATTCTCCACATTTAACCTGGCCCATCCAATGAGCAAGCTTTTCCTGTAAACACAACCTAGGAAACTTTACTTTACCTATCTAGATGCCAAATTAACCTTTACTTTTAGTGTCTCATGCAGTTCCCAGTTAATTGTCCAGTGATTTACTATATGATATTGGGAGCTACCAACTAATATGTAATGCAGATCTGTAAGTGATTGCCCGGATAACACAAAGATAGATAGATTCCCACGGGTGGAGACACAGCTGTGGTCTCCTGTTTCTGGCTCTTGTCCTACCTACCTCCACCAACATCTGCTAGGCGTCCTTCATCTTCTACTCCCTTGGCATCTATCAGATCCCTAGGGAGCTTCACCTTGACGCGCCAATTCTTTTGTGCCCCTGCTGGGCTTCCAACCACACTAATTCCTCTCCACCACACTCACTCATTCTCCCAATGCTGCTTTTTAGTTTCATTTCCATCTGTTTCCCTCACTGTCCTGCTCAGGCTTCTTTTAAGAGGGTACAGGTGTTAATTACAGTGGAAACTCGGGTCACGGCCGTAATTCGTTCCAAAACTCTGATGGAAGTCATTTCCACCATAGGATTGTATGTAAATACAATTAATCCGTTCCGGACCGTACGAGCTGTATGTAAATATTTTTATTTTATTTTTTTTAAGCACAAAAACAGTTAATTATACCATAGAATGCACAGTGTAATAGTAAACTAAATGTAAAAACATTGAATAACACTGAGAAAACCTTGTATAGAGAAAACTAACATTGCAAGAGTTCACGCTATAGCATTACGAACCGCTCTCTGTAAACACTTTTTTTAATGAGTTTTAAGCGCAGGGAAAAAAAATGAACATTTGAAAAATCTTTAATTTATACAAAAACTAACCATAAACAACCAAGAAAACTAACCTTGCATGAGTCGAGTTCTGGCATGAAGGAAGTGAGGAGGAACTGGGTGGAAAGGAGATTACAGTTTTGAGGTAAAGTCTGTGACAATGCGGGTTCGCTGCATGCTCCTATCTTGCTTCCGGGAGCCCTTAAACCCATCACCGTCAGTAATGTTACCGATGAGCACAACAGTGAGGCACTACAATGGAGCAATCGGATGGTGCAAAAATTGCCAAGTGCTTTTATTTAAATCAACAAAACAACAATCAAAAACAAAGTCCAAATTAAATAAAGTGCAGTGCTTTTAGAATTCTTCAATAAATAAATGATCCCATAAAAACAGAAGTGAAGTGGAGGTTAAAATCCAATAGAAAAAGTCTTCATTAAATACAATGAGATTAAAACAATGCTCGAAGCAGTCTCTTTAAAAACAAGCCCGGTGCCTTCTTTAACTGCCTTCTTGTGCTCTCTCTCTCGCAGCACAGGGAGAGACTGAATGCGTGTGGAAATCATCGGCGCGTACGAATCGGAAGGGAAACTGGCTTGTTCATCACCTGAGTGTGTGGTCATGAACAGATGCAAAAGTTTGGCGAACTTTTTGGTCGTAACCCAATTTGTACGTGGTCCGAGACGTTCGTGAGCCGAGGTTCCACTCTATATGGTAAGGAGAAAATTGGCCAATGAATCTGCACATGAATGCGGGCTCACCAACTCCATCATCAACACCCAGGGCTGCTCCATCAGGTTACTGCACACCTAACTACGCCCCTGCCCTGAGCTTGAACACACTTTTTTTTAAAAAAAATGTGCCACCATGGACCTCTTTCATCAAACAGTCCAAGCCGTTATTGATGTGGACCCTCAAGTACATGTGGCAATGCACCATCTCCACATTCACTCCCTGAATAGTGACCGGGCATACTGGCTGTTTGGTTCAGAGAAAGTCAAGGAGCATTTCCTTGCTTTTGGTGATATTAAGTTGCAGACAACTCTTTCTGCACAAAGAAACAAAGTTCTCCACACAAATGCACTCCTCTGTCTCAACCCTCTTATCGATACACCTCATAAGTGCAAATTTTCTGCAAGTGACATGACCTGGTGTTATATGTATAGTCAGAAGTGTACAGAGTGAAGAGAAAAGGAGACAGGTCTGTTCCTTCTGGTGCTCCAGTGTTGCTCACATTTGTATCAGACCAATTTTCAGGACATCATAGGCTCATCCACCTGCATATATCTGAGCTTACCCCATATACAAATTGTGAATGCCCACTGATGAACTACAACATTTACAGTGTTTACTTGCAACTATGTAACTAATAAAGACTTTGCTTTTTCTCACACATCATTGGCACATTCCAGTCCTTTGTGTTAGCTAAGTATAGGGTAGCTAGGCAAGTGGCATACAAGTACTGTACAGGGTAGCTAAGCAAGTGGCATACCTTTTGCAGTAGCCTTACTAGAATCCAACCAATCTGCACTTCTCTCACAGTTCAAAAGTCCAAACCAATTCTTGACTGCTGTTGGCAACTTCAGCATCACTCTAGCAACAAACTTGTATCTCTCTCCTTTGTGACAAGAAGTCTCAGACACCATATTGCTCTCATGTCAGGACTCAGATTGACAACTTTCGGCACCTCCTAACAATCTTGTCTTCCATCTCTGTCAAGACAGGACTCTATTTTTGATAAGAAGTATTTCTAGCTTGTTTTCCCAAAGGAATTTAGGAACAGGTGTTTGTGCTTCTGCAGCTCTTAACTCACTCAGAAGTCCCACTCACATAATCCTTTCAGACCTTCCCTCAGGCCAAGATTAATCAACAGCCAACAGCCTGCTGAGACATGTGATTTAGAGAATGGAGGTAAGATTAAGTTGTTCTTACTAAGTCATTATCCTGTCAGGTCTGGTGGTTTTCATAGATAGATGGGTCAAATTATTTATGTATTTTATACTGCCTAATAATTATCCAGCCAATCCGTTTTCCAAACCCGCTTATCCGGAGCAGGATCATGGGGAAGTATCAGCTGCAAAGCAGGAACAATCCATGGACAAGGCACCAGCCCATCCCAGGGTCAGCACACTCATACACATCAGTAGTCAATTTAACATCAACTATCCACCTCACTTGTATATCTTTGGACTATAGGAGGCACATGGAAGAAACCTATTCGGACATGAAGACAACATGCACATGCCATGCAGGGAGCCTGAACTCTGTTCACATTGTTTTAAGGCAGCAGCACTAAAACTGCGTCACCACTAACAATTATTTTGCAGCATATTAAGAAAATAATTGTCTTCTGCTGAATAGTCCTGTTGAGATAAATTTCAGTTCCTGAATAAAAAATGTACCATGGGTAGTATAATGGTCAACAGTGCTGCCTCACAGTTCTAGGTCTACCTGGTCCAGTTGCTGTCTTTGTAGAGTTAGCATATTTTTTTGTGTCCATATGGGGTTTCTCAAGATTCTCAGATTTACTTCCACATCCAAAAGACATCCAATTTAGATTAATTGGCGACTTTGAATTGGCTAAGCATGTTGCCTGTGGCTGTTTAAATGAGTGTGCTCTGCTGGTGTTCAGTTCAGGAATGACTAGTGCCTTAAGCTGATGAGAAACCTAGAATGAAGAACTGTTCAGAAAATAGAAAGATGGTTTTTAAAAGGAAATTATTACATAAAAATACAGACAGATGAAAGAAAATTAGGAAAAAATGGTTTTGGTTGTGAGGTTGGAGGTGTTTGACCAGCTGTGGATATTGGCATGGGCTTTCATCACATCTAGCTGGTGCTACAGTATGGCAGCAGTAAACTAGTTTGTTGGATGCTATTTGTCTGCCACAGCACATATTTATAAAGGGTATTTGGTCAGGCCTGTTTTGGCAGTATATTTTTAAATGTAATATATTTATTGCTTGCATCTGCTGTAACTAAAAGATAACATGAAAAAGAATGATAAGATAATGTAAAATAACAAATATCACATTACATATTTATTGGCTCTGCTGCACTTCTATTTGCACAATTCTGAAAACAGCAGCATATTTATTTGTAGTGTACTGGAAAGAATATCTCATTGAAACAAACAGGAAAAATCATTTAGCCTACACAATGTAAGTGGCACTAACAGCCTTTTAGAGTTTAAACTGCAATGCATACACAGCGACGTGTCGAATGTTTTATTGTTTAAATATAATACTTATTTCTTACCAGCTTCTTCATGGTTTATGCACATAACTGATCTTTCTAAATGGAGAACATTTTTTTGTTTTCCGCTCCTTTGTGTATATTATGCTGTACACAGTGTCAATCGGATCATTCTCTTTTTGTTTTCACTTTTAGACTTACTTTTAGGAAAAAACTTAACCATTATTAAAAAAAAAAAAAAAAAAAAAAAAAATTATGGATGTCTATGAAGCACTCAGTGGCAGTACTAACGATACATTTAAATGAATTCCTCAAATAGGAAAGTAGAAGGCTGACCTTGAATGCTTAGTGGGAAAGGAAAGGAAATGAATGACTAGATATCGGCAGATGCTTTACAAACATATAACAATCTTTACATAAAGCCCTTTGTGACAAGTTAAGGCAGCACTTAGTGCTCTTGGGTCCAAATCACAGCCTGATTCCTGTCTTTGTGCAGATTGTACATTCTCTATGTGTTTTACCACATCAGACAAACATACAAATCAGACTGGTTAGTGTGTGTTTGCTTGTACTTTTTGATCGACTGGAGTCACCTGCAGTTCTGGTTCCTTTGTGTGCCATTCTAACAATCAGACACTTAAGAGAATGTGTATGTGCCACACAAGTGGCAGTCAAATGCATGATTTTGGATCTATGATGGAGCAGAACCATCTCATTTAAGAGAGTTCATGATTGCAGCTTTTAAAGATATGAAGTCTCATAATAATACACTGCCTATATTCATTTTAAGTCCACATTAAATGTTTTGAACTTTGTTTCTTAGAATGTGTTCCTTTGTGATTGATTTTTCTTCCATATTTTATTGGTGTGGTCATTTTGGGTTTTTTTTGTTACAGTAGTCTTCGTATCTTTTAGAAAACATTACAGGGGGATTTCTGGGATTGGAATGCAAGAGAAAAATGGCTATTGTCTACAGGTGTTAGCTTTCATTTTTATCATTCTTATGTGACATTAGATGTGGAAGGCTTCTTATGTTTCAGATTCCCCCACTAGACCTACATACCTCTGTAGTACTAGTACCCCAGTTTTCTATTGTACTAATTAACCCTGGACACACTGTAAGCATCAGTTTAATATATCACTGTAAAACCTAATTTTTCCTCACATAGCCAGATTAAGTACTGAAGCTGACACACAGAATGGCCAAGCAAGCAATATGACAAAAAGACAAACTAGGACAAATGGACACTGTGCACAGTCAGACTGTGGGAAGCTATAAGCATGAACTATTTTTATCTGTTAAGTCAGCACAAACGTTGGAGAGAACGGTTGCCTTATTTGGAAATACATGCTCATCTGAAGGATACCGTGCACGTGGAGAAACAGTATAAAGCCTTGGATCACTGCCAGGCACACCTTTGAAGCCAACGAACGGATGGAAGACATCGACACCTGTTCCTGACAATGCTTTCCACATCTGCACTGATGACACTGACAGACTGCCCTCCTTGGGCCCCCACTCTCGACCGGGTCTTGTTACTGGCTTCATTCATCTTTGTACTATCTGCAGTGTAAGCTGACATTAAACCAAGTTAAGTTTTCTTGGAATACGTCAGATTCTCCTGCTTCTCTAAATCTTTATGTGTGACTTTGAATAGCCTGTGGTGTGTGCAGATTTGCCCTGTAATGAACTTGTGAGAATCCAATGCTGCCAGGCTCCAGCCCCATCAACTCTATATTTGATTAAGTGAGTTTGGAATTTGAATGACTGAATTTAATAACCTTAATTTTAATTACACAGTCTGTATTCATTTTAAGTTGTTGCACAAGATGAAGTGTTTAATTCATTTCCATGTTCCTACTAAGTATAAATGCAGAGTATTCTGATAAGAAGCTTAAAATCATTACAGTGAAAAGAAGTACTAATAATAACATTTGGACTTGGTAAAGCAAAAGTATTCTGTCATGTGGTTTGAAATCTGCATTTTCTACATTATCTTAAATGTAAAGTGACAAAAAATATAGGTTCTATTCAGCACATGGACTCTTAAAAAGCATACTTTTAGTGTAGATTCAAATAATCAAGTTACTGTATGATATATTTGTAGATATTGACACGAGAGAAAGAAGTCATTCTAATGAGCTCAACATTTCCTCATTTTTCAATGTCAGAGACTATAATCTTTGCTTCTTACTGTTGTATATATTTAAACCAGATTAAAAGAGAAGAAAGCTCTGAAAAATTGCATCACTTGATTTCTGAGCATTAATCGATCTTTATTTGTATGTGCATCTTACTTAAGGGCAGTAACAAGGTGTTTTACATTGCAAATAACATTTTTAAAATGCACTGCATTTACATGCAATAGATAAGAAAGTTAATTATATAGTCAACTTTCAATTAACCTGTGTAATGAGGGGAAGGGGTCATGCATAGCACAAATTCACAATTAAAACAAAACTAAAGAAATTGATTCAAATGCAATAGGGTTGATAAGGTAAGTGTACTGGCCTCACTGAATCTCCTGTTCAATTATCCAGCAAGCTAAACACCTTCATGCAATAATTCCTGGAACCACAAAGTGATGATGAGAATGTTTAATTACAAAAATGGTGTGAAACTGTAAATACAAATACAAACAAACACTAATAAGTACTTGTATAAGTAACATACAGTAAATACAGCAGCATTTATAACTAAGAGCTTAACAGCTGAAAGCTTAGTGAATTTATGGATGAAATATAACATTTACTTTGACATTCCCTAACCAAAGTTACTTAAACAAAAGCTATAAAACTAGAAAAAAGAGATAACTTACTGGGAATGCATTCACAAGGGCTAACTAAGCAGGATGGCAAAGGATTGTTTGGTAATAGACACACCAGGCTTACTGCTGCTGCACTCACTACTCACTTCCTATTTCCTACTTCCTGTCACATTGGCTTCCTGCATCCTGCAGCAGCAGCAGTAGCATTAGGATTTTTATGTTAGGGTTACAAAGTTTGCTAAACAATTAGAATCAGAACAGTAAGACTCCAAACTCTAGATAACTCAAAATTCTTCTGTAAGCTGACCTATAAAAAAAATTGTTAACACAGTCAGTTCCTATTATAATTCAAACTGGGTTGTTTACTTGGTAGTCCACAGAAGCTGTGATTGTTCCCAAAAGGAGGGATGCAAAGACTTCACTGAATAATCCAATCTGCAGTAGCAACAGCCATCGAATATGCCATGCATAAAGTTCAAGAACATTAGATTATTTTTACATATTGTAACTAAATGTTTTAAGATTTCTGATGACAAAGGTAAAATCAGTTAGCACTCTGTTCTGTTAGGGCAGCACACATTTAGGTAGAGGAAAAAGAAAAATAAACAGGCTGGGGAGCTCAAAGAGATTAAGTTAAAAAAAACTGAAGAACTGCTTATGAGATTTAAGAAATTCAAAGGTGAAGATATTGTTTAAATACTGTAGTTTTACACCTCTACTTGTTGATCAAGCTAACCTATTCAAATAAAGAAAAAGTTACAGTACTCCTTTTATTAGTCTTTATGGTACATGATGACCTAGATTAACTGGAGATTCTGTGTTTGTTAAATCCCCAAAGCCCATCACAAATGTAGTTTAGCTGTTTAACCAAGCCTCCATCAGTTGCAGTGCAAAATCACCCACATACTCAGGTCCCTGGTATCTTGTGTGTGAAGGTAAAAACTTGTCAGAGGCTCACCTTGCACTGTAGGTGCTACAGCATAGTTCAAAAATACTGGATAATGTACGGTAAAATGATCATGTACACAGTAACAAATGACAAAGAGAGATTGTTAAAGGTTGGGGCACCAGTGGTGATCCATGTATAATTGTTGGCAGATAAATAACAAAAGCAATTTAAGATCTGTCACAGAAACATCTTTCCAGACCTGACTCTACTGCTAGACTGGCTCAAGATGGCAGGGGTGGTGGTTATCAAACAGAAAGATGGGAAGAGGTGGGCCCAAGTAACTGGAAACCAAAAGTGACATCTGAGGATTCTTAGTTGTCAATCTTCTGACCTGATTTCATTAAATCTGAGATGAGTGTAATGGAGTCACTTTTTTTGAAGATTAATTAAGTTTTCTAATCTGTTTTATTTGTTGCTGGAAGACTCCAAATATGTTCCTAGTACTTGAAGAATAAAGTGTATCTTGAAAAAGAACTGTTAATTAATATAGCTTGTTCAACTCAGAGCCCAGATTGTGACAGTTGGCACCAAAAGTGAGGTGGCAAAAAAGGAACCAACAACAATATTATGCTCAACAAGTGCCTTCTCTGCCTGAATGTAAAACAAAAATAAAAAACCTGCACCACAAAGCCCTGATAAGTGCTAGAGGTATGATACAGCAAATGACTTCTGCAGATGGCCCAGAGGGTTTTTATTCAGAATACAGCCAACAGTAAGAATGATATGCTGCCATAACACTCCCATTCATTCAGCTCTGCTCTCCTGAGACCTTAAATTTGTCTTTACCAAATATTAGATTGTTAACCAGCAAGAATTTTTACATTAACAATCTTATCAGTGATAGCAAAATAGACTTTCTTACATTAAGTTAAACGTGGCTCAGCTCCGATGGTGCGGCAATGTTAATTGAAGAGATTACAGCTTTGTTTGATCATTTCACCAAGGTAAAAAAGGCAACAGTTTAGCAAGTATTTACGCAAACTGATTAAACTGTAAAGAGTTTGGCAGTTTTGTGTCTTTCGAGTATCTTGCTGTAGTTATTCAAGGAGTGTCCCATCTCTCATTTTGACTATTTATAGAGCTGCAAAATATAATGCATCATTTATTGAGAAATTCTCAGACTTGGTATCTAAAATAATAACTAATTATGACCTAATAGTAGGTGATTTAAATTTTCATGTGGATAACCAGTGTGACCTGAAACCAAGAGAATTCATGAGCTTTCTACACTATTTTGATCTTAGCACGTCAGTCAGTCCACAGTTACAGCAAGGGAAGACTCACGCTGGATTAATTGATTTCAAAAGGATTAAGAGTTGACATGAGGCAGGTTGTGGATTTCAGTATATCAGATCATTTGTGAATATTATTTGATGCAGAAATACTGATAACTACAACTAATGAGAAGCGTATTGTTAAAAAAAAGTTGTTTTGATATATCTGCAGCTTCAGTGTTTGCTGATATTCATGTAATAAAGAACATAATAAATTTATAGTAAACAGTGCAGTCATTTTGTTATCTTCCTCAGAAACTCAATGGAGAGACTTGAAATAGATCCTACAAACTCTCAAAGATGAGAGTATGGATTATACATCAAACCAACTAATAACTATATTCTTTAGTGTTTGATCCTTGAGATATCTCTGATGCAGGCAACAGAAGTACACTTGATGAACAAAGATCCCAAATCCTGAAAAGAACTGTCATCCCAGTAGTAGAAAATAAATTTGTGTTGCAATTAACAAAGTGGTGAAAATGATGCTGCAACATGGAGAAAAAACCATTGTCTCTACACTTAAGCTGGAGCTTCTGTTAAATCTATCTATCTATATCTATCTATATCACACTAAACAACACCTCTTCCCATTGTCTGGTGCCATTGTGATATCATAGCCGGTTGGGAGGTTTAGTTCTCAATCAGGTGAAACTGCATCAGCTAGGTGCTGTCTCAGTGATTATAAATCTGTTGCCTTGACATCTTTTGTAATAAAAGATTTTGAATAAATTACAATTTCTTGTCTAAGGCAATTGGATCCATTGCAGTTTTTCTACATGACAAACACATTATTGAGTGATACTGAAGAAAGGCTACATAACTTGACAGTAGGGTTGGCCTCCTGGTCTGTCTGTCACTTTATTATGTTGTCTGGAAGGGTGCTTGTAAATAGCCCTTCAGGTACCTTTGGTGACGCTCCAGTCTGGGAGGACCCCGTCCGGTAAATATTCCAGCTGCCTGTTGCCGGCGTGAGGTTGTCATAACAACCGAGAGGGGCAAGGATGTTTTCCGCGGGAAATTTTTTCTATTTAAGGGGAATGGCGGATCAAAGCAGGAGGAAAAAAAGAATCAAGAAGGAAGGAAAAGGCTGAAGGCAAGGAGAGACTATCCACGCTTAAAGGATCATTCTGGATCTTTCATCACCCAGGGACGTCTGCTATTTGTGGGTGGCCACCCCAAAGAAATTATCCGGTGACGAATCCCCGAGAAAAGGCTTGGTTGGTGTTCTCCGGGTGCTCCCGTCTGGTGAGTCAGATATCGGAATACGCATTTCTTTGTGATTGTCCGCGGTGAAGCCATTTCCACCGGAGGACTATTGTGTTTTTCTCCTGCCCTACGTAAAGAACTGAACTGTAGTATTTATTTTTCCTTATATTTGGATTAAGTACATTTTTCTTTTTTGGCGTTTCCGGAGAACATTTTTTTTATTATTATTATTATTATTATTTTCTTTTGTTTATTGTCTACGTCGAACCGGGGATTCGGATTTGGGCGCTGGGGAGGGCGTCTGGGAAAGGGATTCACTAATGAGCACTCAGGCACCGGGCACGTAAATGTAAATAGTAAATGTTAATATATTTTCATTCCCACTTTCCTTTGCGTGAGATTTTTGTTTTGCCAGTTATATAAGGACGTGCATAGGAGACAAGAGGGGCCGAGGACCGAATATGGTAATGCTACTTTAACCTTCTATTATCATCCACTTCCCTCTGGGATGTGAAGTGTAGGAATCGCGTGCGTGTATCTTGCGGTTGCTACAATACATTATCCCTGAGGTTTCAGTGCCATTCTTTATCATCTGGAATGAACAAGTACATATGTTTAGATACTGTTTATCCACCTTTAAAGAAATTATCACTCTCAAGCTTTTTGATGGCCTTATAGAGATATTATGGCATTGCATTTTCTTCACTAACCTGATGGACAACGTCTCTAAGTCCCTAATCCTGAATGCAGTTGCTCAATATGGTTATGTCTTATCACACCTTCATTTTTCATTACAAATGAACAATAGCATTTCCCTTGCAGATTAAGAGTTTTATATATTATATTGATTATTATATCTAAGTGTGTTTTTGTTAAATTGGATGTTAATGGCTGTTTACTGATTAATGTTGTCTAATTCTGTATGTATACATGTATAGCAATAGCACAGTGGATTCAGAACCTCCTTCCCTTTCTGCATACTTAATTGTTTATAGATTTAATTTTAAATTGATAAACTTTCCATTTTTGCCTAGCAATCTATGCTCAATAACCAATGATTACAAAGTGAGAACATATTTTTGGAAAGGTTTGATAATTTGTTAAAAATCAAAAACTGAAACCTCTCATTCATATAAGTTTTCAGACCCTTTGCTGTGGTACTTCAAATTGTGGTCAGATGTATTGTATTTGCTTTAATTATCCTTGGGCTGTGTCTAGAAATTGATTGGAGTCCACCTGTGGCAAACTGAATTGATCGGACATTATTTAGAAAGGCACACACCAGTGTATATAAGGTCCCACAATTCATACTGCATGTCAGGACAAGAACCAAGCCACAAACTCTAAGGAACTCTCTTTTGACCTCCGTGGTTCAAATTGTGGTGAGGTATAGATCAGGGCCTCTTCTATAGGTTGAGAGTCCCCAGGAGCTCAGTGGTCTTGATAATTGCAAATTGAAAGGAGTTTGGTACCACCAGGACTCTTCCAAAAGGTGACTCTCCAGTCAAACTAAGTAACTCACCAAGAAGGATGTTGGTCAGGGAGGTGACCAAAAACCCAATGGTCACTCTAACAGGGAGAGCTTCAAAAGCCCTATGTTGAGAGTGGAGAACCTAATAAAAGAATGACCATCTCAGCAGCACTACAATAAACAGCTGTTTATAGTAGTGGGGCAAGATGGAAACTACTCTTTAGTAAAACACACTTTGAAGGACTCTTAGAGCATGAAGGAAAGGATTCTCTAGTCTGATGAGACAGAAATTTAACTCTCTGGACAGAACTATGTCTTTTGAAGACCAGGCACTGCTCATCAGCTGCCTAATATCACCCATATGTTGAAGCATGGTGGAGCCAGCATCGTTTTCTGGGGGTGTTTCTCAGCAGCAGAGACATGAAGACTGGTCAGAACTGAGGGAAAGGTGAACACAGCCAAATACAAGGCGGTCACTGAGAAAAATCAGCTGTAGAGTGAACACAACCTCATCCTAAGGCAGTGGTTCACCTTTTAGCACATCAATGACCTAAAGCATACAACTAAGACAACACTGGAGTGGACTTAAACCCCAAAGACAATGTGTAGAAAGACCTGAAGATGGCATATTTAGCATAGATTGAGTGGATCTGCCAGAAAGAATGGGATAAACTGCACAAATTCAGATGTAAAATGCGTGTAGTCTCACTCAAGAAGACTCAGACCTGCAATTGCTGCAAAAGGAATTTCTACAAAGTACTGAAGGAAGGGTCTCAATATTTAAATGAATATGAGAAATTTCAGTTTTTTTACTTCTAATAAATGTGCCAACCTTTCTGAAAATGTGTTTTCAGTTTTCCATTAAAGGTTACTGATTGTAGATTATGGACAAAAATGCCAAATTTATACATTTAAAATTAATCCTACAACAGAATAATGTGTGTAGAAAGTGATGGGGTACTTTATCTGAATCCACATGAGTTTCGCCAAATCAACTGATAATGCTATGGCAATAAATTAAAGTACCGGGTAAGGAACTTTAAAAATACTGTACAAAGTGAATGCAATGTTGCTCTAAAGGCTAAATGCAAACATTATTAGAGTTAGTGGGCTATTTTCTGAAGCTTCTGTTTCTTTTCTCAAGAAGAGCAGTCCCCATATGGAAGCAGTATGCTGTTTTATGGAGTGAACAGGCTGAGACATCCATCAGTGACCATTAGATGGCTCTGTGTGCTGAACCTTTGCAGTGAAGTTCAACAGGGCAAGCATTAATGACTAAGTTTTAATTTCAAACAAATCCAGATAATGGCTGCTCTGAGAGAAACCCCCTGGGTAGGGGTTTAGAAAATTTGGATGCTTCAGTTCCTGATCATGCCTTTCCACAAATAAACATTGGAAGTACATCCCCTAAAAGACATATATTAAGGTCAAGCCAGCTGTTCACTTCAAGGAGGGCTTGTGTCCTTTTCAAAAAAGATATGCTTAACTATCGGATTTTTTTGTGTTTTGCTTTTCCAGTCTTCCCCTAAAAATCGTAATACAAAACACTGAGACATCATTGCTAAAAACATTGAAATGAAACAATTATTTAGGTGACTAAAAATAAAAAGCAGCTAATTATAAAATAGAGTCTATTAAAATCTTTTTTTTATATTAAAACATTAATATCGTGTTCAATAAAAAATATTTAAGTGAAACATCTATTTAGATGAATGACAAATAAAAGGCAACTACAGTAATCCCTCCTCAATCGCGGGGGTTGCGTTCCAGAACCCCCCGCGATAGATGAAAATCTGCGAAGTAGAAACCATATGTTTGTATGGTTATTTTTATATATTTTAAGCCCTTATAAACTCTCCCACACTGTTAACATTATTAGAGCTCTCTAGACATGAAATAACACCCTTTCGTCAAAAGTTTAAACTGTGCTCCATGACAAGACAGAGATGACAGTTCTTTCTCACAATTAAAAGAATGCAAATATGTCTTCTCTTCAAAGGAGTGTCTGCATCAGGAGCAGAGAATTTCAGAGAGAGAGAGAGAGCGCTCGCAAAGAAAAGCAAACAATCAAAAAATCAATACGTGTGCTTTTAAGTTTGCCGAAGCACCGCAATAAAGCGGCATTTTTTTAGAGGAGTGTCTGTATCTTCTAAGCAAACAGCCTCTGTGCAAACAGCCCCTCTGCTCACAACTCCTCCGTCAGGCACATTGAACGTCAGAGAGAGAGAGAGAGAGAGTGAGATTAAAGCAAACAATCAAGAAATCAATAAGTGTGATTTTAACTATGCGGAAACACCGCAATAAACCGGCATTTCTTAGAGGAGCGTCCGTATCCACTAGGCAAAAAGCCTCTGTGCAAACAGCACCTCTGCTCACACCCCCTCCGTTCAGGCGCAGAGAATGTCAGAGAGGGTGAGAGAGAGGCAGAGACAAGCAAACAATCAAGCACCGCGCGGGAAGCATATCTTATAGCTTTGAGGAGTTTTAGTTAATATGTAATACATGCTCTGATTGGGTAGCTTCTAAGCCATCCGCCAATAGCGTCCCTTGTATGAAATCAACTGGGCAAACAAACTGAGGAAGCATGTACCATAAATTAAAAGACCCATTGTCCGCAGAAATCCGCGAACCAGCAAAAAATCCGTGATATATATTTAGATATGCTTACATTTAAAATCCGCGATAGAGTGAAGCTGCGAAAGTCGAAGCGCGATATAGCGAGGGATTACTGTAATCATAAAATGATTGGAATGTATTAAGCTTCTTTTTTATACAGTATAAGGAAACGTGGGTATTGTGTTTTATAAGTCTAATTATCATGTGACACGTTAAGATTTTACATTTGTGCTATTTTTATTTTGAAGAATAGAGAAATAAAGTAATTTCATTATTTTTATATTTATTTATTGAAATAACTAATTACAGGAAATTACTGGAGTTGTTACTATCTAATATCAAACACATGAGTAAGGAGACTCTTTCAGGGATTGATTTGAGGTTGAATGGTGGGAAGTGTGTAGTGTAGCAGAGTCTTTGGTCCAGAAGTGCAGAAGAACAACCACTAAAATCACTTATGCTCAACCTCTTCTAGCATTGGGCTATAAAAGCACAAACCGATGGCAACTCAGCATCAGTCTGTAGAGCAGCACCCTGAAGAACGCACTCATGTTTTGATAAGAGTGTTTTGTTTTTTTGTTTTTAATTCATCAATTTTTGCCTGCAGGGTTTTCCAGCATGTAATCCCAACACTACTAATCTCTGTTTTTACACTACCTTCAAATGTTTCTCTGGACCTCATGTGGGGTGATTTCAAAAGAAAAAAGATGAAAGAAGGAGGGTACTTTTTTTTCATCTGTTTCGTCCCACAGAATGGATGACAGTGACCACATAGCTGATCTAAGACTGATACCCATGATGCCATCTGTTTTTCAACTATACACACAAGTGGAAAGAGAAAGAAAGAGAGACAGAGAAGAAAGTCATAGTGGAGACACTTTACTGCTAAAGAACAAAGACACTTTTCATTAGGTTGGTGTTAAGAAAATATTGGACATGATGCTGACCAGCGTACAAATAATAAACATATGAGGCAGCAAAATATTGAGGTAACATTCATGATTCTGGTGACTCAAGCTGGTGTTATCCATCTTGATCCTTGACAACGCACTGCTATGAATATACTGAGTTTTATACACTGAAAAGTTCATCCTTCGGACGTTTCCATTCTGGATCAGGACTGTGTAGTATTTGAGATGATGTTTTAATTGGTATGTTTGATCAATGTAGTGTTGTAAGGAGGTATTAATTCACAGAAAGTTAACTGATTTTTGTTTATGTATTTAAAATATTTTCTTTCATTCATAATATCTTAATATTTGTCATTTGTATATTATTAATCTTATTAATCTTGTATGGAATGCAGTATAAAGAAAATTGGTGTGACTAACAGGATTTAGTGCTTTCCTTTTCTGTAAATTAAAATTACTCTGGCAATCATTTGAGAGAACTTACATATTAGCTACATACAATGTAAAGTAAAATAAAAGAGGAATTCTCACATATTAACAAGACCAATTTAAAGCACTTTCCTTATTCTTCTGACCTTACAGCTTAACTTCTTAGTCAAAGGTTTATGTCATCTTCCCCACTTTAAAAGCTTTTTTTTTTTTTTGCTGCTTAAAACTAATTTATTATGTCCACACATTTTAATTCATACATTGTTAAACTTCTGAATTTCCCAGTTAATTTAATCGTCAAAGTGGTCTCCTCAATTGGGAGGTTCACTCATCTTTTAATGTAAACAGCAAAACCCATGTGATTTAAGTCATTTTCTATCATTGCATTTCTGAGTAGATGTGATTTCATTCTAATTTATTTTGGGCGAAATGATAAAGCGTCACCTTGTGTTGCGATAAGGTCACTATGTGAAAGGACTCATACACTTGAAAGAAGTTAAATCTGCACTTTTTCCATAGAGACTCCAGTCACCTCTGATTTTTGATGCTACCCTTGCTGTTGGTTAACTATTTGACAATGGCTTTTTAAAATGATCATATTTGTATAATGCTTATTATTACAGTGAATAAACTAAAAGCATATTGTGCTTTTTAACAATAATTGATTTTTCACATACCTGTCATGTACTACAAAATAAATATTTTTACAAAACCACTTCCGACATTGAGCTGAAGCAGAAACCCTTAAATTAAACAGAAGAACGAGCTGTGCTACTCAACCTTTGTAAGACAATGGGCCTCAGTTGCACTATGTAACTCAGGCTTTCTGTATATAATATGTATAGGTGTGTTTTGTTTTTTTTGAATAAGGGCTTGTGTTGTTTTATGTTTCTCTTTTGTCTGATTTGTAGTCTTTCAAACATTTTAGGTTTTGTACTTGTACTAAGCTATAATTTAATCTCTGAAGTTTTAATTCTTTAGTTTAATTTTTAGAAAGAAGTTTTTTCTTGTTTTCTTTCTTGTGTTTATTATTTTGAAATAGGTTTTTAATGGTTTTGGCTTTTCAATTTTGGGAAAAAAGTTAGGGTGCTCACATACTTTGGCATCTTATTTACTAATTATTGCAGACATGGTCCTAAGTTTGACAAATGAACCAGTGCAGCAGAAACAGACGTTTTAGTAACATTGTGCTCAACCTTGGAGGTAAAGTGGGATCTTATTCTGTAGATGTATCTATTGATTTTCCAGTCACTTTACATCCCATTTATCATACGTGGCAACAAGCTCTGTGGAACAAGTGAAAGAATGATATGGCAAGTGTAAGAAAATAAAATGAAATTCCTGAGCTTACCTTTTGTGTCAGATGAGCTCAGCAAAATGGGGGTGTCATAGAGTAAAAAAAATACATCTTTCAGATATAGTATGGTTTACATTTTTAACTTGTACAGTGTCTTCTCATGTACTAGGATCCCAGTTGGATTTAAAACACCCAGGAATGTAAATGTTTTGCTTACATACAAACATTTAGGCAAGAACCTTGTTCAACATGTTTTATTTACTGCCTTTCATTGTGAATTTTCAATATGCTTGGTAATCACTCTCTGTTTCTGCCTGAAATTTATGCAATCTGTTTGTCCTGGGGGGGCTAAATGGATTATTTATAAGGTACACTAGTTGTAGGTTTTTGCAAATTACAGCAAGATACTGAGAAACACAAAGCACAGTGTACAGTATGTAAAAGCGCTCTACATAAATATATGAAAGAATAAAATACACAATTTCATCACACAGTTTCATTCTTTATCTCCTTCCATCTTTTACCTCTCCTTACATATATATATATATATATATAGACACTTTATATATTACTCTCAGCACCCTCTCTTTTCTTCTTAAACACATACTGTACTCACGCTAGGGTTCCTATTTAAACACAGTACTGAAAATCACTGACCATGTCTTTTACATACTGCAGCTTCTCAACATTCTCTCTCACACACATACACACCCACACACACACACACACACACGCATCACATAGTCTCTTTCTGTCTCCTTTGCACCCTTTTTTAAACATGGTCTTCACAAACATACTAGACCATGGGTAGTCATCTCCAGTAGTGGAGGTATGCAGTGGGTGCAGGTTTTCATTCCAACCAGCTTCTTTATTGGAAGCCAGGCTTAGAATAAAATGAAACTTGGTATTTAACCTTGGCTATTTAGCCTGTGTTCAAATTAGAAAAACAAAAGAAATATAAGCAATTGTATCTCACATGTTACAAATTGCCTTGGATAAAGGTGCCACCCCAAAAATAACAGAATTCATGATGAATATTTACAGGTGTAAATGGAAGAACCCTAGCTGGAAAGCTGGTGGTTCCTTTGTCATTTATACCTCAGAATTAACTATTGGCTGGTTAAGAAAACAACAAACAAATAAATCCTTAATGCTGTTCTTAAAAGCTAAAATAAGCAGTTAAGGGTTCTGAATTGTAATAAACAAGTTAAACAAAACTAAGCCTGTAAAACATTTTGCATTAGTAATGAACAAATGAGCAATACTTAAAAATTTGGTTAAAGCAAAAACCAACACCTACTGAGGACCTCCAGGACCAGAGTTGAGTACCTTTACAGTAGATTGTCTCTTTTACATTGTGTGCAGACATACATTAAAGGTTTATGATGTGTTCCTCGCTGTAAATATTTCATTCTTCCTGAATAGACAGCCATTTCATTTTAGACTGATTCATCTGTAGCACTAATGGAGCCTTATCTCCATTACAGAGTCACCCAGCTTGGATAAACAAATGTAAGATATGTTAAGTAAGTCCTGAACATGTACACATAAATTTAAATGGTCTTTGTACTAAATAATGATAATATAAAAAAGTACTAACATTGTTAAATTAAAAAGGGAAATGTTTATTAAAATACTGCAAAGAGTAGTATGCTTTAATATAGGAGTGAAATGTGGCTGATGAAGGGGGACTCTAAACAAAGCTGGAAAGTAAAAAGGTTGATAATGATCAGATGCATGTATGGAGTGTGAGGAAGTGAGTGGAAGATAAATGCACAATTTTAAAGAAAGACTTAGACATGTGGAAAATGCAAAGGATGATGTGGTGCACCAAGATGAAAGTGGAGGGTATCAAACTGAGAGGAGGGCCTTACCACAAAGAATGCCCAATAGAGTGGAATAAACTTTGGTAAACCTGAAAAGTTCCTGTTAAACTGATGATTATGATGATATTGCATTGTGAATTGATTCTGAATAAAAATTCTAACTGGAATAGCTTAATTAATAAAATCTTCAATTTAAGGCAAGATTTGGCTGGTTGTCAGCATACATCAATTAGCCACAGCATTAAAACCACCTGCTTAGTATTATGTAGATCCCTCTCATGCTAACAAAATTGCTCTAACCTGTCAAGGCATGGACTTCACAAGACCTCTAAAAATGTCCTGTGTATTCTGGCACCAAGACTTTAGCAGCAGATTCTCTAAGTCCTATAAGGTGGATTGGTCTAGTTTTTCCAACACATCCCACAGATGCTCGACTGGACTGAGATCTGCTGAATCTGGAGTGAGTTGTGTGAAGTATGCAGTGGGTGTGTGAAGGGGTGTACATGGTTTAAAACAATCTTTAGGTAGGTGGTACCTGTGAAAGTAACATACATATGAATGCCAAGACCCAGGGTTTGCAAGCAGAACATTGCCCAGAACACTGACAACTTCTTCCCATAGTTCATCCTGCGTCCATCTCTTCCCCAGATAAATGACACACATGCACCTGGCTGTACAACATGATCTAAAAGAAAACCTAACCAGGGGCTTCATGTATAATGGTGTGCGTAGAATTCACAGTAAAACATGGTGTATGGACAAAAACAGAAATATGTGTATGCACAAAAAAAAAACAGATGCATGAATCTGTGCATACGCCAACTTCAATGTTCTTCCAGTACATAAATCCCAGTCAGAGTGAAATGTAACACACGTGCATGCGCCTGCTACACCACCCCAACCCCTCCCAGAATTACACCTCTTTGAATATGCAAATCAATATAAATAGCCTCTTAAGTTCAGTGTTCTGTGAAAAGACAATGGCAAAGGCATGGGGAAAAAAGACACATTTCAGTGAATACCAAGTGGAGGCAAGGAAAAATGTAATATTTGTTGGTTTAAGCAGTGATATAAACAACAAAAGGAAGTTGATTGAGTGACATAGAGTGGCGGAGAAACTCAGATCAGAAAGACGTACAGTGCCCAAAATAAAAAGAAGTGGTAGTCAAGAAGAAGTGGATATCAAAGTCGCTGTGAAAGGGTGAGTCGTAGCCCACTGTCTGAGTGTCTTATGGAAGTGTATTAGGGTACAAAGAAAACAAAAAACAGGAACACGGTGGAAAAAGAAGGTTGAAATTTCCACTTTAATTACATACTTTATTTTGTCATTAAAGTAGAATGTCATAAACTTCATTTTAAAGTCGTTTAATTTACTAGTTTCTCAAATCCCATCATAACTAAAGTTTCATATTTTTGTATTCTATGTGTTTTCTATGTACTCTATGTGTGTGAATCACTATGTGCTTCTTAAACGGGCTTTCTCTTACGCCAACAGGACACAGAATACATTACATTCATGATATTAGAGCTCTACGAACAATTTAAATACTAAGATGTATACTTGATATCATTTTCATGCTATCTCGATAATTCTGTCTGCTCTTGACGTAATCTGCCATAGAGCTTTTCGATTAGCTGCTGTAGAGCTGTGATTCCACACTCAGATACAGTGGGTTAAAATACTCGGAGTGGTGCACTAAGAGTAACAACCTAAAGCAGCTATGGTATTTGGAATACTTTGGCCATTCCGTGCACCATTATATGGTTATAGGTTGATTACAACAAGATGTCTTAAACTAAAAAATGATATGCGCTTAATTTCAGTGTATTTGACAAAGCCATGTCAGGGATGTGAATCTAAAAAATAAAGGGAAACCACACAGGAACAGTAGCACTGCTTTGCCACTGGGTGCCACCAGTTTGCAAAACTGATTTTAAAACTTGCGTACACAATGGCTTGAGCTGGCGAGAAAATGTGCGTGGCTTTACCGCAAGCTTAGCTTTTATACGTTGTATTGTGAATATGGAAACAGGTGTACGCAACATTTTTGTATGTACGCACCATTTATACATGAGGCCCCAGGACACTGTCTCCCTTTGCTCCCTGGTCCAGTTCTGACACTTAGATGCCCACTGCATTCTCTTTCAGCTATAGACAGGGGTTAGCATGGGCACTCTGACCAGTCTGCGGCTATGCTGCCCCATAAGTATCTAGCTGCAATGCACTGTGTTCTGACACACCCCTCTCTAGGCCAGCATTAAGGTTTTCAGAAATTTGTGCTACAGTAGCACTTCTGTGGGGTCAGACTAGTTGGATTAGCCTTCACTTTCCATGCGCATCAGTGTGCCATGGGCACCATGACCCTGCTACCAGTTTACCGGTTGTCCTTCCTTGGAACACTTTTGGTAGGTACTAACTGGTGCGTACTAGAGTACACCACAAGACCTGCTGTTTTGGAGATGCTCTGACCTAGTCATCTAGCAGACACAATTGGGCCCTTATCAAAGTTGCTCACATCCTTATGCTTATCCATTTGTCCAGCTTCCAACACATGGCCTTCAAGAACTGACTGTTCACTTGTTGCCTAATATATCCCACCCTTTGACAACGGCCAATGTAACAAGATAATCATTGTTGCTGATTGGTGTATTATATTCTCACAATACAATCAAAGTTGAAATTTTAATTTACTTTACATCTTTTTGTAATACATTTCTATACATATTTAAAGTATTGAAGACAAATTAAGTTTAATACTATCATGTGCACAACATTAAAAGATTGTTATGCCCCACTAAATGGTTACACAGATTTCTGATTAAATTTTGAACTGATGTTTGAATTGACCTTAATGTTCTTGTTCTTTGTTCCATAAGCAATTAAATAGATTGATAGAGTATCTAGATCAGGCAAAAGTGACAATTTCTGTAATTGTATTTTACAACAGAGGGTAACAGTTGAAGATTTCACAGGTACAGAGAATATTAATTTGTAGAATGAGGAGAAAGATGTGTCTAGTCCATAGGCTTATGCAGCCTATTCAGATTATCCAAAGTACCTGAAAGATTGATCATTTACGATGAAATCATTTTCAGCTTCTCATCTTGTAGCTTGGAGCATGCAGCAGGATGAGATGCTTCCAGCTACTTCCAGTAAATTACAATACCTTTGTGTTTTAGTATTTGCAACAGGTGTATATTTCAAAGTATATGGTGGCAAAGGGAATAGCACTTTTAGCTATTCCTAAAATAAGGTAGAGTTTTCTAGGAAAAAGAAAGAAAAAGTTTTGTTTCTTTTTGTACTTTCTCTCCAAAGTCACATTATACTCTCAGTCTGATGTGCCTGGAAAATGCAAAATTTTCCCCATATGTTTTCTCAAAACAATAACTGATTAAGTTTACACAAGACAAATGACTTTCTAATCATCCACGTTCTTTACAACCTGTAGTGGCACATTAAAGAAAGTGAACTGGACTGGTGTTATATTAAGGCAGTCATATGTCACATGGCTGTGTGCCCTCTCATGGTTAATGACTCCTTTGTAATGACAGCTGATGGAATAATTGTGTGGCAAAATAATTGAGCGAGACCTTATAATACCCATGCCATTTTGCACTGTGAAAGAAAGGTGTGAAATTTCTTTGTATCTGGTTTTATAGTAGGCTAAAAGTAGCTAAGTTTGCTACCAACATTCACCTCATTAGATTGTATTTTAAGATTAATGGACTATGCTATTAAAAGCACAATCATTTTGTCCTACCAGGATTATGTAGCTGTTGGGCAATGATCCTCAGTATTTCTTCGTAGAAGACCCAATCATGATATTTCTCAGAAGGAATACTATATAGTGGATGGTTTTCTTGTTGCAACTCAACCTCCCATCTATTTATCAACCAACGTTTCACAGTTATGTTTGCAAAAGCATAAACATGGAGTTGTTTCCTGATTGGTCAATGGGAGCTGGAAAGTTGACTGCCCACAAATAACAAATTCAAGCCAACTGCCCTGAATTCTTTTCAAATCATTTTTATTTTCTGTTCAAGAAGCAGAACATCACTACAGTGTACTACTCAGTCAATTAAATAATAAGAACATAAGAGACACTACAATTTACTTCAAAATTAATGCAAAAAATAAACAAATAAAAAAATAATTATTCAAATAAAAAATTTAAAACATAACTACCCCCACCATATCACATTTTAAATATTATAATTATTTTAAAAAATGACAGCAAAATTTATAACATTAATTACTGGTCTGAAATGCTTATTTTAAAGTTAAATTAATAAATAATTGTAATGTGTTACAAAAAAAAAAATTGTGTTATAAAAAAGTTAATGGATTAGGAGGGATTGTGATACCAAGGCTGTCTGACAGGTATTTTAAAAAATTTGTCCATAATGATTTTAATTTGGTACACACCCAAAACATGTGGCTCAGTGAAGCTGGGGCTCGATTGCAACATTTGCAGGTTGGATCTTGCTCTGGAAACATTTTGGACAATTTTAAATGAAAGAGATGTGCTCAGTGAAAGATTTTAAGTTGAATGATTGTATGCTTTGCACATATGGAACTAGAGTGAATTCTGTACATTGCTACCTTCCACTCTGTTTCTGAAATGTCGAGTAAGAGATACTTTTCCCATTGTACTGTGGGATCTTTAAAAGGAAGGGACTTTAAAATGTTTTTCTATATTATAGAAATGCTGTCCGAGTCCCCAAGACTGATCAATATCTGTCCTGGAATAAAAATAGGTGGAAGGTGACGAAAACTGGGCAGATTTCGTTTAGCACCTCTCCCACTGTTTCCTTGGATTATTGAAGGGTAGATTCTTTGAAATATTTTTACATACTGTTACAATGCTAACTAAGCCTTCATCAAGCAAAAAGAGACATAAACTAACAAGTATTGCCTCTAGGATAGATATGGGTAAGAGGTATGGACAACTACAGTAAGTTTCTTTTCACAAAATTTCTAAATTGTACATAAGAAAAAGTTTCTATTTGGAAATTTTAATAAAGCGTAATTGTTCAAAAGATGCAAATAAATTGTCTATATAAAGATCTTATTTCCATTTTTACAGGTTAAATACTGAGCAACTTTGAAAAGGTAGAAAAAGGTGATTATAGTTTATAGGAGAAACAGATAGATTAGAAGTTCTCCACTTTAAAATGCATTCTACTTTGGCTCCACATTTTACATAATTTTACATAAAAAACGTTGGGAGTTTATGTCAGTGTGTAGGATTTTACAATAAAAATAATGCAACTAAGGCTCTGTGGTTGCATGCGTGGATTAGAAGCTGGGCTGGAGTGGATTCTTCGGTGTGTAGGTGAGCTGATGGCCTGCTTAGGTCAGCTGTTTAACAACAATTTTCTGTAATCTGGTTGCCATGTCCACTGGTGTACAGTATGTAAAGGGAGTCTGAATAGGCTGAGACTAGTAAAAAAACAAAAAAGGTGAAGAGAGAAATGACCTGGATTAGCCGGTACAGAAGACTGGTGTACAATTATATGCTTTGTGAAATTAAATAATAACCGAATGTTCAACAAAATATGAAAGATATGAAAAATAAGCAGTCAGCAATTTGTGTCAACTACTGTACTTAAATGTAAAAAAGTGAAAGTTTTGTTTTTCCTTTTACTTCAGTTCAAAAATGAATCTTAGATTAAGTAGCTTAATTCCAAGGTGATATAGTAATTTCTGGTCTTTGATGTGTGTCTTTCAATTTTAGAAGCTACGCTCCTTTGCTGTGACATTATATTGCCTAATATTTTAATGGAAATATGGTGACCAGGAAGTACACTTGGTGATTTAAAAAATATTGTAACTTCCAAAGTTCTGAATTTAATTGTGTTATGTGTGATAGGTAAATTGTATTATACAATTTGCGATAATTATTTATATCATTTAGTTTCATTCCAGTCTTCTGTGGCATGTTTTGAGATTTCTGCATAAAAATAAGTAAAGATTGTAATAAGTAAAATGTATATCATTGATCATATAAAACTGAACAGTGTCTAGGGTATTTTGACAATTCTTCAGAAAATATTGTTAATAAGAGTCATTCTGCTGTAAGAGCCTACAGCCTTAAGTAATAAATCTCTGCCACATTATAAACCTCTTGTAACTCAATGTGATGCCTATTGGCTATGTATTAAAGAGCTGCCCTTTGCATTACTTGTTTTTCTGATAGCTATTTTACAAGCAATATTACAAAATATGTGTATGAACGTCTAGGAATTCATTTAATAGTTAGAAATATTAAAATTTATAGAAATATGTGTGTGTGTGTGTTGTGCAGTTCCTACTGTTTGCTACTTTTTATGTGGCAATGGCAATCTTTGCATCAACAGCTCAAACAATGGTGTCTGTGCCCAGGCAAATTAACAGATAATTTCAATGAGACTTGATGAATGTTGAGGTGAAAATTCTTCTCTGTGATAAAACAATGAAAAGAGCTTTCCACTTTCATTTAGATTAACATCTAGCAGACTAGCATATCAAAAATTTAAGAGGTTGTGCTAAAATCAAATTGCTGACTGTGTGGCATTTCAGACCAGAAGTCCGATTATGTACGCATAGGTGTAAGAGGTAGGTGAGCAGCCCAGTCATAAAACATGCCTTATAGACTCATCATCTTCTGTCCAAGTTATCTGTCCATTATTTTTGTGTGGTATGTAATCCAGATTAACAAAAGCCACATGTTATATTTTTGCAGTGCTTTCTCAGTGCACATGTATTGAGAATTTGTCTTGAAGTATGTTCAGCTGGGACTATCTGGCTATCAGTACAGGCAAATCTGCATGATAAACCAAATATCAAAATGAGTTATTTGGATTCCGAATAGGTATCTAGCAGACAGCAGCATGCCTGATGATGCTAAAAATAAATTACTTAATATTCTTATTTGTATAGCTAGTGTGAAAGATGCTATATAGCGCCCAATCCGGCACAGACTACGCAGAGGCACATGTAAAAGTCACACAAGCTTTTTATTTTTCTTCACCCGTGGGCGCACGTCTTCCCCGTTACCCACAGGCAATACACAGTCCCAAAAGCACTAAAACAACACCAACAACTCTCCACCTTGCACCACCACTCCTCTCAGTCAACCTTGTCCTCCTCCACCCGACTCTGGCCCCTCAGTGTTGGAGGCTGGCCCGTTTTATAGCCCACCCGGAAGTGAACCAGGTGCTTGACCACCTGGTCCCAATTGCACCTCCGGGTGGGGCTGATGACTCATCCAGCCAGGTTCTCGAGTCTCTGCAGCACCCCCTAGCGGCCACCCCAGCTCCCACCCAGGTTGTGGAGGACTCCATGTCCCATGGAGCCATGCGGGAGACTGGGGAACGAACATCGGCCAGGGAGGCTGCCACCAAGCGTCCCGGGGGAGGTATTGAGCTGCCCATGGTGGCTCCCCCGGAACATATGCAGCAGAGGTGTCCTGGCCGGGCATGGGACCCAGCTGTCCATCACACTAGCAATTCCTGACTATGAATGCTATTGCAGGGCAAGTTAAAAGTCAAGCCTGAACCCTGATTTGAAGTTAAATATGCAAAATTGTTGACAATTCTGTCTGCTTTTATGTTGCATGCCAGCTACCACAAAATGTGTTTTAAGTAGTGAGAAAGAAGAATTATAGTAAAAAAAAGCAATAGAAAATGTTAGAAATGTATTATCTGTGTAGAATGCAATTTTGTAAAATGATGTGATCTATGTTGTACTCTCACTGTTCCATATTATGAGGTTACCAAATGTAAAATGATTTTTCTCATGTTTTTTGCTGTATTAAACTTTTAACATAAATGTGTCACTTATTATATCAGATATCTAGTTTATATGACATATGTTTTACCTACCTGTCATATATCATGATTATATGGAAAATGAAATATCAGGTATACATGTTAAAAGTATTAGGCATTCATGTAAGAGACAGAAAAATGGATGGTAAGCTGAATGTACTCACAGATATGGAAACAGGCAAGGAGTGTTCACATGGACATGGAGTTTTCTTATTCCTGTCTAATTGTGCAATTTCTTTTTTTTTCAAAATTGTGAATAAAAATAATACAAAGAATATATTGAGTTTTCAATGTCCCAAGTTACTACTGCCTACCACAGTGCTTGATTGCATATTCCATGCATTAAGAATAACTTTATAAGGTCTGTGCAAAATGTATCGTTTAGAAATTTCCACCATCTAGAAAATGGCACTATTATCTTCCTGGCAGCATACAGCAACCAGTGTGCATGGTCAGGTCAGGTTGGAGAGCATGCACTGGTACAGCAAGTTGCCGCACCCTCCACATGACAAAATAGCTTGGGATCCCGGTTGGCAACCCCCCAGTCCCACTCCCCAGAATTAACCATCTATCTGCCACAGCCAGGTTTTATGTGGATGTGCCCTTGTCCTGGTCCAGCCACTCGGGTCCTCAATAATGTGAGCTTGATTACCCTTGGGGAACTGTGTCACATGGCCGTATTGACGCTCCTTCACAATGCAGATAATGTGCCTCATTCAGGACTCTATGAGCATTTGCTCATTCGACACAAAGTCAAACCAGCAGTACCCAAGGATTCTTCAAAGAGACGCAGTACCGTAGGAGTTCAGGTCACTGGATAGCATCCATGACTACACCAAGAGGTCATTAAAGGCCTGGATCTAGTTTTTTTATCCAGGATCCTTCCAAGCCCAGACACTCAGTCTCCTCACTCAGTCTCTCAAGAGCACAGCCTTCATTGACTCTGTGAAGATCAAAGCATCGTCAGCAAAGTCAGGATCAGTGAATCTTTCTTTACTAACAGATGCCCCACAGCCGCTGGACCCCATGACCCTGCCACCTCACCCAACACCCAGTCTCTGTAAGCTTTGAGCAGAGTAGGAACAAGAACACACCCCTGACGAACCCTAGAGTCAACTGGGAAAAAATGCAGAGGTTCTGCCTCCACTCTGCACAGCATTCACAGTACCAGTGTACAGGCTGGCCATGATATCCAGCATTTTTGGCGGGATCCTGTGAAGTCTCAGGATGTCACAAAGAGCAGCTCAATCAACTGAATTGAATACTTTACGAAAATCAACAAAGGCTGCAAAGAAACTCTGCCGATAGTTGCATTTGCACTCCATGAGAACCCTCAGTACTTGGAGATTTGTTTAATAGTTCAGGACCTGATGAAGTTCCACGCTTTACATGGTTATTTTAATTTTCCTTATTCTAGTTTCTTTTTCTACCTACAACTCCAATCAATTCTCAGAACATGTGGGCTTTCTCTAACTGCCCCTCTCCCAAACCACTCGCTGTACTCACTGTTTTGTTCTTTCTCTCCTAACAAAAAACAAATTTCTATACCCTCTACTCCTCACATTGCAAGGCATCTTATAAGTCTCTGCTTTTGATTTCTCTTTGTTTCAGAGACCTTTCATCTCTCTGAATCCCACTCATAAGACAGTGTTTTCTCTAATGTAAGGTTTTGTTCTGGAAATTTGAACTATGAGCACACCCAGTTCAGAATTCTACACATACTTTATCCTATTCCCTATAAGCGCCGTCTGATGACCCTCACTGCTGATCTTCTTTGTCACTTATGTTCCCTGGTTTACATGGCACTTTTCTCCACATGTTCTGGCACTGTCCTCCTGTCTTTTCCTTTTGGACACATATGTGTCACCTACTATCTTCTTTTCTTTTTTTCAGTATTTCTATTTTGCCTAAAATCGTTCTTCTTTTAGACCCCTCTATGCTTCCACTTAAACCTTCTGAATGTTAACTATTTTGTCAGGGTATATCCATTCCTGCATTTCAGACCTGTAACACATTCCAAAGAAAGTTGGGACAGAGACAAATTAGGGCCAGTAGTGAGGTAAAATTATTAAATAATGATGTGATTTCAAACAGATGATGTCAATGTGTTGCAGGCCTGAAATGCAGGAATGAATGTAAATTCACAAATGAAATAAAGCTGACCAGACAGAACATGAAATATCTTGGGTTCATACTGTCTGCAGTTAAATAAAAGTTAAAGTAAATTTAAGAATCAGTGCATAGTTTTGTGTCAATTTTAAATCTGACCAGTGGTTATTAATATTCTTATTTTATAATTGTATAAAATGTCAGTTTGATATATCTCAAAAGTATTGCAGATATGAAAAATATAAGGGAACTTATTTTGAAATATCTTGAAATGAGTTTTAGTTATCTGAAAATGAGAGGTGCTTTTATAAATATGTCCATATGTTTATTTGGTTTGCCATAAAACAGCAAGTATCTGAGATTCCAGAGGCTCTTTGCTCTTTAAATATGCAGTGGAGCACGGGGAGGCAAAGACACCTTTGGCTGGGAAAGGCAGCTGAAAACTGTCAGAGGACCAAAGAGAAGGCAGCTGTCTTCATAGTCAAACCTGGTCAATGATATATTGTGACATAAGACAAGTCTCAATTACACTATGTGGAAATGTAATAAAATATACCTGTGCAAAGATACCAGTAGATATAAAATGTAATATGTACAGCAGAAAAAAAATGTATTATGAGGATCTACTCTTATTTAAATTTTACTTCAACATTTTTATGGAATTAAAGACACAGAGCTTATGACCTTTGTGATATATCTAATCTAAAGCCCACCTTTTATCATAAACATACCATTTCAAAGTCACATGTACCATTCTTTTATAGGTGACAGAATGGTGAATTTCAGATGTCTGATAAGTGTGAAGGTACAAAGGGCATGATTAAGAACGGTTGGGCCAGAGCCATTTTTGGGGTCCCACCTATAAAAAAAAAAACTATGTGTGCTGTGCACAACAACTTCATGGTCTCAGAGTTCCACAAAGTAAAGTAAATGACTACTACAGAGTCTTAGCTTTAAAATGAATTACAAAAATCTGAAGAATAGTAAAAATGGTCTGTCTGAAATTATGAGAGACAAGGTATGTGCTATCAAACCTATATCTATAATTAGCTATTGCTGCCGAGAAGACAAGTAACCAAGTGACCATCGAAAACCAAAGTTTGAAAAGTAAATTATAAAAATCTATTTCAAATGTCCACAAAACCAATAATATCAAATACTGCATAGGCCATTCTGTATATTAACACATATGAATGCTTGCTTTTAAAAACTGAACTTTTTTTATTTTCTTTGCAGCAAAGTCCTGATGGGATTACAGTAAGACCCCACTTAACGCTGTTTTGGTATTATACATTTTTTTTGAATTACAATTTTTCATTGATTCAATTTATGGTTACATAAAAGTGCGATTTTCACACTTTTAGATACTCGCATGCAGTCTTGTGGGACGAGATGATGTTGATGACCACTGTTCATGTATGATTGTTCATCAACCTTATTGTGTAAGGATATACACATAACATTTTATTTTACTGTAAAAATTATCCCTTTTTAGTTTTAAAATGAGTGGTTGCAAAGAAAAAGAAAGTAAATCGACAAGAAAAAGCATTTCACTGGAAACTAAAATTAGATGCAGGTGAATGCCAAATTGATATCGGCACTGCATTAAATTTGTCAACTTCAACAATGTGGACAATTTTAAAAAATAAAGAAAAAATCGTATCATCAGCAACTACGACCACAACGACTTCTGCAACAAAAATTATCCCGTTCCAGAAGCAATGTGATTGAGGAATTGGAAAAACAATGAACACAATATGCCATTAAGTCAAGCAATCATAATGGAAAAAGATAAATCAATTTTTAACCACATTCAGAATGAAAAAGGCGACACCAGTGAAAATTTCATAGCTAGTCAAGAATGGTTCCATCGATTTAAAAACAGAAACAATCTTCATAACATACAGATTACTGGAGAAGTGGCTACTACATTTCCAGCGACATTAAGAGCCATCATTGAGCAAGGAAATTATCCTGCTGAATTAGTTTTCAATGTTCAGTTTATACAAAATGATCCAAATTTTGCTAGAAGTTGAAAGGCAAGATGAATTGTCATTGATGTGATGTCTTGCTATTGACAATTGCTTGCTGAATGACAGAGAAAAAAGCAAAAGAAGTTAGAACACTAAAAAGTGTCAAATGAGGAAGAACCTTCCTCATCACAAACATAAATTACTGTATGTATTTACTTGAATATTTCTGATCTTCATGAATAATTTATGAATAAAAATTTATATTAGCAATAAAAAATGTCTATTATTAATGTAATAAAAAGCATTTAATTATATTATCTCTCTATTACAAAAAAAAATCCTGGAGAGAAACAGTAGGGCGACAAAACGTGATCTTATAAGATCATGGAAGACACTTAAAAGACCTGCGAGACTAAAGAGATTGGCCACGGAGCGTCTCACGATGATGTAGAACATGAGATTCTTGCAAGACACGCCCTACTTACAACCAAATAACAGCACGGGCAGGAACACACTCAGCTGTGTTTTGGCTTTGAGCACACACAGATCCAGGGCTGTCAGCGCATATAAAGCGTATAAGGATAATATGTTAGAAATGAAACATAGACGACTAAGCGAAGAAGAAAGCAGCGTGGAGAAAAGAGACTCAAAAGCGTTGGAGAGACAAAAAACAAAAAGAATAATCTAGGTGCAAATTCGGAAAATAAGGAAAGTAATTATCATCCCGGAACAAGTGGAATTGAAAAAAAAAAGCATGTCCAATCTGGACGTTGGCGCTATACACATGCAGAGCAGGTTAAAGATTATGAAAGTAATGATAAGTAATTATCAGCCAGGAACAAGTGAAATTGAAAAAAAAGCACGTCCAATCTGGATGTTGGCGCTATACACATACAGAGCAGGTTAGAGATTATGAAAGCAGTGGAAATCAAAAGGCTAAAAAAAAAAGAAACGGCGCGATACACATGTGGAGAAAGTTACAGAATATGAAAGTAGGAAAATTAAAAAGTATAAAAAAAGAAAGTAAAGATCGCAGTAGCGCATAAAACGAAAATTATTACTTGAAAAAGGGAAAATATTCACCACGGACCAGGTGTCATTGAAAAAAAGCAGGATAAAGCGAGGTCAGAAATAAAGGACAGAGTAGAAATCAAAGTAAAACGTAATAAAAAGGTTAAAAAACAAGGAGCCAAGCACATGCAGAGCAAGTTAGAGATAATGAAAACTGGAATTCAAAAGACTTGTAGAAACACATGCAGAGCAAGATACAGAATATGAAAGCAGAAAAAAACAACAGTGTCAAACCAAAGAAAGTAAACATCACATTAGCGCAAAGAAAGAGAAATTATTACTCGGAGAAATAACAAAAAGGCAAATAGATATCGAATATATGGACATAGGTGATATGTCAGAAGTATGTAAATATTGTAAGGCTTTGAAGGTTAAGTCAACAACAACAACAACAACATTTATTTATATAGCACATTTTCATACAAAAAAATGTAGCTCAAAGTGCAAGTCAAGAGAATCTCAAAAACGGAGTTTACCTCACATGCATTTATTGGTTAATTTGCAAAAAAAATTATTAACTGTTGATGATGTAGATCGTTTTGTCTGTGCTGAAATTCAAAACAGAGAAATCTATCCTAAATTATGGTAAAAAGTCATTAAACACATGTCTCACAGACCTCATTAAAAAGATTCAGCACATTGGGACTTGAAAGATTCCAAATATTGTTTTTACAAAGGTTCTTAAACAATTCAAAGAAAAAATAAATCTTAAAAGTGTGTATCCAGAAAAACAAAGACGGGGTTGGCTAGCGAAGCGAGCAGGGGGCGAAGCCCCCTAGTGTTACAAAATAAAAAAAGATAAACTTTTTTATTTTCTGTTCTGTTTCACCTATCCCCATTGTTTATGAGTTAAAATGGCGTTGTTTCGTTTAGTGCTAGGATTTCTTGGAACGTATCCCCCACGTTAAGCGGAGTCTTCCCGTACTAAAATTAAATTTCTAAACTGGATCACTTTTAATTGACATCAAAGTCAAATGATTCAGTGTTTTTTGTTCCATTATGGATCTGGCCCTGTTCTTCACTATCCTGAGCTGGAGAAAGATCGCTCATCACTTGCATTTGTGATAGACCATGTCAGGTAAAGTCTGAAAGCAGCGTCTAGATTTGGGAAGATGCTGTGGAAGTTTTTTTTTTCCTCTAAGACAATGTGAAAGTTCTGGAACAGATGAAATGCCATTAGTACTTATGAATTCTCTGAACTGGACATTCCACTAACCACTGCACCACAGTGCCTCAAGCAGTAAACGACACAGATGGAATAATAACCACAAAAGCAATGCAAGAAATGTTCACAAAATAGCAAAAAGTGAAATATATATATGTATATATTCACACCACTGCAAAAAACAAAATCACAACAGCATGGCACAAATCCTCTCTCTCTCTCTATGTGCTCTTCATTCATTCATTCTAAGGCTACTATAACTAACAGCCAGTAAAACAAGGTTTCAAATCAAATCAGTGTTATTGTTATTGTTCAAGGTTTTTGTTTATTTTTTGTAGCATTTTTGGACAGATTTTCAATAAGTATTAGGGTTGTCAGAACAAACATCACTATTCCAATATTCTGTAATTTAAATCAACAGTATATGAAAATATTCTGATTTGATGGCAAATGCTGACATTCACTAGTAAATGAATGGTCATTTACTTTACCTCACACTTATTTCAGCTAGAGACATTATGCTGTAATAGCTCTGTATTTTTCATGTTTTTCACACTTCACTTCCACTATCAGTGTTTTATATTATTTTTAACTGTTTTTTCATTTATAAAATGGTTATTTTTTTTCTCGCCCTGCCCAGGGTTTGTTTCCTGCCTTGTGCCCTGTGTTGGCTAGGATTGGCTCCAGCAGACCCCCGTGACCCTTTAGTTAGGATATAGCGGGTTGGATGATGGATGGATGGATGGATATTTTTTTCTACTGTACTGCTCTGCTTTTTGGTTAAGAGGTGTACTCAGTCAGTTTACAGAATTCAGTTTTAACAAAATTAGATCTATGCAGAGTGCTGATCCTTCATTGCCCTGACTGATCTTTTCATTTTGAATTGAATGGCGATGTCTCCAGTGTGAATGTGTGTACCATTCTACCACAAACATTCTTAGATACTGGCAAATTGTACTGTTTCTCTTGAAGATATTAATGCCTACACCACAAAATCATGATGTGGGGGACAGAGAATTGCTAGCAGTTAGACTTGCCATCAAAGAATTACTTGCTTAAATGAATTGAACAGGCTTTCACTATGTACACTGATCATAACATTCTTATATATGTAAGGATCACAAAGGGGTTCAGTGCCTGTTGGGCATGATGGTCACTGATATCCAGATGTTTTATCTTTATTATCTGTATTATCTCTTAACCTCCTTGGCATTAACCCAAGCATTTCTTAGAATATGTAAAAATGGTTAACCCTGGCTATTTCTCTGATTAAGCTGTTATGATCCAATATACAGTACAGTGTTAAGGCTGAATAATGCTTGAGACAGTTTTCCGATACAATCTTGTGAATGAAATAACATTATGCTGAAAAAAAAACATATTTCTATGCATTTTGCCACTGTATGGTAACTCTTTAATATTTTGGAGTGGAACAGAGCCTTCAACAAAAACACACAATGGCATGTAAATTAAAAACTATAAAAACAGACTTAGAACAAACTGAAACTGAATCATTTGTTATATCAGGTGATAATGATGACAACGTGAAATGGTCATCAAATGCTGATACAGATTGTGAAACTGATACATATGGCACTGAATGACCAAACTGTTAAGATATACCTGTTGAATTTGGTCACATAAGGCTTCACCGTGGTGCAAGCAAGTGCTTTGCCAAAGATCAAAACAATAGTGATCAAGTTGAAGGACAAGAAGAATGTTAGCCCCCTAAGCACTGTTCACAATGCAGCAACTGTCAATGTGTGTGTCAAGAAAAATGAGGAAGTCCCTAAGCTTTGTGCTGCGGTAGCCCACAATAACAAAATGGGCATGTCCATGGTGCATAACAGGCGCTGACATTCTATGCTCTCATGTGCAAGCTACAGAAAAAAACATCTGCCTGAGGGATCCATCCTAAAACCTGACTTCTCAATATGTCATCATCAACAAAAGATTTTAACACTTTTAAGATACACCCTTACCTTCTTTATTTCTGGACTCAAGCTAGTTTATCATTCTTCTTTATCCCATGCTTTTTGGTACACCCCACCCACAGTGTTTCTGTTGATTGTGATGAAGAATTCAAAAAACAGAAGACTGTTGAGATTTCATATTTTATTAGCTAGTACTCTGGAAGGGGTATGGCCAGGTATGGTATATATGTTTCATAAGCAATGCTCAATTAAGTCTGGTGGGCATGTCCGGAGTAAACATCTTTTGACAGTACAGATTCACTCCACATTCCCTGGTGCTCCCAGGAGCCCCTCGAACCCGTAACCATCGATAGTCATGTACCAAGATGAGCCAGGCAAATGAGGACACACACATTCAGCAAGGGATTGGTGCAAAAGTGTCAAGAGCTTTTATTAAAAACAAAGAAAGTGTTCCAAAGTGCAGTGCTTCCAAAATGTAATAAATAAATACTGTAGATGAATCAATAAAATCAGTGAAACATCCAAGAATTAAAATTCCATAATTAATCTCAGGATAAAACCAGAATAAAACCATGCAGTCAGTGGATTCTCTATCTTGTCCTTTCTGTGCCCAGGGCATGTTTTACTCCTTGTCTCCCCAGCTCACCCAACGGGTCTTGCAACTAGAGGAGACAGAAATGTTGCAGTCTTCTGTTCCGGCTCTTATTATGACTGCCTCTGTCAATGTCTGCCACAGCTCTCTGAGCCAGTCTCTCTATCTTCCACATGCCTTTTATGGCATCTACTGGTTCCCTAGGAAGGTTCAACCTTCTTCTCCCACTCTTTCTCAAATGCTCAGTGGGGTTGAACCACCCCTGGAGCACTGATCGCTCACTCCATCACAAGGTTATACCAACTTCCTGATTCCACATCCAGTTCTACCTTCTTTTTTTTACTTCTTGATTTTTCTCTGCCATGCAGAATCACTTTATGCTGGCTGATTGGGTTCAGGTGTGACCCTCCACCCACTCCGAAGTGTGAATGAGGCACCTGACTGATCCACTAGCATTTGCACGTGACTGCGGGATCAGCTAGCCTCCCCGACTTAACCCTGGAGTAGCACGTGTTCAGACCTCTTATCACAGGGGGACATTGGCTGTCCCAGAAACATTTTTGGTCCTTTGTATCAGTTTTTCTTTTTGTTTATACCTTTTATAGTTATTATAGTAATGTCACTATTGCACCATTTTCTGTTATTATTTTAGGATAATGGACACCATTTTGTAGCAGTTTGTTGCAGTGTCATGACTATGTTGTGTGCTATTAATATTACTATTGCCAGTCAGATTTCCAAATGCTATTACTGGGGTGTGAAAATGTATACTTTAAACATTGGAAAAGAGCAGAAAGTAAAGAAATTATACCTGCTTTATTAACCATTGGAAGGAAATCCTGTTCAGACTTTTCCCTCTATGCCTTGCTCTGTGATCCTGTAATTAACTGAATTTTACAAATTTGCTTTTAAATTGGTTGTACAACATTCACTCAAAATACAGTATGATATCAAATATAGCAGACTCTCTAAAATACTTTAAATCTAAGTCACTGTTACATAAGGTTACATCTATATTACATTTAGATTAAGGTATTTCATATTTATAACTACAATTTTATATACAATTATACAGCAAGTTGAGGAATTTTGAGGTATTTCCTTTAGACATATTCAAATAGTATGCACACAGGGTTGTTTTTATCAAGTTATAATTTTGTGTTTCTCATAAATGTGTATGGGCAATGTTTAAAGGCAAAAGTAACATTTCAAGGAAACATTTTAAACAGCACTAGGATGGATGCACTTTATAAAGGTTTGAAGGAGAGAGAATAAAAATAGGAACATACTGCTCTTTGAGTATGTGTATGTATGTGTGTGAGTGTGTGTGTGAAGTGTCAGTTCTTGACTGTTTTTGTAAAGAAATAGTATGATAGACCAGCATAGTAGCTCCAGTGTATGACTTGAAAAGAAAAAGCAGTATACTGAAGCATATTCTGTATGGCAAAAGAAATAATTCAGGATTTTCTTAGATCTGAAACTGAGGTAATGCAGAAAATTAATCCAAGGTACAATCCAGGTAGTAAAATTTATTCAGCTCTGAATTTCTTTCTCATGAAAATAAAGATTATTTGATATGCAGAACACAGTACCTTATGTTTTGCCTGTTTTCCCTGTATGCTATTGTTTTGTACAGCAAATTATTGCATTTCTCTATTAATTGATTATTTAATATAAACTTACTTACTTATTCAGTAAAATTATGCCTAATTAAACAGATGGCTGGGATTTTTACTTGTGACTTGTTCAATGACTAATTTGTAAACAAATGAAAAAGCCTGTCTGTACATGCCATACACTATACATATCAGCAGGTTTTATGTTTTATATCATTTTACCAATTAAATTACTAATTTTGTTAATGCTATCAGAAAAAAAAGTCCAGCTGCCTAAATGAGCAGGGTATATTTATCATTATATGAAAATCTAGAAATTTCAAACTGAAACAGTAGTCAATTTTATATTCTCAAAATAAAAAAAGCAGTTCTTCTACTGTAATATTCCATTCGATCTTTTCTTAATCTTGACAGATAGTTTTTACAATGTGAACATGCAGTTCTTCGGTGGCTAATGTACTGGACTACATATTCAAAATTACAATTTATTACTTCTATCAAAGTGTCATCATGTCAAAGATTTAAATTAATATAACAGTCTGTGTACACTTTTGCAAATTGTTAGTACAGGTGACCATCATCGGCTTATTAAAGAAGACTTCAAAAACATTCCGAATCTATTCAACAGGTTGATTTAATTTTATCCAATTTATAAAAGAGAAAAGTCAAACAGCAGTACAACACATGCATAAATAAGATGGTATTGTTTTAACAGCAAAAAAGAACCTGTATCTGTGTATACCGAAACACATTTCGGTCTAACATGTGCAGCAAATTTCTGATTCTGTGGACTTCTAGTATGACATTTGACAAATGACAGAAGACCAGGCTATGACGATCATTTGATTCGCTAAATGCTTCCAACAGCCCATTGAAATCATTTTTAAAAGTTAACAAGGTTTCAACTTCAGCTACATAACTTGGTTAGTAGTTTGCTCCAGATTCCCATGACTGCTCGAGTAAAGAAGTTTTTTCTTACTTCAGTCTGAAATGCGGTTTTTCTAAATTTGAAAAAGTGTCTGACAGTATGTGAATACATGAATTTTTTCTGAATAATTACAAATAATTACAAAAGGAAGACATTTTTTACAATGCAGTTGTAACGGCTTGATCTATACAGAGTCTTCAGAAAGTATTCAGACCCCTTTACTTTATACACATTTTGTTATGTTGCAGCCGTATGCTAAAATCATCCCATCCATCCATTATCCATCCTTATCCATCCATCCATTATCCAGCCCGCTATATTCTAACTACAGGGTCACGGGGGTCTGCTGGAGCCAATTCCAGCTAAAATCATTCAAATTCATTTTTCCCCTCATCAAACAATAAAAAAAAAATTTCAATATCTCCTTTTCATACAAAGGATGTAACTCAAACTACTTTACAACATGTCAAAGTAGTTGCATGCAAAGAAAAATAAAATAAATTTAGATTAATAATGAATAAACTGTGTACAAGAGATAAATAAATAATTCACACCTAAATACAGTGATATATAATTAAAAGAAGCAGAGTGCTTAAATACTGTATACAATTGTTTTTAAAGTTTCTAAATGACAATCAGGTATCACAGGCACCTGTACAGGACTTTAATCAGAAGATGGTGGAGTACACTTTGGAAGATCCAGAAAAGAAAACCAGAAAAGTTAAGGTATGATTGCAAATTAAAGGATGAAAATGATAATTCTATGTAAATCTAGTTTATTAGGAGTAGAATTAAATTGAAGCTATGAAAAAACAAAAATTAAAAAAGTGAGATTTTAGGAGTTTCTTAAAATGTTTCGCTGTATTAGCCTGGTGTACCTCAAATGGTAAAAGTATTCCAGATTTTTGTTGCATAATAGCAAAAGGCCACCTCACCAGTTCATTTAAACTTGATTCTTGGGATTTTAAGCATGCTGCTATCAGAGGATGAATGTAAGGCTACGACTTGATAGATGCAATCTAAAATATAGAAAGATATGCTGTAGGAAGAAGCAAGATTATATAAGGCTTTATACAACATTAGTAGTATTTTAAGGCCATGGGTAGCCACAACACTCAATAATCCAAAATGACAAAGTGAAAACAAGATTTTGGAAATTTTTCAAAATGTATCAAAATTAAAAAAACAAAATATCATATTAACACACAAGGATTCAGATCCTTTACTCAGTACTTCATTGAAGCAAATTTGGCAGTGATACAGCTGTTAGAAAAAACACTCTATAAATAAAGACTAGTCATGAGTTTTTGTTATAAATGATTCCAACAATGAACATCTTTTATTATAACAAGAATATGGAAATCAGCTAAGTGCACTTTATCACTTCACATTCATTGAATACAACGACAAAGCAATATCCTTAAATAAAGTAGGTTCATTTACATAACACAGCTTAAGAAGCTTTTTGTTTTCTACCACTCAAAATATAGATAAATTAAATACTCTTATAGCACTTACATCTTAAAATTATCTAAAGGGCACAAAATAATGAAACATATTAAAAGTATGTGGTAAATAACTGGTTCATTGAACTGGACTTCATATATATAAACAGATCAAAAAAACAGGCATTGATTTGTCATTATCTCATCATCCCCTTAGTAACTTGTGCCGAGTACAAATGTTACAGAATATCTTAGTTAAACAGGCAAGCACAGTTTGGGGCATTTTACAAATTCAAACATTAGGTCTTTCTCTTACACAGCCTGGAGTCTTCTTGAATTTGGCACAACAAGTTTCACACACCCAGATTTTTGGATTTTCTTCCATTCTTCTTTGCAGATCTTTTCAAACTCTGCCAACTTGGATGGAGACTATCAGTAGACAGCTATTTCTGGGTCTCTCCAGAGATGTTCGATTTGGATCAAGTCTGGGCCATGGCTGGGCCACTCAAGAATATTTGCAGAGTTGACCCTAAGCCACTCCTTTGTTGTTGTTGCTTTGTGATTACGGTCATTGCCTTATTGAAAGATGAATTTTTGACCCATTCTGATGTCCAGAAGGCTCTGGAGCAGGTTTTTATTAAGTATATCTCCGTACTTTGCTTCCTAGAGCTTTCCCTCAACCCTGACTAGTCTCTTAGTCCCTGCCAATGGACAAAATCCTACATCATGGTTCTGCCACCATTATGTTTCACCATTGGAATTATATTATGCAAGTGGTGAGCAGTGCATGGTTTCTTTCAGATATGACACATTAATGCCAAACAGTTCATATAGTCTAAGAGTCTTTTAGGTGCCTTTTTGCAAACTCCAGGTGGGCTTTTATGTGTCATTTGGCCACACCGCAATATGGTCCAGTTTAATGGAATGTTACAGTGTTGCTCCTTCTAGAAGTTTATCCCATCTTCACACCGGTTCTTTGGATTTCAGCCAGAGTGAAATCTAATTCTTGGTCATATCTCTTAGTAATGATCTTCTGCCCTGCTCTAGATTGAATTGTGGTTGTTCCAGACTTTTAGTGTTAGTAGCAGTAAGAGGGGTGATGAATGAAAAGAGAGGTTGGCAGCATGTGCTGATAGCACCTTGCTACACCCACCACATGACGGACCTCCTGGATTGGGACCCAAGTGCAGTGGATGACACCTTAGCTCCACAGTGGAACAGTGTGAGGTTTTGTATGGTGGCTGGAGTGCCAATCCTGCCACCAACCCCTACATTTTCCCTGTAGGATGGAGGACCTGCTTGCAGGGCTGGATGCAGATTAATGTCATACCCAGGATGGAGCAATTGCAGGTTAAGGGTCTTGCTCAAGGGCCCAATGAAGTAGAGTCATTTTTGGTGTTTACGGGATTTGAACCGGCAACCTTCCGATTGCAAATCCCTAGCCTCAGAAACACTACTCTGCCCTGCTAAACAGTAGCTGGCTCTGGATATAATTGCAGTAACAATGCTGCATTCCGATATGGTATTTTAATTAGATGCTGAGGGACAGTTTATTTTATTAAGTGAACAGTCCCATTCTATGATGCAATAGAGGAAACATATGAGAGGAAGAAGCTGAAATATACAACATTTATCTTCTGAGGCATAGGAACATGAGTTGCAGGCTCATGTGAGATCTATTGAAGTAGGGATCAGGGAGTTTCTTTAGGAATTCGGAATGCATTGCTGCCTATTAAGGAAAATGTTAACAGAGGTTTCTGAAGCAGCTGAAAAGGCAAGTCAGTGGTTATGTAAGAGGAGCAGACAGGTTATCTGGTTTGGTGCATCTTGAGTATGTAGTATGTATTTTGTGTCTGTATCGTTGGCCAACATGTGTTTAGACAGAACTATACAGAACTAGTGGCATTGAGTGTGCATTGATGGTACAAACATAGCTTTGGTCACCAGGGGAAAAGTGTGGGGTGTTAGAATTTTTTGTTGTTTTGTTAGAAAACCATACAGGACCAGTTTATTCTTGCATTAATGGTACTAGTGGGATTAGTTACAACTTTAGTCATGGGGATGGTTGGTATGATGCAGAGAATGTCGCTTACAGGTATGAAGTAGAGTGTGTCTGGGACACCAAAGTACACCGTAGAGCCTGACAGAGGTGAAATGAAGCACTAATATGAATTGCCATGGGAAAAATAGTAATTTATTTGGAACTTTGCTTAAGGAGACGTGATAGTAATGTTTGGTGTTTACCCCTTAGGCAAGGGTTCAAGTGTAGTGAAGCAAGCTGGGCTTTATGTGTAGCCCCCTGATGGTATGCGTGAAGGAATTATCATCACACCTTGTGTAATATAAAATATTCTCCATTTAAGAATTATGGAGACCACTGTGCTCCTGGAAATCTTCGATGCTACAGAATGTTTTTGCAGCCTTCCCCAGATTTGTGCCTTGAAACAATCCTGTCTCTATGCTCTGCAGACAGTTCCTTTAACCTAATGGCTTGTTTTTTGCTCTAATACACACTGTCAACTGAGGGGTGCATTCCTTTCCTACTCATTTGTATCAATTGAATGACCACAGGTGGACTCTAAACAAGGTGTAGAAATGTCTCAGTGATGATCAATAGAATGGGATGCAGTTGCACCACATTTTAAGTGTCATAGAGAAGGTTCTGGATACAGGAGACATGACATACATGTGCAGGACAGCCATAGACTAGTATAGCCCAACTCCATCTAGGAAGATTGTGAAGGAAAGAAGATTACCACTACTTCTGGTTGCACCCCCCTCCAGAGAAACCAAAAGTAATGGTTGGAGTTTTGTTTTTCACATTGTGGCGACCCAAAGATTATAAGGGTGTAGAGCCCATGGTTGCAGACCTAAACTAAAGAAACATGTTGACACTGGTTATGTGGCACACTCAAAAAACATTTAGAAAATATGTGGCCACAATAGTTTATATTTCAGAAACAATTGTGTTTGTGGAGTGGACTTTGAAAATGGACTGTAGAATGCAGGAGTAATCAGTAATCGTAGATATTTTGTGAACTGTATTAAAAGCAAACAAGTTATAGAAGGAAGAAGATGTTTGTGACGAGTGATTACTGCTGTATTCTTTTATACATGTATGAATATGAAATGGCAGGTTTATCAAAGTATATGAAACATGATGGAGTTGCATTGAAGGTTTTCACACCTTTAGAAATGTAATTTGAAAAAGAGTCCTACAACAAAGAAACTAGATGTGCCTCTGCATATAATCGAATCAAGGGCAAATGTTCTGGCCCAGTATTTGTAAGGCAGCCAAACATTGCTTACTTTAAGTATAGAATTTTTCCTTATATTACCAGACCAGCTAGGGATAACTTATGTACATGGGTGTATGTATGTGACGGTGGCTATTGTGACTCTTCGTGAAATATGGAGTTATTGAGGACACAACTGAACATGTGAATATACCAATGTTAAGTGTAATTCTGATAGATCTTTATGCTGTTAAATCAAAAGGGGAAAAAACAATGGGACTAAAATGGTGAAATATATATGCAGGGTTATGATGACTTTATTGAATGTAAATAAAGAGACAACGGACTGAAAGCTGTGTGATCTCATTGCTGCTCCACTTTACCTATATTCCACACACGAAATGGAGACACCTGTCTACACTCTCGGTGTCTAGCATATGGGACAGACCATGACCAGGATGGCAGTGTAAGACAGGGAGACACGGACACAAAAGGGTTGGGTTTTGTGAAAACAAAGAGAGATTTTATTTACAGGTTCAAACAATGAAAAATAATAAAATAACATCCCGTGGAATATATACCTAAATACATAGTCCAATACCTCAAATGAAACTCAGCCCAAAAATGATGAATATATACACTATTCACAATATTGACTGAAAGTTCCAAATGAAAAAGAAAAATGCACAAAAACTAGTGAGACCCAGATATACACAGAACTAAAGCTGTCTTCCTCCACAGTAATCCAAGTCAGGAAGCTACTCCACCAAATATTGTACAGTACAGGGTCTAACCACAAAAAATATTCAAAATGCTGAAAAAGGAAAATGTGTATATACAAAAATAAACAGTGCACAATTAAGCCCAACTCTGTAAATACCTCCACCAAAGCTAATCAAGATATATTTATCAAAATATATACAGGAAGAAAAAATATTTACAAAAATTGAGGCACAAGCCGTAGTGCTAGGTGAACTTAAGATAATGCTTTACCATCTAGAGGACGGAATTTCCATTTTGTATTCAGCACCATCGCGCCAACCAATTAAGCTGTTGAACGTCATACTTCTATGTGTAAGCGATGACGTGTACGCGTCTCGGAAGAGTTGCGTCTCCCACCCCGCAAAATTCCTATTAAAATGCAGCCGGTTGGCACGCGTATAGCTATGCTGCCATTTGAGACACAAACTGTGCTTCTCTCAAAACTGAAAGTAAGCCCTCTTTCTTCCTCTGAGCTACCACCCAGACAACTACTGACATGAGATCCCTATATATGCTGCAGCAGGCCGAAAATAAGGCGCTTTGCACTGTCTTTTGCCCTTTCAGCGCTACCAGGTCTTGGGAGATGGACAGTGCCACCCCGGCTGGACAATAACAGAGCCGTCTTTCCACTCTCGCACGAAACCAGCCATGATGCTCCCCAGAACTGCTTATATTGTCAGTGAAGACATCCCACTGCACTTTCTAAACTTCTAAACTAATGCCTCGCTCTGAACAGTGCAGAGGACACAAAACTAGCTTTATTTAACCACTGATAATGCTAGTGAGTCACATTACCACAAATAGGTTTCAGAGCCAAAGAACCGGATTACAACACTATTGAAGGTCAGCGGAGTTCAGTTCCAGACTTACCTGTTGTGATGAACGGCCGGCAGCTCAACCCAGCCAGGACGCTGCTGAAGTGGAAGGATGGGGAAAGGCAGATTTTTCAGGACACTGCCTCCCCCAAAACACTAGTGTGTAGCTTGAGTATAGCTGTTCCCCGGATTCCTGCAGGGCATCCTGGGACTTTCAGTCCAGTTTCTCAGCCCTGTTGGGTTCTTTGGGTGCCGCCAGGGGGAGCTATTAAAGGACCCTTACAGCCCGGAAGTGCTTGGAAGTCATGAAGATGGAAGCCCCACAGTAATTCCAGGCTGATTAACAACTTGGGATTCTCCATCTGACCCAGAAGTGCTGGCAACTCACGTGGGAGGATGAATAGGAGACTTCCGGGTTAAGAACAATATAAAGGATTGGTGGAGACCCAGCAAGCGAGCCAGAGTTGGGAGAAAGTTGACAGAGCTTGCTGGGAGGTGTGGAGGAGAAAATTGTATTATCTGTCTTTGGTTTATTTGTGTATGGTGGCTGTGGTGCTTAAAAGGCACTTTAAAGAAAGAAGAATAATTAAAAGAACCTCTTTGTGCTTTTACCCTGTGTCTGCGTATCTGTCTGTTGGGTTCACGGGGCAACAGCGCCCTCTAGCGTTCTTACACTGTTTAATGTAGCTCATCCTCTGGTGGAGGTGAAGCTTGCATACATTTCAGGATTTGCTGCTTTATCATTTTTGTTGCTGTGGTCCACTCATGGGGCCCATAACAGTTAGATACATTTTAGAAACATGACTTTAGGATGCTGATCACCCTGTAGTGGTCAGAATTTTAGTTACAAAATATAAATCAGATGCTTAGTTTTTACATTATGCATGAAATTTAAACACTTTCTTCCACCAAAGGGAATGTGTAAATCCACAGAATGAATAATACCTTCATCATAATACTTTCACTTTTTTGTTAGGAAGAGGATATGTTTAAAAGAAAGAATCACATAAATTTCTTACTTTTGAAGTAAAAAAATCTTATAAAGGCAGAACTCTGCCTGACACAGTTACTACTCATCTTGTTGTAGAGTAGCAAGGAATCTGGCTGTTTAATCTATTGCTTGAAATTCTACTTCATTTTGGCACAGCTAAAGCAGTGTAATGATACTCAATGCTTTCATGCTCAGCCAATGTTATATGGGCTGCCATTATCTTTGATCTTCGTTCCAGTGAAGAATTGTGACTGCATTGAATTGCACTTGTTTTGTCTTTGCAATATGGTCCTGTATCAGCAGTGTGGTCTTTGCTGTGCCCTCTATAACCTCTTAGAGTAAAATTTAGGAATCGCTGGCTTTAGCGCTATACATTTTTTGGACATAAAAATTTACTTATTGATGGTAGGTGCCAGAACTTGAAGTAGTAACACTTGACACACACAAATACAAAGGAAATGGACAGAAATGTCCCCGAAGGAAGTTGCAGGAAGATCTTAGATCTGTTGAGCAACTCAAATAACTTTCCAACATTTCATTCACTCTGGAATGTAGATTGGAGAAGGTAAAAGGTTCTGAGATAATTTAATTCAATTTAGCTCTTTACTGAGTGCAGGCACTGAGAACTGTGAAGTTTTCAGTTAAAATGCAACTATAGTCTTCACAAATTTTTAAATACTGTATTAGTACACATTAAGACATAGATTTGTTTAAACTCACTGAAAACAAAGAAGAAACTGAATAGCATAAATTGAGACAAGCTATTTCTGTCCGTTTATTAATTGTTGTACTATGCACAGTGGAGGAGAGGAAAACAAAACTCCAGCAGCATCCCTGCAGAAAATAAATGTCTGGGGGTCCATGGTCAATTGTAAGGGAAAATCAAAGACAAAGTCAGACACACTTACAGTTCTGGAGACCTATGCCAAGTGGCCACTCACCCTCTCTTGGGCATTCTGTAGTAGAGTCTGTGCTGGGCCATCCAATATGATGAAAGAATCTTTTTATCCAATGATTCAAGTGCTCCCATTATCTCTGTTAACTTTTCTATGGGCAGGAGAAAAGCTTGGTATTAGGGCCTGTCAGAGATGTCTGGGGTGGCGACCCGGCCGGGACACCTAGGAGGACCAGAGGAGGACTTGTGCCTTCCCCTGACCAGTTGGCAGCGACCACCCTGGTACCTTTGGGGGCCACGGGTACAGAGCTTTGAAGCTCCACCCTGTAGGGGCCTGTGGTCACCACCAGGGGGCGCCCCAATGCCTTGGAGACCCTGGACCTCAGCGCTTCCGCCCCAACCAGAAGTGCTAGGGGGAAGAAAAGCAGGGACACCCTGAGTGCTTCCAGAGATGCAGCCGGCACTTCCACCACACTGGGGCATATCGGTGGGAGGTTGCCGGAACACACCTGGAGCACATCCGGGTGCTTATAAAAGGGGCCGCCTCCCTTCAGACAATGGTAAGAGTCAGGAGTGGAGTAGGACAGAGCTCAGGAGGAGGGACAAGGAGGCGGCCTGAAGAGAAAGGCATTGTGTGGTGTTGGCCAGGACCTTGGGGACTTCAGAACACTCATTGTAAATATGGAGCATCAAAATAAATGTGTGTGGGATAATTCAAACATGTTTGCCTGTCTGTGTCCGAGTCAAATTCCACAGGCCACATCAAGATACCAAGAAGAGAACCTGCTAATCAGCAGCATTAGTCAGAGTATGGTAGACTAAAGTAGTGAGTCTTTAGCCAGGATTTAAAAGCTGAGACTGAAGGGGCTTCTCTTATACAGTATTAGCAGACAGATCATTCCACAGCTTCAGGACTTTGTAACTAAAAGCTCAAACTCCTACTGTTATTTTATTAATCCTTGGAATCGTAAGTAGACTGGCATCTTGATATCTACTGTAAATGTGCAGTCAGATTTATAAGTAATAGTAAGTTCAGATAGGTAAACAGAGCCTTGGCCATTTAAGGCTTTATATGATAAACAGAGGATTTTGAAATCAGCCATAAGCTTAACTGGGAGAAAAAACAAGAGAACCGGAGTTGTGTGTTCATACTTTCTAGTTCTTCTAATGATTCTTGCAGCAGCCTTTTACCTGAAACAGGTCCTTGTGTCTACAACCAGAGTGTGGTGTGTTTACAGACTGTTTTGTGTGCCACTGAAAGCCTTTTCTTAAAGTACACTAAGCAACATTTTTTTTCCAATTTTTTTTCAATAGTTTTCATTTCTGAAAAAATAATTTTGAAATAAATACTGTACATAGCTTCAAGCTAAACACAAATATAATTTTATAGTATACAAATTCCAATGTCATATAGTTCAACATTAAATTAACCTTTGTTGAATTTAGGATTATTCTGTCACATTTTATTTGTTCAATTAAGCTGATTTTCATTTGTTCTCAACATCTGATGCTTCTCATTTCAGTATCTAACAATAGTTGGCCAGCACTGATGGATTCCATGTGCCCTGATATGCTTTCCCATTGTCGCATTTCTTGGTGAAACCTGTCACCGGGCTTTACTTACACTATTACTAGGGAACAAGTGCAGATGGAATCCAGAAAATGAATCTTTAGCAACACCTTACACTTTATACTATAGTTTTATATACATGATGCATGTTGTCAGCCGATTGGACAAAGCTTAGTTCTTTGCAGTTGCCAAGCAAATTCTCAGCAACATCCCTGAATGTCTTTTATGTGATTTCTTTCAGGCTTATTAACAGATCTTGTTATTGGTAATGTTTCTGATTTGTGGACCAACAAAAATACTTTACTTAATCTTGGCATCAATTATTTGTAGAAATATCTGTTTAAAATCCTTCATATTCCTTTGTTCATCGCATTCACAAAATTTTTTATCAGTCCGAGTATATGAAGAGGAGACAAAAATATTTTTGTTGTGCGGTGGTTTATGTGCCACAGCTTTCTGACGTGGAACCAAGTATTTACAGAGAGATCAGATCTTTTTAAAGGTAATGAGATTCTTTACATTTGTAAATGAACAACAGTACCTGGTATCCAAGCTGCCTTATTACTATTGCCACTGCTTGTAGATGTCATAGTTGTTGTGCCATATATGTATACTTAAAATATAAAAGGAACTCACAAAAATAGGTGATTGCTATAAAACAGTATATGACAGGAATATTTAAAGATGATTTTTCTAATCAGCAGACAAAACTCAATAAGATATACCCAAAAGTGTTCAAAAAGCAAAATTTTTGTTGTCCAGTGAGTATAATATTCATACTTTAAAGATCATGTGTCCGGTATGAGTAATATTTTAACTCTTAACATATAGTTTTTTGCCAAATACCATACAGTGTTGCAATGAATATTTTTCTTAGTATAAAAAATAAGTGAAGACTAATGAAACAGTGATTTTCTGAATTGTTTAATTAAAATAACTATTACTGTGCCTGTAGACATTTTCAATTAAAATAATTTGATATATTTTGGATATATAACTCAATTTAAAATATTTCCCAAAGTGTCTTTTCTTCAGAGATGAAGTGAGCATTTAAAAGATAACAAAAATGATTTATATGTCTTGTAAAAGCTTCATTAGTGCATTTGAAAGCATCTTTTTAAGCAGCATTAGCAATTTAACAGTGAAGTACTGTGAGAAAGAAATGAAAGTAGGAAAACCAGTGGAGAGTCAAATTACTTCAGATTACTTGTCATGTTGTTATATTCTTCATTTTTAAGGCTGAAGAAGAGGACAGCTCAATATTATCCAATAACCTGTTTAAAGAGGATTCAAAGAATATATACTGTAAATGAAGGAGTGAATGAATTAATATTTTAACTGCTGAAACCTTTTCCATTTCTTATGCAGCACTCTTCACCATTGCCATAGCAGCAATATACTTTATTTTTTTGGTTCTGATGGATTGAACAAATAAAATATTTGTCAATTTGCCACACTTTGTTTTTCAAGAAATAAACAAATACAGATTAGATGATTATAAAACAGTAATTTTCCAGGAAATAACAGGTGTCACACCAACCTGCAGGGAAAAACCTGGGGGTTGGTGGCAGAATTGGCACTCTAGCCACCATAAAAAAACCTCACACTGTTCCACTCCGTCTGAACTAGTGCGGTGCTGAGGTGTCACCCATTGCATGGCTGAACTCGGGCCCTAATATGGGATCCTGAGTTGGTTTGTCATGTGGTGGGTGCGGCAATGCAAAGTATCAGCGCGTGCTCCTAACCTCAACCTCAACCTCAACACATGTGTACATGGGAGACAGTTTACAGGCTCAAATAAATGTGTTTCTCAGTCTGACCAGGGGTTGGCACTGTACTCTCTTTCTTCTCTTTTCCATCAGAAGAATCCGCCTCCTAAAGGCATCACTTCTTGCTCCGGCTCCCATGAACCCTCCTCTTCATGTCTGCCAAAAATGTAATAGACATCTTTTCTGGGGCACCTCAGTTCTGTTTGGAACTCATTTCTGTAAAGACGTATTGATTATTTTCCTGATTACCAAGTATGCAGGGTGGTATACCCAACTCTTAATGATCTTGTCTGTTTATTTTACAAAAGATATTTTGTATTATGATTTAACCCATTATACAACTGTGTATCTTTTAGATGTTAAATACAGAACAAACTATTTAAATAATGCCTCACATATTTGAGAAAGAAATCTAGTAAACTTATGCAGAATAAAAACACACAAAAAAGCTCCTGGTGACTCCTTAGACCTTGTTTCCAGGTACATGTTTTTCCTGCCCAGTTTGGCTATTTTTGATTATGTTTTTTTATGAGTAATACAAAACTTTTGCATTTTGCATTGTGTTTGAGATTCTTTTAAAAGAACATGGCAGTATTTTGAGCTATTTTTAAAAGTAAAAATAACATTGCTATGGTTGTGCTAAGCTTAGTTTGTGTTACATATTTTACAGCTGAAATTTCACAAGAAGAATACAAAGACTTACATTGTCCCTGAGCTTGGTGGTGAGGGTTTGAGTTCTTAACCTTATCAGGCAGGTCCTGAACGTCTAAAGTCAGGATAACAAGCATTTTACAGAGTCAGTGTAGTTACAAGTTAACTTCAGTAGAAGTAAACTACTGAAGGGAAACCAAATTGTATAGAAAATTAAATAAAAAGTTACATATCAGTTAGAGCCAAAGTCAGTCTACAAAAGAGCTAGATATTCAAAAGATGCTGCAATGACTGCTAATGTGTTAAAATACTTGTAATCTTAAGCAAGGTTATTTACGAAAACTAAAATCAAAACTGAAACTATTATTAAAAAAACATTTTCGTAAACTGAAATAATTAACAAAACTGAAATGAAAAACTAAAACTAAACGAAACTATTAAAGTAGTTGGAAAGACTAACTGAAATGAAATAATTTACTAAAAATATTTTTAATTTTCATTTTTGAATGAATATTCTTGCTGTTAGTCTTTAACCCTTGCAACTTATAATTCTAAAACAGAAAGTAATCCACCAAGAGCCACCTGCATATATTTTATCTAGTGAACAGCGGTGTGTGAAATAGAAAATTATTTACTGTGCCGCCTTTCTTTGTGCTTGTTGTATATTAAGATGTAATTCAAACACCTGAAATCGGAATATGCTGATCAACGAAACCTTTAACGTATGGACAGAAAAATCACAAGTAAATAACGTTTCAGTTTATTTCTCAGGTGCCTTTATTTTGTTGACAATAACTCATCTGTCACTTCGCACAGGAGAAATCCTTTTTGTAAATAAAATGGCATTGATTAAGACACTGACTAGGTTATCATACAAGATCAGCATATTGTTACTGACTGAACCTGGGTTAGTTCTGTGAGAACGCCTGTATCGACTCCCTAAAGCAAAAAGAGTGGAAGTGGAACCAGAGATCAAGTGCATGCCGGAACTAGGTGTGATAGAGGAGTCATAGTCCCTGGTCTAGTCCTATTGTCTTGCTCAGTAAGCCCGACGGAAGTAGGAGGTTTTGCAATGACTTCCGGCAGCTTAATCAAGTTTCCCAGTTTGACACCTACCCAATCCCGCAAGTGGATGACCTCCATGAGCGATTGAGACAGGCTGAATATTTGACCACACTTGACATGACAAATGGGTACTGGTAGGTTCCTTTAACAGACTCCGCAAAGTCTAAAGGTGCATTTAGCACCCCTAGCGGTCACTGGAAGTATCGTGTCCTTCCATTCGGTTTACATGGGGCACATGTGACCTTCCGACGTCTGGTGGACAAAGTGCTCCATCCTCATAACTCCTATAGTGCTGCATACCTTGATTACTTAGTCATCTATTCCAGCACATGGAAGGAACACCTACAGCAGGTCAAAGCGGTATTACGGACGCTAGGAAAAGCTGGTCTTTGTATTAATCTGAAAAAATGTTTCTTTGGAATGAACAAAGCCAAATATTTAAGCTACCTGGTGGGCCTGGGTACTGTGCGGCCACAGTGAACTAAAATAGATGCCATTTTGAAAAGGCCCCTTTCAAAGACCAAGAGGCAGATCCAAGCCTTTCTCGGCTTAGCAGGTTACTACCGCCAGTTTGTACCCCAGCTTTCTGAGAGAGTGGTGTCCTTCAGTGACCTCACAAAGAAGATGGCCCCTAACAGTGTGGTATGGGATGATAACACTGAAGCTGCATTTTTTGACTTAAAACAGGCCTTTACGTTGGCACCTATTTTGAAGGCTCCTAACTTTTCTTTGCCTTTTAAACTCCAGACACATGTTTCGGACACAGGCATGGGAGCTGTGCTGAGCCAGAACGTCAACACTGTCGAACACCCTATCATGTTTCTAAGCTGGAAATTGCTGAAACGAGAAACCAGGTATACGGCGGTGGAGTGGGAAGCCTTGGCGATCAAATGTGCGATTACACAGCTGCGGTACTACCTCCTGGGCCATGAATTCACCTTGGTTACAGACCATGAACCATTACAGTGAATGGCCTTATACAAGGTGTCGAACCCGCGGGTCTTTTAGACCTGCAACCGTACAAGTTTTCGCTCATCCACAGACAAGGCTCTCATCGCGCCAACGCCGATGATCTGGGCTGATGGGGTGGCCGTGTCTCACACATGTGCATTGTAGGCAACTAAAGGGCTCAACTGAAGGTAATTCCAAGCCTGACCAGGGGATGGCAGGGTGCACTAACCCTTTCCCTTTGCATTGGCAGACCGACCATCGGAAATTTCGCCTGGATTCGATGATGTCACTTCCGGTTCTGCCCACCCGAGGACGTTACTGCCGGTCCTAATGACATCAGTTCCTCTACCTGACTATAAAGCCGTTATGTTTCCCTGTCTGTTTGTTTGTTTTGTGGACTGAGATCTGTTAAGACCAGTTAATATGAAGCAAACCTTCATTTTTGGCAGCCATACTTCAAGTATATGGCCGGCTCCCCTTAAACCTTCTCTGTGTTTTCTGAATCCTTTCACAACTGGTATAGAGTATCTCTGCAGTTGAGTATTGTGCATTAATACAAATGCCACAACACTACTATCCATTACAATGGGTCTCTTTTGGGGCTAATTTAAGGAGATTTTAGACTATCACTCTCAGTGATTTCAGGCAACCCTGACCCTAGGAAATGATCAGAATGAGCTGCCAAGCTTACTTATGCTCATTTGCTTACCAACCTCCCCACCAGAATGGCAGTTTCCTAGCTCCATTTTCATGTCCTTGCCCAGACTCACCTTCTGTTCCTAAATTCTCTAATGCTGTCAACTGGAAGAAAAATCTGCTCTTTTCTTCAGTTCACTCCAATTCATTTTCAATGGTACCCTTCACTGAGTACACAATGTCTAATCTTTACTGTATTACATGCACAAGAACATATGTCAGGGTAAACAGACAATAAAATAAATCAATATCAATAGTTAAATATAAGCACATGAATGTTGACATAAACAATATATATTGGAAAAAACACACACACACACACAAATATCTACTGTATTGTTAATCTCGGCTAGCAAATATAAGATGCACATTTAATTTAAAAATTAAAAGATATGCATTCGAGAAGGAGAAATGCTAGGTACAGTAAACAGTTGTATATAAATATGGAATATGACTAAAACATTAAAATTTTGAAAAATACATTGAAGCTATGATTGACTCGTTTTATGCTGAATATTATCTTAAAAAAATAAAAATTAAGTAGCCCTATACATATTGTGACATGTGAGTAGTAATAGTAGTGAGTAGTTGACTTTCACCCCAAAGAACAGACTGTCTCAATCTGCAGTGCCACTTTCAAGCGCATTGTGCAGAAGCTTGCTATTGACGCAGTCCTGTCAGGGAGAGAAGAGAACTTTTGTGATGAAATGCTCTGGAGCTAGGTCCACTCAGACCTGACCCCCAAGCCACCCTGGAAACAAAGTGAGTACCCGGGCTTGGTCCTCACTTCGGATCGAACCAGCACAGGATCCTCGGGTCGCTGGTGCCACAGATGGAAGATGCCATCATAGGAGCACCATAGTGTGGACTGAAAGCAGCTGCTTTCGCTGTGATCAACCGTGACATCTGGCTCAGGATTGCCACCTCCCACCTGCACAAACCATGACCCTCAGTCTGGCCCAGGTATGCGGCTCGCAAGTTCCCCCCAAGATGTTATGGGAGGACAATTTTAAGGTCTCTATTATGTTGACCATATGTGAATTCCTGCTGCTTCTGGACTCTGGTAGCAACATCAGTGTCATCTACCGTGACTTGCAACAGCAGACCCTTATAGGACCACAGACCAGATGAACATTTGCTGCGTCCATGGGGGCGTTTAAACATATGAGACTATATTACTCCTTCTAAAATTTAAAGGGAAGAACAATAAGGTGCAGAAGTCTCACAATATGAAAATTGCCGGACAGATTCTGGTGATAAAACATTTTTTTTGGTTAGGATAAACACTGCTTTAGTGCAAAAAAGAATAAATTGAGTTTAAAAGCCTCACACATACCTTTTAGCATACCAGAGAATTTTTTTTCTCTTCAGTAGGAAAGCATGTTGGCTTTTCAGCATAAAATCATAAAATGAATGCTGTTGCAACCATAGAAGAATGCCACAGGCATGAAAAAGGCACTAAAAAAATGGGATAACACCTTTTTTAAAATCTAATGACAAGCCTAGTGAAATGTTTGCTGCAATTGTTGTCTGACGTTTGAAGCTTACAGGATAGAGAGGTATCACACCTGTAAATTGACATTAAAAGACAGATTTTGTATGATGCATCTGTGAATGAATTTGTAGGGATTTTTAAGTGTTTCCAAAAATAAATGAGTCATGGGTATTCTTTGGATTTTGTCTGCAAATTGACATTCAGAAAATATTTTTAACATTAGATGTGACAAACATGCTTGTTTATTCTGTGCACACAAATGCTTTATTTTTTCATAATTATGTATATACTGTAGAACCACTTTATAATAACGTTAGAAGCATGCAAAGGAATTTCACCACATTCCCATTAAAACTTATAAACAATTTTAAAAAATGACATAATGAAATCATATGTAAAAAAGTAAAATGCCAAAATTACAAAACCAGTGATGAGCTGTTTGTTTAAAACAACAAGATGTTTGACCTATTCTGTACTTAATTATCCATTTAAAATAAAATTAATCCAGTCATACACTCATCAAATACCAGTAGCTGTCTGCTCACATTTAAGTGCCTTTAGCAAATGAGTAAATGAGTAAGGCACTTCTAATCACTGCATCAATAACAGTGGACATTAATGTATTCATAACTAGAGAAACAAAATTACCTTTTTACACAAAGTGTAAGTAAATTAGTGTTCTATTTGTACAGAGTGTATAAAAGTGCTGGGATCCTTACCTGGCTAGGATACCAATGGGGAAAGGCAGATTGCTCAGGGCATTGTCCCCGCCGAGCTTCTAGATGGCCGCCCCCCCCAGCCCCCCCATGTTACGGTGCCACCATGGATTCCCACAGGATACACTGGGAATTGGAGTTCATTACTTTGCGGAGCTCGACCACCAGGTGGTGCAGAAGGAACTAGCATGACCTACTTCATCAGGCTCCAGCCTTACCTGGAAGTGCTTCCAGGCCACAGCATTGGGACACCGGAAGTACTCCCTATGGCAGTGCAGGTCAGCTCCAAGCTCCCGCTTCCATTTTTGGGAGCCTCTTGAACCCAACACCATCAATAGTCATGACCAGGATGAGCAGATTGGATGAGGGCAAAAATAATCCATAAAAACAAAGGTGAGTTTGAGTTTAAAATGCAAACAAATACATCCATTAAAATAAGAGGTTAAAACCCAGGCAGGAATGTTCTTTAAAAACACTAGCCTCGGTGCCCCTTTAAAACCAACTCCTCCTTGTCTAATTCCCTCCCTGGATCTTGCAGACCAAGGAGAAGTCTACCAGCAGACGCAGACAACCTTTTGGCCCAGCTTGTGTCCTCGTTGGCACTTCACGTGTCACAATATGTATAGGGCTCATACCACTGCCAGTCCATAGGCTCCATGAGACACGAGCACCTTGTCCTCCTACTGATGCCAGTCCATCGGCTCCTCCCAGTAAGAGCACATTCCTAAGTCCAATGGTTGCTCCTTCTCCTTGGTTGCTGAGCAGGAGCGACCATTCAGCGTCTGAGTGCTGGCCACACACACTCCTACCTGTCCATCTGCTTCCTTTCCTCGCACTGACTCTCTCTCACACTCCTGCCTCTCTTCATCTCCTTTTAACCTCTGCTTTGCTTTTGTCTTTTTTTCTTTAGTTTGACACAAAGTGCATTAGCGCTTCCCTGTTTAAACACGGGGACATGGCACAGCTGCAGTAATCAGCAGCGCCCAGGAGAGTTAGGGTTGTCGGTAATCCTGCACTTGTGCACTAAGTGCTGGGTCATCCGCTCTTCCATCATGCATGGTAACCGCGTTTGCCATGCTACCATGCCCCCTCCTGAAGATGTGAGTCTGGTGATTATTTATTTCAAATGGTAATAGGCCGCGGACCTCACTTTACCACACACCTGGGTTTTATGTAAAAGGAATAAGACTGCTTCAATCTGGGAGTCAGAGTCATGAGGAAGAGGATGAAGGTTGCTGTGAGGAGCGGATGAGGAAGAAGAGAAAAAGAGAGAAAAAGAAGTACAGAGCATTGAGTGTGTAAGGTGGAAAACACTTACTGTGTAAAGAGTTTCCCACAATAAAAAGTGAACTTGTGTCTGAGCCTTTGTTTTGGGTGTTTGGGAAGCTTCAGCACTCCCTGCTGACCACTATATATATATAAGTTTGGGAACCCCTCTTAATTCTTTGGATTTTTGTTTATCATTGGCTGAGCTTTCAAAGTAGCAACTTCCTTTTAATATATGACATACCTCATGGAAACAGTAGTATTTCAGCAGTGACATTAAGTTTATTGGATTAAGAGAAAATATGCAATATGCATCAAAACAAAATTAGACAGGTGCATAAATTAGGGCACCCCAACAGAGATATTACATCAATACTTAGTTGAGCCTCCTTTTGCAAATATAACAGCCTCCTATAGATGCCTCCTATAGCCTTTGATGAGTGTCTGGATTCTGGATGGAGGTATTTTTGACCATTCTTCCATACAAAATCTCTCCAGTTCAGTTAAATTTGATGGCTGCTGAGCATGTACAGCCTGCTTTAAATCATCCCATAGATTTTTGATGATATTCAAGTCAGGGGACTGTGACGGCCATTCCAGAACATTGTACTTCTCCCTCTGCATGAATGCCTTTGTAGATTTCAAACTGTGTTTTCGGCCATTGTCTTGTTGGAATATCCAACCCCTGTGTAACTTCAACTTTGTGACTGATGCTTGAACATCATCCTGAAAAATTTGTAAATATTAGGTTGAATTCATCCGACCCTCAACTTTAACAAGGGCCCCAGTCCCTGAACTAGCCCTACAGTATGATGGAACCTTCACCAAATTTGACAGTAGGTAGCAGGTGTTTTCTTAGAATGCGGTGTTCTTCTTCCGCCATGCAAATCGCTTTTTGTTATGACCAAATAACTCAATTTTTGTCTCATCAGTCCAAAGTACTTTGATCCAAAATTAATCTGGCTTGTCTAAATGAGCATTTGCATGCAACAAGCGACTCTATTTGTGGCATGAGTGCATAAAGGGCTTCTTTCTCATCACCGTGCCATACAGATTTTCTTTGTGCAAATTGCGCTGAATTGTAGAACAATGTACTGATACACCATCTGCAGCAAGATGTTCTTGCAGTTCTTTGGAGGTGATCTGTGGGTTGTCTGTAACCACTCTCACAATCCTGCACATATGACGCTCCTGTATTTTTCTTGGCCTGCCAGACCTAGGTTTAACAGCAACTGTGCCTGTGGCCTTCCATTTTCTGAATACATTCCTTATAGTTGAAACTGACAGTTTAAACCTCTGAGATAGCTTTTTGTAGCCTTCCCCTAAACCACGATACTTAACAATCTTTGTTTTTTAGATCTTTTGAGAGTTGCTTTGAGGATCCCATGCTGTCACTCTTCAGAGGAGAGTCAAAGGGAAGCACAACTTGCAATTGACCACCTTAAATACCTTTTCTCATGATTGGACACACCTGTCTTTGAAGTTCAAGACTTAACGAGCTAATCCAACCAATTTGGTGCTGCAAGTAGTGATGAGCGAGCATGCTCGGGCGAACATGTGTTTGGCTCGAGCATCGCTATGCTCGGAGTATGGCGCTACTTGAACAAGCACCACATGTGCTCGTGTGCCATGCTCGAGTCTCCGCCCCGCACGTTTCGCAGGTTGGAGACAGCCAATCAAGGGGCAGGTAAGTACTGCCCTCACTGTAATGCAAGCACTCCCATATCATGTTTTAGAGCGTCAGCTCACCTGCAGGTACTGGCATATAATGTTTTAGAGCGTCATTTTTCCTGTAAAATTTATTTTGTTGGGGGGTTTTGGGCATGTTTTTGTCAGTCTGTAAAAGTGGCGTACAACTCAGACAAACTGGTTCCCAGCAGCGATTTGGGAGTCCAAGATGCATCCAGACATCGTCCCCATGCTGTTCCCGGTCCTTTTGGGTGGTGTTTCTGTCACTTTCTGACCTTTTCCAATGGACCAGGCAGCCTCCCCTCTTCAGAGCAGGGGGTGCCTGGTTGTCTCCCATTGACTTACATTACACTCGGGTGCTCGGTAGAGCACACGAACATTGCGATGTGTTCGGACTGAACACCCGAACACTTTGGTGCTCGCTCATCACTAGTTGCAAGTAATCAGTATTGAGCAGTTACATGCATTCAAATCAGCAAAATTACAAGAGGACCCAAATTTGTGCAGTCAGTTTTTTTCATTTGATTTAATTTTTTACCAACTAAATACTGCTTCACTAAAAATGATTGTTCGGAAAACACAGCAGTACTCAGATGTTCCTAGAAAATGAAAGTCATACCTCTGTTATCTTTTTTGTTAAAAGTAAATTATTATGCAGGCTGAGAGGGGTTCATAAACTTTTTCATATTACTGTATGTATATATACTGTATATATCTATAGTAATAAAAGGCAAAGCCTTCACTGACTGACTGACTGACTGACTCACTCACTCACTCACTCACTGACTCATCACTAATTCTCCAACTTCCCGTGTAGATAGAAGGCTGAAATTTGGCAGGCTCATTCCTTACAGCTTACTTACAAAAGTTAGGCAAGTTTCATTTCGAAATTCTACGCGTAACGGTCATAACTGGAACCTGCTTTTGTACATATATATACGGCCATAGCCTGCAGCTCGGTCGCCGTGTGAGGTGGAGTTGCGTCTCCCATCACCACATCTCCCACGTAAGTGAGTGCCTGCCCATATTAGGCCATCTGTCAGCAGCAATCCAATAGACATGCTGCCGCTAAATATTCGCGGGTGAAGGACTGCTTATGCAAACGAGGATGAGATGGTCAGGGATAGACTGGTGTTTGGCACAAACTCAGTGAAAGTGCGAGAGAAACTTTTAAGTGCCGGGTCTTAGCTAACATTAAATAAAGCCACGGACATCACAAGATCACACGACATAGCACAAGCACAGCTGAGAACCTTCTATGCATGTACTCCGAGCGGCTCACGTGAACTGACTGTGAACGCAGTACGCAGAGGACAAGTGAGAGCTCCAAGGAGGGCTGAAAAAGAAACGCATTACACAATTGAGAAGGCAGCAAAAGAATATGAAGCGAGTGACGCATACAAGCATATTCATAAGTGCAGCTACTGCAAAAACAAAGCACGGTGTAAATCTTAAGTTTAAATTAAGTTCATAGACAGGCTGCCGCTGGCGTTTGTCATGCCTACGAGGAATACGATATTCGCGAGATGCAAGTTTAATGAGAAGACGCAGGGTATAACCGACACTTTTGCTCACTTTGTGACAGAGTTAAAATTGCTGTGACGGAGTTAAAATTGCTGGTGAAGGACTGTGCTTATGCAAACAAATGGGAAGACAAGGTGTGAAGCTTAACTTTAAATTAGGTTCATGGACAAGCTACCGCTGGCGTTTGTCATGCCTACGAAGAATACGACATTCACGAGATACAAGTTTAATGAGAGCACGCAGGGTATAAACGAGACTTTTCATCACTTTGTAACGGAGTTAAATTTGCTGGTGAAGGACTGAGCTTATGCAAACGAAGATGAGATGGTCAGGGATAGAATAGTGTTTGGCACAAACTCAGCAAAAGTGCGAGAGAAACTTTTAAGTGCTGGGTCTGAGCTAACATTAAATAAAGCAGTGCACATTGCAAGATCGCATGAGATAGCACAAGCATGGCTGAGAACCTTCAATGCATGTACTCCAAGCGGCTCACGTGAACTGACTTTGCAGGACTGGGAGAGGTAAACCCGTGCATGCAGTGTGTGATGATTCACATAAAGAGGAAGACAAAATGTTTATTGATGCAGTAATAAGAAACAACCCTCTGGATCTGAACAAGCCTTTGTAGACATATCAATAGGAAAGCAAGGTGTACAGCTTAAGTTTAAATTAAGTTCATAGACACGCTGCCGCTAAATATTCGCAGGCAAATCCACAACTTAATATCGGGAATGCCTGTTAAACATCTTAGATTCACGAGTACTGCTTTGGGTAGTGAACACTTCGATGAATGAAACCTGTTATCTTTACAACGGTTGACAAACACGGAATATAACTTGAACACAACACATCCTCCAAATACGAACCTCATTGAAAGAAATAATGGTAATCAAATCCTTGATGACAGCAACACTCATAACAGTCACAAAACAATTACATTGACAATCATGTTACGTTGTTTTTAAAATGTTTCCTTTTCTTTTTCATAACTTCTTCAACACGCTACTTCTCCGCTGCGAAGCACGGGTATTTTACTAGTATATATATATATATATATATATATATATATATATATATACTAATAAAAGGCAAAGCCCTCACTGACTGACTGATTGACTGACTCACTCACTGACTGACTCATCACTAATTCTCCAACTTCCTGTATAGGTAGAAGGCTGAAATTTGGCAGGCTTATTCCTTACACCTTACTTACAAAAGTTAAGCAGGTTTCATTTCGAAATTCTACACGTAACGGTCATAACGGTCGACAACGTCCGCCATGTTGAACTTTCTTATTTATGGCCCCATCTTCACAAAATTTGGTAGGCAGCTTCCCTGCGCTAACCGAAACCGATGTACGTATTTATTTCGGTGGTATGATGCCACTGTCGGCTGCCATATTGAACTTTCCAATGGTCTTTGTTACTTATAGGCCCATCTTCAAGAAATTTGGTACGCAGGTTCCCAGCGCTAACTGAATCCTACTTACGTACATATATACGTCCATAGCCTGCAGCTCGGTCACTGTGTGAGGCGGCGTTGGGTCCCCCATCCCAATGCCTCCCACATTGTTAGCTGCCTGCCTATATAAGGCCATCCGTCACTCCGGTCTCTACATTCCCTTCCTTGCTTTGCCACGGGATTCACATCTCCCTGCTGATAACTGCAGCAGTTTTATGTAATCCACGGCTTCTCCGCTATTTTATTGTTCGTTTATTATGATTATAGTTATTGTGTAGGTATTTTAGACTTACTTTACGTTGTTCAGGTACCCATTTCCTTTATCATTCCAACCGTACCCCCATTACCATCGATCAAAGAACTGTCACTTACCGAGTGGTTTCCATGCCCGGAGATGGCACCTGCCTTTTCCATTCTCTTTGTTACATATTGCACGGCCATATCAGGCTCACTCTTGATATCCAGAGGAACATTGCGTCTTATGTATTGAATGACTGGGATAGGTTCAAGGTGTGGACTGATGACGGTACAGGGGATAATTATACTACACAGGAGTACTATAAGAGTGAAATGCTTAAGCCCTTCACCTATGGTTCTGCATGTGAGTTGATGGCTGCCGCTGAATTGTTCGGTTGTCGCTTTGAAGTGTACCGAAATGGCCAAATATTTTACACCTTTCGACAACCGCCAATGCCTCTTAAACATCTTAGATTAACAGGTGATGAGTTCAGTAGTGGACACTTTGATGTTTATGAATGTTTAAACTCTCAAAAGCTGGATGTGAAGTTATCAATGAAACCGGTTGTATGCTTACAACGCTTGACAGATGACGGATGTCACTTCAACACAAGTCCTGCAAATACTGTCGTAATTGAAATAAACCATGAAACTCAAACCGGTTATGACAGCAGCAATCCAAGCTGTGAGATTTGAAACAAGATTACTTTTCACACGGCCAACTGTACGTTGTATGCTCAAAAGTAAGCTCAGCACACAGCTTTGTCATATTACAACCGGAGGGCCGAACTGACATTGTAATATACAAAGAGATCCTTAACAAACAATTATTGGTATATTTTCCCTCAGTTTAAAAAGGTTTAATTTTATTCTTAATAAAAATTTTAAGGCAGTACTTCGCCGCTGCGAAGCGCGGGTATTTATATATAT
>JANRMT010049829.1:46950043-46960228 GCA_026402145.1 Polypterus bichir lapradei
AAAAGGGCAAGCTTTCTTATCTATCCTATTAATCCTTATAATTGTAAGAGCCAACATAACAATAGGCTTCATGGCAATAACCTCTGGCAAAATTTGAAATTAAGGTCAAAGCTGTCTTATGTAATAATGTACAATCTTAAATGACTACAGAATATCAACAAAAGATCACCAAACAGTTAACTTTGTGAGCTGGAATGTTAAAGGTCTCAACCACAAATTAAAGAGAAAAAAGTATTCTCCCACCTAACAGGTCTAAACTCCAAAGTAGATTTTTTTACAGGAGACCCACTTAGTAAGCAAGGATCAGGTCTGGCTGCACAGAGAATGGTCTAGCAAAATATCCCATTCCAGCTTTACAAAGAAAACTAGAAGTGTGGGAATTATTATACATAGAACAATCTCATTGGTAGTAGCTGATGTAGTATGTGATCCTGAAGGGTGATATGTGATCATCATGGGCAATTTATTTAACTTATTTTGATAAATGCACCAAATGTACACAGCACATATGCACCAAATGTGGATGATAGGGACTTAATCCAAAACTTATCTGCATCCATTCCCAATGTGAACACTCATAAAATTCTAATGGTTGGTGACTTTGTGTTTTAAATTAAGACCCAGATAGGTCTCCTGCCATAGGGGTGATGACATCTAACACTGCAAAAACAATTACACAGTTTGTGACTGATCATAACTTATCAGACACCTGGAGATTCCTAAACCCAAAATCAAGAACATATTCTTTCTACTCACCTTTGCATCACTGTTACTCAAGAATTGATTATTTCTTCATAGATAACAATTTCTTGCCCATGATTAAATCACATAAACCACATTTATTTGGATTTCAAAACCTCCATACACCCAAAGGGTGACCCTACAAAGACCTAAGGCAGAAGATGGCATGGCTCTATCTAACTTTCAGTTTTATTACTGGGCGGCAAATATACAAGCTATAAAAACCTGGACATTGACACAAATGGATGAACATACACAGGCCTGGTCCTCAATAGAAATAAAATACTGCAGCACTTCTTTATATTCCTTGCTTTGTACACCAGTAAATACAAGTTATCACCAATATATTAATAACCCAATTGTGCTTCATTCACTCAGAATATGGAACCAATGCAGGAAGTACTTTAGAGAAGCTTTTGTCTGTGGCACCTCTGCATGATAACCACCTATTTCCTCCTTTTTCCTCAAACATATGCAGCTTTTAATGTCTGGAAAACATTTGGGATTAAATCACTTAGAGAGTTGTACACAGACAATGTCTTCGCATTAACCTTCCAGCAACAAATTTCTTTCACTACCACCAAATCAGAAACTTTGTTAAACAAAACCTGCCTCACTTTCCTCACCTCCCACCTACTTCTACTCTGGAAAAAAATATTGATTAGTCTCTAGGACTCGGACAGTATTTCTGTAACATTTTAACAGTCCCTCCCTTTCAAAGATCCCAGAGTACAGTGGGAAGAGGATCTCTCACTCAACATCTCAGAAAAGGAATGGAAGGCAGAATTAACTCTATCTCCATATGTGCAAATCATACAATCATTCAATTTAAAATCATCTATCGAGCACATCTGTCTCAGTTAAAATTGTCCAAAATGTTTCCAGGGCAAGATCCAACCTGTGAACATTGCAATCAATTTCCAGCCTCATTAGGTCATATGTTTTGGGTGTGCACCAAATTAACATCATTTTGGAACAAAATCTTTAAATGTCTTTCAGACAGCCTGGGTGTCACAAACTATCCTAATCCACTAACAGCTGTGTTTGGTGTACCTCCAGGTGGGCTTAAAGTGGAGAAGGACAATTAAATTGTAATTGCCTTTGCTTTTCTATTGGCACGTTGACTTATTTTGCTCAACTGGAAGAATGCTAAATCACCTCTTTTCAGTCAGTGGGTAACCGATGTTATATACTACTTGAAATTGGAAAAAATTAAATACTCACTTAGAGGATCTGTGCAAAACTTTTTTTAAAACCTGGCAGGATCTAATTAATAACATTTTAGAATAAGCATTTAAATTGAGGAACTGGGTTCTCGTCCCCTTTTTATTCTATTTATTTACTTACTTACTTATCTTTTCTACTGTTAATGTTTCACTATGTTGTTCCAGCTCTCTTTCTCATGGTTGGGGGTTGACTTGACTTGAACCTAGTTTTGTAAAATTTTACTTGCTTGTATGGAATGTTGTTTGATGTTAATAAATTCAATAAAATGTTAAAAAAAAGAAGGGAGGTGATGATTAATGAGCAGAAGTTTGGTTTTGTGCTGGGAAAGAGCACTACAGATGTCATGTTTGCTCTAAGGGTGTTGAAGAAGAAGTATAGAGAAGGCCATAAGAAGTTACATTGTCTTTGTGGACGTAGAGAAAGCATATGACAGGAAGCCTAGAGAGAAGATGTAGTATTGTATAAGGAAGTCAGAAGTGGCAGAGAAGTATGTAAGTGTTGTGCAGGATATGTACGAGGGAAGTATAATAGTGGTGAATTTTGAAGTAGGAGATGACAGATGCATTTAAGATGGAGGTGGGATTACATCAGAGATCGGCTCTGAACCCTTATTTGCAATGGTAATGGAAAGGTTGACAAAGGAGATAAGTCCCCATGGACTATGATGTTTGTTGATGACATTGTGATCTGTAATGAGAGTAGGGAGCAGGTTGGAAGACCCTGGAGAGGTGGAGATATGCTCTAGAGAAAAGAGGAATGAAGATCAGTAGGACCAAGACAAAATACATGTGTGTAAGAGAGAGAGGCCAGAGAAATGGCGAGGATGCAGGGAGTAAAGTTGGCAAAGGTGGATGAGATTAAATACTTGGGATCAACAGTGTAACAGCAAGTGATCATGAGAGTTGAAAAAGGAAGTGGAGGGTGGAGTGAGTGAAGAAGAGTGTCATGATTTGTGACAGATACCAGAAGTGTAAGGGAAGGTCAACAAGAAGATAATGAAACCAGCTATGTTACATGGGTTGGATACGGTGGTACTGACTAAAAGACAGGAGACAGAATTGGAAGTGGCAGAGTTAATGATGTTTAGATCTGTATTGGGTGTGACGAGGATGGACAGGATAAGGGAGGAGTACATTACAGGATCAGCTCAGGTTGGACGGTTTGGAGACAAAGCCAGAGAGGGGAGATTGTGTTGGTTTGGACATGTGCAGAAGTATATTGCTGGGTATACTGGGAGAACGATGCTATGGATGTAGCTTCCAGGCAAGAGTTAGAGGAAGGCCTATAAGGAGGTTTATGGATGTGGTGAGAGAGGGCATGTAGGTGGTGGGTGTGACAGAGCAAGATACAGAGGACAGGAAGATATGGAAACAGATGATCCCCTCTGGTAACCCCTGGGAGCAACCAAAAGAAGTCATAAAAACCAAACACCTGGCCAAAGACTTTAGAAAGCAGACCAATTTTTAATTTACACATAATGGAATGCCCTTGTGATGGTTAGATCGATTTAAATTTCTTGGAGATACTATTACAGATGAACTGAAGTGAGTACATCATATTACAGCTGTTATCAAGAAAACTTGCTGATGCCTGTACTTCCTCAGCTGTGTGATCAAAGCTTGGATTTCTTTATTTGTTCTCACTGTCTTCTGCAGGTGCACATTGGAGTCAAATGTCAAAGGATACATAATATGCTGATATAGCACCTGTTCAGTTCAAGATAGTAAAGCACTACAGAGTCTTATGGAGGCAGCACAGAATATTCCTGACACCCAGGTGTCTTCTGTGTAGTACTTCTGTGGTAAGCACTGTATTAGAAAGTCAGTCACTTTTCTCACGCTTTGCACTGAAAAATGCTACAGGGCCATTGGCGCTTGTACCAGTAAGTTCAGACAATGTCTGTCTAAACGTTATAATGTTACTGAACAACTGGTCAAAATAACTAAAATTGTGTAGCATATGTTCTGGTATAAAATATACAAATATACAGTGTGTTTGCGTAAGTGACAAAATGTCTGTCTTTTATCATTATGTTACTGTTACTATTCTGAGGAGACATGCTGGTCTACTGGTGTACTATGTGCACAGTGTACCAAATAAGAAAAAAATGACAATATAATAAAATTGAGCTTAAACTTAGAAAGATAGTATAGGGATAAAACATTGTAAAATAGTATAAAACAGGTGGAATGCTAGTACAAATATGTGACTAAAAAATAACAAGAGATAAACTTTAATAGAGCAGAAAGGCAAAATTACATTCAAAGCCCATGCTAACAGTCAGCTCAAACCCTTCCACTCTGCTCTTAGCACTGTTTTTTCTCCTGCTGACTTCATATACTAATAGCCAGTGAAAGCACTATGAGGAAGCTTTCTGTTGTCCAGTCTGATAGCAGTCACGGGACATTGTATCTTTGATTGCTGGTACAACAAAAATAGTTCTGAGCAGGCATCAGCCACAGCGCTGCTCTTGTCAAAAGAATGGAGATAAATGCCATCAACTCAGAGAGGGAGAGGAAAGTTTGTTGCACCATGTGAACATTACTGAGAGAATAAAACTGAATAATAAAAAAAAGTGCTAACTTTTACAAGAAGCCAAAATTTACACCGGGTGTTACAGACTCAAATCAAATGGATGTTTTTATTATATTGTAATAATAATAACAGCTCACTACACAAAATGTGGAGTGCCCATACTCAAACCCAGAACCTTTTGGTTATAAAGCAGCAGCAGTTCTTACCTCTGAACCCTCCAAGAAGACATATCAACTGTCTGTCGATTGACATTTGAGCTTGGGTTTTTATCTCATTGACAGCAACCTGCAAATTGAATGATTTTTTTTACTTTGGTTATATTCTTGAATAAAAGCACATGTGTTTACATGATATTTGGACTAAAGTCCAAAGGTATGTGTTCAGCATTTCTTGCCTTGCATTTCTTTTCATCCTACACTTACCCAGATCTTTGTAGACACAGAACAAGCATGAAATGCATGTATTCCAAATAACGATATACTATATTATTTACCCTCTACAACTCCAGGCACCTCACACCCAGATAAACAAGACTTGAGCTGGGAGAATCTTTTGCCTGAGTTGACTGCAGCAGTGCTTGCTGCTTGTGCTGATCGACACATTTACAAAACAAAAGACGCTGATGAAGAGGTGCAAAGGAATTTAAGGTGGGCCGGGATTACAAGTTTTTTTGTAGGCTTCAGGGATTGTAGCGTTAAAAACAACAAAGAAAGGAGAATTACCCTGGTATAAATGCTTATTCTAAGATTGAATTAATTAGATCATGCCATATTTAAAAAAGTTTTGAACAGATCCTCTGTGTGAGAATTTATTTTTACTTATTTATTTTTTATTTCAAATAGCATAGAACTACTGTTCTGTGGTGGGCTGGTGCCCTGCCCAGGGTTTGTTTCCTTCCTTGCTCCTTGTGTTGGCTGTGATTGCCTCCAGCAGACTCCTGTGACCCTGTAGTTAGGATATAGCAGGTTGGATAATGGATGGATAGAACTGCAGTTAATCACTGAATTATAACAGGTGGACTGGGATTCTTCCAGTTGAGCAAAACAAGTCTACATGCTAGTAGTGTGGCATAGGCAATTACAATCAATTTGTCCTTCTCACTTTAAGCACATCTGGGAGTACAGCAACCAAGGCTGTTAATGGGTTAAGACTGATTCAGACACCAAGGCTGTTAGGCATTTAAAGTTTTTTATCCAGAATGATGTTAATTTTAGTGCATGCCCAAAACATATGGCCTTTAGAGACTGGAGTTAGATTTTGAAATTCACAGGTGAATCTTGTTCAGGATACATTTTGGGCAATTTTAAACAAGATAAATGTGATCAGTAAAAGTTTTTAAGTTGGATGATTGAATTCTTTGTGCATATAAAGCTATGTGTATTCTATGCTTGGTTGCCTTCCACTCCTTTTCAGAGATGTTACGTGAAAGATCCTTCCCCAAAGTACCCTAGGATCTTTGAAAGGAGGACAGTTTTAAATGTTTTTATATATTGTTGAGATGCTGTCTGAGTCTTCAAGACTGATCAATATCTCGTCTGGAATAGAAATATGTGGGAGGTGTGGAAATTGAGCAGGTGAATTTTGCAAAGTTTCTGATTTGAAAGTAGTAGAAAAATTGTGTTGATGGGAAGTTAAATTTGAAGTGTAATTGTTCATAAAAATCAAAGACATTATCTACAGTATATACAATTCTGTATTTTCCAAACATTAAATACTGTGTAGGTTTGAGAGGGTAGAAAAAAGTCATATCATGTAAAGGTGCAACAGATGAGAGCTTCTCTGTCTTAAAGAGCTTCCAACATTGGTTCCATATTCTGAGTGACTAATGGACAATTGGATTATTAATATATTGACAACAGTTTGTATTTACTGGGGCACAAAGTAGGGCATATAAAGGAGTACTGCAAAGATTTTATGTCCGTTGCAGACCTTGCATGTGTATATTCATCAATTTGTGTCGATGTCTAGGTCTTCGTACCTTGTATATTTGCCATCCAGTAATAAAACTGAAAGATTATGCAGTGCCCCTTCTACTTTAGGTCATTGTAGATTCGTTCTTTGGATACGTGGATGTTTCGAATTCCAATTAAATGAGGTTTAAATTAAGCCTAATTTCTTAAAGAATCATTTCTTAATGTATATGGGAATGTTCTGATATAGAAATAGAAACTTAAGAAGGATGTTCATCTTGACAATATTGATTCTCCCTGCTAATATGACTGTGAATGAGACTTTTGACATTCCAGCTCACAAAGTTCACTGTTTCTTCAGGTAGACACTGCTTCTGAACTTTTGAGTTCATTTTGTAAATTTAAGTAAAAGTAGTCCGTTGTTTCATACAATGGCTTTAACTTTGATTTCATATTGTTGCTGAGTACTGTGGCTATTTGAGCCTATTTTCATGTTGGCACTTATAGATGTCGGGGTAGAAAAGATAAATAAGAAGTAATTTGCCCTCTTTTTCTCCATTCCCAGCCCTTTCCTATTTTGCCTCCCCAAGTAAGACAAGACCATACGTAGCAAAGTTCCAGTCCTTTGACATGCTAAGACACCGAACATGTCCCAAACAAAACCAACCTGTAGCAGTGGTGTAGTAAAGATTAAAAATGAGATATCTTATGAAAGTATAGTCAGATACAATACACCTAGAGTATAATGCCAAACAGCCACATTAGGCAAAAATAATAAAGCCTAAGAACACTGTAAATAACTAGCTACTTAGTGGTTACCAAAATATATATACAAATACATAAAAATCAAAAAAGTGTCCAAAAAGGAAATGGAAAAAGGAAACAGAATGTATAATTATGGCTAATGATGCTTGCAACTTGGTCTATTTTTAATGCAATATCTTTACATTACCAAGACGTGATATACAAGGTGGTCCAGATCTAATTATGCAGATCCAGATCGTCTGGACGACTTTGATTTATGTGGGGATGATTCCAGTTTGGCGTAAAGACAATTCTTCATGTCGTCAGTTCGCACACTTCTTGGTGGTCCGGGATTTTATGGGTGATTTTCTATGTAATAAACTTAATAAGTTATAGTGTAATGAAAATTGCATAATTAGATCTGGACCACCCTATACAGTAACTTATGATCATGTTTTAATGATGCTGGGATCAGTCTTTTTTGTTTTTTTCTGCTTCTTTAGGAGAATTGAAGATGTAGATTTAACCATCACAAATCACTTTCAATTTAACAGGAAACAAGATGTTCAATGCTGTAAAATGTGGCTTGTTTAGCAGCTGCTGCAGGGAAGAAATCTGGGAAAATATGAATGCAGTTATTTTTAAATATAAACTCCTCTTTCTGTCTGAGAATCAACTTCAGATTTTCTTTAACCCATAGCATGTCAAAATAGGCAATCAGGGGTCTTGGTTTTGAGGCATTAAATCCACGTACGCAGTAAGCTGCTGAGATCTCAGTGTCTGATTGTAAGTCCTCTCCAATTATTTTATAGTTGGAGAATAGGTCAGCGATGAATTTCACTGGGTTTGGTCTATCATGGTTTTCTGGGAGACCTCAGATTCTGATGTTGTTCTTTCTATATCTATCTTCCAGTGCAGCTAGTTTGTCACTGAGCACTTTGCATTTGGATTCTACTGTACAGCAGTTGCTTTTCTGTCAAAGGTGGATGCCAATTGTTCAGATTTTTTCAATATGAGTCATAAAAGTTTGCTTAACTTTTTCAAGCTTTGCACCAAGTACTCTAATTTTATTCTCAAAATATTCCTATTTCCCTGTATTTTGTCATCAGTTCTTGCTAGAATTTCTTTAAAGCTTGCAGCAAAGTTATTACTTAAAGTACCTCTTGATTTTTTATATCCTGAAGCAGCTGGTGTATTCTGTTGTCAGTTATGTAATTTCTCTTGGGTATATCATTCTTTACATCCTTTATATCCTTCTTTATGTCACTCTTTATATCATTTATAGCCCCCCCCCCCCCTTTACTTTAAAGAACAAAGAGGCCTCTTAAAGTGTTTGTCTTAGAACTAAAACCATTCCGGCACGGAGAATGTTGAATTCAGTCCTACTAGAAATGAAAGCACTTTGATTTCTTATAATCATTGCCAGTTTAAATGATTATATCAAATTATTAGAAGGAATAAAGAATGAGAAAACTGAATAGGCTGACAACATTAACTTAGATGGGATTTAAAATTTTGCAGACTGATTGCCAAAGGAGGAGACAAGGTCAAAAAATGTAAATGTTATTCTTTTGCTCATGAATAAAACTGTATATTCTTTTTCATCAAATTTTTGCAGTCATATAACTTCAAGTCATATTTACAGTCATTGGCCTGGAGAATTAAATATTTAATGCAATCCAGACTTACAGCAATGGATATGACAACTGCACATATATGTGTACTCCACTGTCGTTCTGGCTAAGGACGTTAAGAGAATGCCAAAGCTTGTAGAGTTAGGAATGAAATGTCTTTCATAGCTGGAAAAATGTTTACCTATATAACAAATCATATGTTGTGAAACTGATTTTCCTAGCCCATGATTCCTTAGCTTTTGTACTATCTACAATCACTTATTGATGTGACTGAGACGGGATTCCCAGTTTAAACAACACGTCATCTGTATAAGTACCATAATATTCTTAGTAATTAATTTTGAATGTCAGTGGGACTCAATTAAGTCAAAATTAAATTTAAATCCAATAAAACACACTATCAGGCATGAACTTCCACATTATCCTTTTGTTAAAAGGCCTGTTGTAATACAAGTATCTCACCCAACATTTTCCAAGAGTTTACACACATACATATACACATACAAAAAAGTGCTTTGAAATCAAGGACCCCCCAACCAAGACAGTGTACGAAACAAAACGTGGCAGACAGGCATATGCTACTTGTATAAAATATATGCATTAATGACAACAATATTGAAGCAATGATGAAGCGAAGGGGAGATGCTAAACTTAGGTGGCCACGTGCTGTGCCTGCCCATAAATTCCAACCGATCTATTCACACCAATGTATATATCTGAACCGACCTATATATCCAAACGGATCTATCTCAACCAATATATATATCTGAACGCATGTATCTAAACCAATGTATATATCTAAACTGATCTATTTAAACCAATATGTATGTCCTAACCAATGTATACTGTATCAACCAATATATATATCTTAACCAATGTATATATCTGAACAGATGTATTCAAATCAATGTATATATCCAAACCAATGTATCTCAACCAATGTATATATGTCAGAACGGATCTATGCAAACCAATTTATAGATATCTCAACCAATGTATATATTGGAACGGATGCATTCAAACCAATATATATATCTGAACCAATATATATCTGAATGGATGTATTAAAACCAATGTATATATTCAAACCACTCGTATATATCAGAACCAATTTATATATTTACGAACCAATCTTTTTTTCCTGAACGGCCCCTCATAATATCTCCATATAATGGATCTCCAGCTGCAAATATATATATTGTAAAAGAAAGATCAAATACACACATAAAGGAGTGGGGTTTCCGGCCCCGTATACTGAAAAATTATCCACAGTATACAAAATATTCAGGTCAAAAAATACATGAATAAACAGTATATGGTTGACAGTCAAAGATGGCGTTGGAGGAGTATTTATGTAGGAGGGGCCAGAAGTGGAGGAATGCTGGGTAGGAGCC
>JANRMT010049829.1:46975228-47001124 GCA_026402145.1 Polypterus bichir lapradei
TATATATATATATATATATATGCCAGCAACACTCATGACAATGACAACACAATTACATTGTCAATCATGTTACGTTATTATTAAAATGTTTCCTTTTCTTTTTCATTACTTCTTTAACACACTACTTCTCCGCTGCGAAGCGCGGGTATTTTGCTAGTATATATATATATATATATAGTAAAAAGGAACAGATTCGACACACGTTAAAAGGTTTGGGGCAGCCACCCATATAATATTCCTGGCTACAAATGGTTTTTTGAAATACAACAGAGCTGTTGACAATACTGAGTCCAAAACAGAACTGATGAGGACTAGAAAAGATGGCTGCTTTAAGGGATCAGACTGGAAGTGATGTAGGGGAACTGGAAGTGATGTCCTTCTGCCGTCAGCCTGTGCGCTGGAAGTGATATTCTTCTGGATCCCGGAACAGGCATCATCAGCACTGAATAAGATGGGTTTTTCTGCGGCTGGTCTGTAGAGATAACAGGAGAAGGTTTAGTGCACCCCGCCACCCCCTGGCCTGGCGTGGAATTACCGTTTGCTTGGTCCATACAACATCCCCCTTTTCGCACATGTATGACATGGCTTCCCATTAGCACAGACCCATTGGGTTGGGCGTACTGGTCCGAGAAGTCGTGGCACCAAGAAAGGGCATCGGCATTGGCTTGCAGTACATCACGGCGATAAATGACCGAATACTTATATGGCTGCAGATCCAAAAACCACCTTGTGATGCAAGGATTGGACTCCTTCTGCAAGGCCATCCATTGTAATGTGGCATGGTCCATCACAAGAGTGAATTCATACCCCAAAAGGTAATATCTCAGGTGAGTAATCGCCCATTTAATAGTCAAAGCTTCCCGCTCCACTGCTGCATACCTAGTTTCATGATCCAGCAGTTTCCGGCTCAGGTACATAATTGGGTGTTCAACTCCATCGACACTTTGGCTCAGCACGGCTCCAAGACATGTGTCCGAAGCGTCTGTCTGGAGAATGAAGGGCATAGAAAAATCAGGTGCCTTCAATATAGGAGCTGATGTAAGGGCCATTTTCAGGTCACTGAATGCAGCATCTGATGTTTCATCCCATACCATGTGATTAGGTCTCCCCTTCTTTGTTAGGTTTGTCATGGGCATTGATCTTTCAGAAAACCGGGGTACAAACCGATGAAAGTAACCTGCTAAGCCAAGAAAGGCCTGAACCTGCCTCTTGTTTATCAGATGGGGCCATTTTAAAATGGCATCTATTTTAAAACATAGTGGTCTTACCATACCCTGGCCCACTAGGTAGCGTAAATACTTGGCTACTACCAACCCAAAGTAACACTTTTTCAGGTTAATAAGAAGCCTAGCTTTTGCCAGAGACTGCAACACAGCTCCAACCTGCTGCATGTGTTCCTTTCAGCTGTTGGAATAGATGGCAACGTTATCCAAGTAGGCAGCACTATATGAATTATGAGGACTGACCACTTTGTCCAGCAGATGTTGGAAGGTCGCAGGTGCCCTATGTAATCCAAATGGGAGAACATGATACTGCCAGTGCCCGCTAGGGGTGCTAAACACTGTCTTTTCCTTAGCAGAGTCTGTTAAGGGAACCTGCCAGTACCCCTTATTCATACCTAAAGTAGTCAAGAATTTGGTGTTTCCTAGCCACTCAAGGGGGTCGTCCACTCGCAGCATCGGATAGGCATCGAATTGGGAGACTTGGTTAAGCTGATGGAAGTCATTGTAGAACCTCCAACTTCCATCGGGCTTACTGACCACGACAACAGGACTGGACCAGGGACTCAATCACACTTAGGTCCAGCATTCGTCAGATCTCCAGCTCTACTTCAGCCTTTTTTGCCTTGGGAATTCTGTACGGGCATTCTCAGACAATAACCCCAGGTTTCGTCACAATGTCATGTGCAACCTGGGAGGTCCGCCCTGGATTTTCATTGACTCCCTCTGGGACATACAGGAAAACTGCTTTGAGCTCCTGTTGTTGTTGGTGAGTCAAATTATCTCCGAAATTAAGGTGTAATTTATGAGCGAAGAGAGAGCAGGGCTGTCTGGAGGAGGGCTTGGAATCCCTGTCCTTCCATGGTTTCAGCAAATTGATATGATAAATCCACTTTCTGGGTCGACGATTTGGTTGTTTCACCAAATAATCAACCAGCCCCTTCCTCTCGTTAATTTCATAGGGGCCATGCCAATGAGTCAGTAATTTGGAATGTGAGGTAAGAACTAAAACCATGACTTGATCTCCTGGGCAAAACTCCTGAAGAAATTCAAGCAATTAAAAGGGTGAGAACACTGTGGAGGCTTGTGAGACTTCCCTATATGCAAAAATGACAAGGGGAAGGAGCTGATCCTAGTTCCTTCCATCCTTGTTGACTACCTTACGCAACACCTGTTTGAGAGTTTGATTGAACCTCTCCACAAGACTGTCAGTTTGAGGATGATATACTGAGGTCTTTAAATGCTTTATTTGAAGTAGCTTTGCAGTCTCCCTGAACATCTGCAAGGTGAAAGGTGTCCCTTTATCCATCAGGATTTCTTTAGGGATATTGTCTCACGCAAAGACCCCTACTAATTCCCGTGCAATAGCTTAGATGAGCGCAGTGGAACAGCTTCCAGAAACCAGGTGGCATAATCTGCCAGTTCCATTATATATTTATGACCACTGGATGAGGGTTCTAGGGTTCCCACCAAGTTGACCCCAATATGCTCAAAAGGGATATCTATTAAGGGTAAGGGAACTAGAGGAACACGGTCCCACCTAGGAATCTGCCTCAACTGACACTCTGGACAGGATGTGCAAAAGCGGCAGACCTCCTCGTTAATCCTGGGCCTAAAGAATCAGAGCTTAATTCGCTTGAGTGTTTTTTCGGGTCCCAAATGGGCTCCCAGGAGATGGGTATGTGCTAGTTCACAGACTTGTTGCCGGTAAGTCCATGGTACTAACAACAGTGACCTTATATTTCCCTCATGTTCTACCACCTGGTAAAACAGGTCATTATTTAACACAAAGTGAGGACCCTGTGGCATCGGATGTAAGGTGCATTGACCGCCTATCAGAATGAGTGCATTCTTTGCAAACTTAAGGGAATCGTTGTTCCACTGCTCCCTTTTAAATGAAGCCAGGGTCTGCTTGAATTGAAACTGCAGGCGTGTGAGAGGATTCAATTTGACCTCAAGGGGCAGGGTTTCATCCCAAGTAAACTCAGCGCTTGTTGATGATGTATCTGGCTGAGATGTCCCGGGTGTTTCCCCGTCATCACCAGAGACCCAACTCCGCTCCTCAGCTGGCTGTATACACGGTGTGGAGCAAATTGAGGGCACTGATTCAGTGTCTGTGACTAGACCTAGTGATTAGGGGGAAGAAGCAACTGTGTTACCGCTATTAATGTCTGCCCAGTATCACAGGGAATGGAGGATTATGCATCACCGCCACCGACAACTTTTTCACTACGCCGTCCTGACATATGTAGCAGTTGGTGGATCTATAATACTGGACATCCCCATGAACACAGGTAATGCGGGTCTTAGTCTGGAGCCACTGTCGCGGTATCACTAAATGGTGATCAAACTTTAATCCCATTAACTAGCACTTCTCCCATATGCAAAAAGGCCACAGGATTAGCTCACACCGTGCCCCCCCCCATATCACTCCGCAGACGCCTTCGTTGCTTCGTGGAGTCTGCTAACACGCCTCAGGGTCCACTCGAGTAAGCTTTGCATTATAGCCACGAGACTCTGTATTAGGGATGTAAGTACACCTGGGTTTACATGAGTCCTGTTCTGATACTCCCAAGCTGGTTTCTGCCCTGAGGTGTTCTATTGCATCGGCTAGCGAGACAATATCCGTATATCCCCTGGCCGGATGGCCGATTTTTTTTAGGCAGACTGCGAAGCAATAAAGTGCGGCCACCTGCTCCGCTATTGATAGCTGGATTTTTCATGGGGTTGTAGCCAACCAACCACCTTAGCCCTTAAAGCCATGGCCTGTTTCTTTGCTGCCTTAGCAGATTTGAAGGCCATTATGTTTTTCACCTGCCAGCCTGGGTTTCTCCCACCTTTATTAAAAGGATTGTCCTTCGTGGGATATGTATGGGCAGTCCCCACACTTGGGAGCCCATAATAAGTCCTCAGTGCGTTCCCCAATGTACCTGGGTCCATCCTGTGGTTCCTGGTTCTACTTTTACCCGGACCTTCAACAAGGTGATGGGTCGAAGCATACTCAAGCTTTCCCAGACACACCCTGACTGGTACCCACTCGGCAATAGTACTTACCCATCTGATATTTCTTTGGTTGTGGATTGATAGCATGTGTCGAGCCTAGGTTTAGGTTTGACTGTCGATCTCTCCAGGTAATCATCATCCTGCCGGCTACGCCACTGTAAAAAGGAACACACACAACACATGTAAAAAGGTTTGGGGCTCCCACCCATATAATAATCCTGGCTACAAATGGTTTTTTGAAATAGCACAGAGCTGTTGACAATACTGAGTCCAAAACAGAACTGATGAGGGCTAGAAAAGATGGCTGCTTTAAGGGATCAGACTGGAAGTGATATAGGGGAACTGGAAGTGATGTCCTTCTGCCGTCAGCCTGTGCGCCGGAAGTGATATTCTTCTGGATCCCGGAACAGGCATCATCAGCACTGAATAAGATAGGTTTTCCCGCGGCTGGTCTGTAGAGATAATAGGAGAAGGTTTAGTGCACCCCACCTCCCCATGGCCTGGTGTGGAATTACCTTTGCTTTGTCCATACAACATCCCCCAACTCGCATGTGTGAGACTATATACAGTTTATAAATACACTGGGTTCTTTCACCTTACGAATTTGTCCAATGGAGCTGATTTTTTTCTTTGTTGAGAAATAGATGGTCCTCTACAACCATGCACTGACTATAGGAAATTAAATTAGATCCCAATAAAGAATGATTACTTGCCCGATAATCTCAGCTCTTTAATTGCAAATCAATGATTTAACACAACACTGAATTAAATAGTGCTTACAGCATCATTCATGTCAAAGAGAGTGATTAATGGAAAACTGCTTATAACACATTTTCAGATCATTAGGAATATCTGGTTGTGTCATATGGCTTGCAACACTCCAACAGTTCAGAAATTATATTTTCTGGAATATTTTAGGACTGTTTGTACTAATACATACATATGACATTCTTGTCTTTCCATCAGATTTAAACATACACATTGCTCATATAAAAAATGGTATCTCTTAATTAAAAAAAAAAAAGATTTCTATGTCAAAATGGAGAAATGACAATTTCATCTGTCCTATGCTCTGTTTTTAAGAAAGCTGATTTCCTGTCAGTTTGAAAGCATGAATCTGTCAAAGCATGAGTAATTAAAAAGAGTATTCAGTTCTAACTTCCATTAGGCAAGTCCAGTATTTTGTTGGATTTGGAAATTATTATACAAGTTTCATAAATAATTTTAACACAGTTATGGCCCAGTGTTGCAGAAAATACAAAGAGGAGTTTTATGTGAAATTCAAACATGTCTGCAATTCATTTGCACATATACTGTAGTTGAATCCCTACATGCTCTTGTTAATGAAGCATAATGGCAGACTGAAGAAATCATAGCGAGCACTTCCTTTTACCAGCAATGTTCATTTTTATAACTTATTTGAATATATTTTAGTTTTTGTTAATCAGCTTTAGATAAATGGTATACTCCAGAAACATACCTCTGAAATAAGTATGATGTAAATCCTAAACTATTGTAGTTAAAACATATTAAAAGTAGTAAATATAAGAAATAATGTTTCTTATATTTAAATTGTTATCAGAGAACAAAACACAATGTTAAATGTTTTATATGATCTCATTTTCTAATCGAAAATGTGTTGGTACAAATGTCAGGATGACCTAGTTAAACAGCAGGCAGTTTCAATTGCATTTTTTCTTATACTCAGTCAAGGGCCAATCATCAGCCTGACAAAGAAAACACAAAAAGGACTTATTTGGACTAACAAAGAAGAAGCTTTTAATAAAATTAAGGATTTTTCCTGTTTTTTTAAATATTGCAGCATCTGGAGTGCTTATGCTAATATGGTGGCTTTGAGACTAAGGATCTACGCTGGTATCCAGAATGTTGCCTGTCTGATTCCCAGCTACTGCCAAAAGAAATCCTACTCTGGTGGGCCCTTGTGCAAGACCCTTAACCTGCAATTGCTCCAGGGGTGCTGAAAAATGGCGGACCCTGTGGTTGGACCCCTGGGTATGCGAAAACTAACAAATTCCTAATGCAAGAAATTCATGGTGTCTTGTTGAGCAAAAGTGAGCTATTAGCGCAGTGATAAGGAGCTAAAAGCTTTCTTCACGTATTTCAGGAACATTTAAGGAGATCAGGGACAACGAAAAGAATCGTAAGCTTCAGGGATTCTAGTATTAACCCCAAAGTCTTATGGCAGTTATTTGTTTTGTGTGGACTACAGTGGCATTTACACTGTGGTCATCAACTCCAAGGGCTTGTTCCAGTTGCAGGTAATGCCATTCAGATTAAAAAATGTGAGGGCGACATTTCATCATTTTATGGAGCAAGCGCTGAGGGGGTTAATTGAGAAGATCAGCTTTGTATAGATAGATGACATCATTATTTTCTTCTTCACTATACTGTACTTCAGAACCTCAACACCATCTTTCAATAACTCAACAGGCTTGACTCACACTGAATATCGAAATGTGTCACTTCTTAAAGATTTGTCTCTCATCCTAAGGTCACTTGGTGTCAGCTGAAGATGTGAGAGTTAAATCAAATAACAATGGTAGATCCCACCAACTTACCATTATCAAGAGTCTTCAACACATTTTTTAGGTTTTATGAAATGGTCAGGTTTATCCCAAGCCTAATTAAACTAGCTCACAAGGAAGCAGGAAACCTAAGTGTAGTCACTAGCAAGTCAAGATGCATTTCACAGATTAAAAACAACTCTCTGAATAGGCGAGAGAAGTAAAACTCAGCATATATTTCACAATCATTACACAGTACTGAGTACGATATTTCAACAACAGAATAACAATGTATAATGGCTGTTTGAAATGTCAACACCTGAAAGGGGTTCTGTGTGATGTGTACAAAGACCATCATGCCCTAACATGAGTAATTTAACTGCCTAAAGATTTTGTCTCATTTTAACCAGGTTGGTTCTTCGACACCAATAGTTATATTTTTAGATTTCTGTTCGAAGAGTTGTGGTAAGTTGGTTCCAGAACCAACTCAACTATCTTGTGTAGCCACTATCTCATATGGATGGCCTTGAATGCCTCCTATCATGCAGCATATTGCTCAGGCTTAATCAAGCAGCCTGGATGTCAGAAGGTAAGAAAAGGCCCTGATGAGAGGAAGGGATGCATTTGTTTTCAGGAGGAACAAGAAGCAACAAGGCACAATGGACTAATGTAGAATAGGTTTGCTTCTGAAATTACAAACAATTAATTTTTATAATATGGCTTGTCACAGATACCGCGGTATTTAAAAGTGTTAGAAGAAAAAAATTACAACCAACATTGTCTAAAAAAGATGTCAAATTAGTAATATAGTAGAGCGTACAAGTGGCACAGTTGACAAATCATATATTTGAGCACAGATACACCATGAACTGAGAAAAGGGAGCAGGCAAAGACTTGGTGAGGAGGAGTTGAAGCATAAACCTTAGTAAGTGGTTTGGACAAAAATACATAGTTTAGAAAGTACAATATCAAGAGATCAAAAACATAAAAATATCAGAGAATTGAAAAGTAATTAAAATCAAATCAAATTATCAATAGGAGCCAGCTTAGCAATGTCAGCAATTGCAATGAAACCAGCCCAGGTAAAAGTGTAATTTTTGTTGCTAGGTAATGACAACTAGGATGAGTGGCTAAGGTGGATATGAGGTAAGTCAAGGATAAAAATGTCCCTTCAGTCTATGGTGTTTATGAAGAAAAAGAAGGTTGAGAACTGTAACCACAGTCAATTGTAGTAATTTGCCCTGTTTTAAGTTACAGTTCTGAAATGACTGAGAAAGAAAATTACAGATGGATTCTGACATTATTTGTTAAATACAGTATTTGTTTTTCCTTAGTTGTCTTTGGTATGTGACATCAATAGTGTTATGAACAGACCTAATAACTTCAAAAAATCATTAAGACTAAAAAGTGGTAAATGAAGCATAGCAAAATATCATAAAAAGAATTTATTAAAAATACACAATTCTAAAATAATGATCAACTCCAAAATAAAATTAATCCCCACATGCATCATTATGGGAGAAGAGATTGGACCAAAATACCAAGAAATACAAAAAGGATAAAAACTACCAAAAAGATGAAAAATAATTGAAAATCAAAATCTTGAGGGCTGGTTTCTCAAAAGCCCTTGGCTGGTAAGATTACTGTCAGTAGCATTTTGAAAAGTGTGAAGCACATGTTCGTGATTGAGAATTGGCTGCTAAGAAGCTTTTGAACAGATCTCTATGATTTTAATCATGTCAGCCATTGAAAGTTCCTACATGCCATGTTCTTAAAACGCCAAAGTATTCATAAAAATAAATAAAGAAACACCACATAAGATAATTAAATTATGAAGAATTGAAAATATGTTTACAGACTAAGAAAGGAGGAAAACGCAAATACTATTATAAATAAATAAAAACAGAAGTTACACTCTAACCTTCCACTAGAAGTCAAAACAAGATTGTAGTGTGCCCCAACACCAGAAGTCCAAGTCTGGGTTACTCTAACATGTCATGTTATCATTTTTTTTATTAACAATATGCTTCAAAATGCATTACGAATGACTACTTTCTTAGTAAGCCACTCAGTTACCAGTGTGTGCATTGTCCTTGTTGCCATTGTACCATGGTACAGAATTATATTTTACAAAAAACTGCTAATTTGAATAATTTATTTAGTTGTTACAAATCCGTAAGTTTAATATTAAGCTCTTCTGAATAAGTGTATTAAGGTTGCAGCAAGTTTACCTTAATAGTGGAGACTGCTGTATTGTAGCTGTGTGAATAATGCAGGGGAACAAAGGAGATTGAGCTTTTTGATGACTGTAATGTGTATGTGTAGCTGCAATAACAGACTTGTCATAGTACTTTCTGCTAGTGTCTGTTTTCTGTTCCTCTAACCGTCATCAAATGAATTAAGGTATTTAAAACGGTATATAACATAGCTCACAGATAGTCACTTTTGTCGTGGGATTCCAAATACAGCCTGATTAGTCTTATTGACAGCACACATAATGGAATTAAGTACCCAATCAACAAGCCTCAAATTTATGTTTATAGGAAAAGATTTATTCCCCTGAATCTGCAAATCATCTCAGACACCATTCTCATTACATTTGGGAAGTGGCCAAGAGCTATACAAGGTGTATCAAAGTTTTACATAAGTTAGGTGGTGCCCTACAGTATTTTACAAATATATATGACAACACTGACTTATTCTTTTTTATTTTCAGTAATTCACTTGTCTTCCAACTAATCAGTCTGCCATAATGACAAATCTTTTATTTTTACCCACTGCTCATGAACACCATTTTAATTTATTAACCCCTTGTTAGTAAAGTTTCCCAGAACATTCCTACTTCTCTAGCTTGCACAGACATTGCATGTTCCCTTCACAAAAGCATTTGCAACCTTTCCTTCTCCTACAATGTAATTCATTTATACACATTGATCAGTGTGCTGCAGTTTTTTCTTTCCCTTTTTGTTACCATTCAGATTTAGAACATTTCAGATCTAGAGACAGGCCTTTAATTTTCTTGTATATTTTATGTATACCTTTTTTATTACATATTTTCATGCTTTGATATTTCAAATGCTTTCAATTTAATTTGTCAAATTAAATGTATTATTTTCTTTAAATTAAATGTATTATTTTACTGACTTTAAACTGCTGTTTTCATCAGTTACTAAAGCTCCACATGTTGCTAGGAAAGCATGACATATGTGTGACATCCATGGGCATGGCCACATGGTCATATTAGTCATCTTTAAAATAACGAGCCTCATACTTAGAAATTGCCTTTACTATTCAAATAATAGATTCTAATGTAAAATAAAAATTGTCTCCTAATTTATTTTCAACCTTTTTTATTTTGATTAGTCCTGTCTTTGAGTAATATCTAGATGTTTTGCTTTAAGAACTGATTTCTAAATTTTCTGGTAATGATCCTAGGGCTGACTCTGAGTACTTTTTGTCATTATACTTTTAGAGTATATTCTAGCTTACTCACTCTAAAATACAACTGATTATAGTGCCCCTTTATGGAATGATTTAATTGGTCACAACAGGCTCATTGAAAATTCACTCAGAACTGAAGCAAATCAAATGAGCCAGCTATTGCAGTCTTTTTTTTTTTTTTTTTTTTTAATTTTCTTAAACTTCCTTGCAGTCCCAAAGACGGCCGTCAGATGGAGAAAAATCACCTGTGAAAACCCAGTATAATAATTTGCACAGATTTTCTGGGTAGTTTTGCTCTTTTTAAAAGTCAGATTTTTTTTCTTTGTAATATAGAGAGTGTGGCTACTAGATGGCGCCACAGAGCCCAGACTTCAAGCACAAGTTCAGTCACACAGTAAAGAGCTTCAATAAAAGTGATATTTATTCAACCACATACCTTATATAGGTCAAATTCCTCCAGAACGCAAACTAACTTCTTTCCACACTAAAGCTTCTGTCTCTCCTGGGAAACATTGTCCACCTCCTCCCAACTCAGCTCACCTGGCTGGATGGGTTCTTTTATGCCACACCTGGGAATACTTCCAGTGTCAAATGACTACAGCTTAGAAGTAGTTACAAGTCAGACAGAACCTCCTTCCAGTTGTGAGCCTTTTTCACAAACCCCTCTGGTGGAACCCACTCTCCCAGACAGGGCTGCTCACCAAGACTACATTTCCCAAGATGCCCCACAGGAGTATGATGGGAATGTCCACCTGAGGGATGCTGACATCTAGTTTAGTGAGGGAATAAATAGCCCCCAGAGACAGTCTATCCCTTTCTTTCCATTTCTTCCTGGACAGGAAAGGTACTATGCACAAATCCAGCCAGGACGCCTGTCTATCCACCCGTAGCCTCCTGTCCAGGTAAGGAACTTTCCTCCCTCTTGGTTGGGATGCCAGTATGTCCACATTGGCATTTACAGTAGTTATTCCTACAATTCAAAAGTTCCTAGCTGCATTATTTTTAAAATATATTAATTTATTATTTTAATGTAAATTATTGCATTATTCTGCACTCCATTACTTGCACTGTCTGGAAAAAAAAACACACATTAGTGCCAATTTAATGATTCCATGAATCTGACTGGTCATATTTGTCCATTAATCAGAGTTTTCTCTTCTAGTACTGATAGCCAATGCCAAAGCCTTAATACTTTCCAAATACATATTCTAAGCATTTAATTGGCCATGAATGGTCATTAGCCAAAGATGTCTCTCTAATAGTCAGCAGGTTGTAACACTGACCACATCTTAGGGAAAAGGCATTCAAAAACATGCTACTTGCTCTTCTGGAGGATCCAACTACGAAGTTCAAAAATGAGACAAATAGATAATTTATCAGAATTTCACTGAAAATCCTTGGCCTAAAATTCAGTCAGGGCTTAGGGTGAAAAAACAAATATAAGTCATGTTGTGTGTTGTCATTTTTGCAGAAGAAGGTACCAAAGGTACAATAGGAACATCAAAGCACTGCTTGCCTTCTGAATAGCACTTCAGTGCCAGCATTAGCAATGGAACATCAGTAACTCACTAGCCATGCTAAACACCATTCCTAGTTTCACAAAAAATAACATTTGTATAGTTTTCAAGTCAATGCTAGCCACTCTGATTTTGTTGTCCTAAAATAATCATTATTATGACAGTTGGTAGTTATGTAGCTGTCTAGACCCACAGAGATATCTGAATTTCTTGATGTGTAAATCACAGAATCCAATGTCCAATGTCCAATGGATTTCTATAATTTATTAAAGATTAAAACTAGTTGAAAAGGTTAATTTTGTGTAAAATGCATAAAACAGTATTATATTATAATACTAGGGGGGTGTTGCCTCCTGCACGCTTCGTTTACCAACCCCCAGGCCGGTACTATGCGCAAGCCACTTTGCAATTCTGCCGCTCATGTATGAAGAAGCGGATGTACAATTAAAACAGATTGTTATTTTCATGGGAATTGGTAGATATGCATAATAGTGCTAACTATTTTACATTACAGTGAGTAATTAACCATATTAAAAAATAGTAAAACATAATAATTTGAAAGTACAGTAAATTATGTTTCATGTTTCATTCGAGTTTTTCGTTGCGTTATACAATTTCGTTCTGTTTGGCTTTGAAATTAACACACAAATATTTTTTAAACTTACACTTTTACTGTAAAACTTCAGTAGAAACAATTTCCTTCCATCCATTATCCAACCTGCTATATTCTAACTACAGGGTCACAGGGGTCTGCTGGAGCCAGTCCCAGCCAACACAGGGCGCAAGGCAGGAAACAAACCCCAGGCAGGGTGCCAGCCCACCACAGGGCACACACACACACACACACACTAGGGACAATTTAGAATCGCCAATGCACCTAACCTGCATGTCTTTGGACTGTGGGAGGAAACCGGAGTACCCAGAGGAAACCCACACAGACACGGGGAGAACATGCAAACTCTACACAGTGAGGAACCGGGAAGCGAATCCGGGTCTCCTAACTGCGAGGCACCCACTGCACCACCGTGCCGCCCTTAGAAACAATTTTTTGAATAAAATTTTCATCAATATTGTATTGAATTTTGATTCTGTGTTTGGACTCACATCGGGACAATGCAACGTATAACTGCCCATGAAAGAATTTCATTTCTTTCTCTCTAATAAATAAACTGACTTTTTCGAATGTTCGTCTCTGTGATTTGTTCATTTTCTTTGCAAAATCTATTCTAACAGGAAACGGTTAACGTTTTAATATGAATGGCATGTCAAGATCTCCTTTCTTGTCTAATGTTATCCGGGGAAGATTGCCCGTGTACTCATTTCTTCTGTTGATATCCCTTCAGGATGAAATTCATCAATAAAATTTGGACATAATATGTCTTCTTTAATTGGGAACTTAAAGTGAGGAAAACGTAAAAATTCATAAGAGCTGAGAGAGCACGAAATGTGTCTGTCAAAAGCATTCACACTAATAAGATGTAAGTGGACCGTGTGCGTGTTTGAATATGGCTGAGAGGAGGGCTTGAAACAATCTCATGTCAAAAGTCTTGACTCGCGGGACTTGAAAAGATCTTCCTAAAAGTCACAAGGTTTTAGAGGGATCGTCCAAAAAGTCTTTATATTTATATATATATATATATATATATATATATATAAACCCTGGCATTGTCATCAATTGCACTGTGTGCTAAAACTGTGTTAAAACAGGCAGGAGTTGGTTATCTGCTGCCAGTTCAACTGCAAGTTCACAGGCCCACTGCATAACATGTCTGTTGCCAGAGGATGATGCGGGGAACATTTAAAACCGGCCACTGACCTTGCCTTGCGCACACTTTCTGTCTTCTATCCAAGGAAGGCTATCTGTTCTTTTAACTGAAGAAGGCAGCTAATTCAGGACAACTTCTGCATCTTTGCTTACTTGCTGTCTGTTCTGAATGTTGAAGTGAGAGCTCCTGTTGAAAATGCTTACGATTGTTCCTGCCTTCACAACAGTAAAGCTGATTTTTTTTGAAACCTGGACTTGCACCCTTCTCTGTGACCCACACATCACATATTATATACATTTACATACAGCACCTATCAGACAATACAAAGAGTACACAACACGCTTTTCGTCCTAAGTGGAGCTCGTCAGGTGTACACACCTTTGCTTCCCCTTGTGGGGATCAAACATAGGATGTCAGCGTTCAAAAAAAGCTCAAGTCCACCTATGTCATTAAACTGAACAAAAGAAGAATTAAACATCCTCATCAGCCAATGTAAGTTTGAAAACATGCATGGAGCCAGTGTCTCCTGAGCAGTGTATGGAATATTACTTTTAAAAATAATTTAGTTACATCACTCATTACTTACAAAAAAAAAAGTAACTAAATAAGTTATATACAGGTACGTCCTGTGCCCCAGCCCCCATAAATGTGAAACCCATGATTATGTTTTGGTTCCAGAATTCTTTAATGCCTGCCTTCCATCTAATAGCACACAGACTCCACCCCACCGCAAGGATAATTTGAGAATATTGATTGGCTAAGATGTATGTGTTTTTACTGTGTTAAAAGAGAGAAGAGGTTTTTACACAAATTATATTGCCAATTTTATATGGGCATGTACTGGTAGCTGTGAATCTTTACCCGGGTTAAGCTAAAGCTGTGCTGGGAAAGTAGTTCAAGAAATTGTCTCAAAGTGCCTCTTCAATTCAAATCACTAAGCAAGTACATCCCTAAACTATTTCAGTCACTGGGGTTTGAGGATTTCAGGAAATGCAGTAAACTTTAATTCTGATCACATGTTTCTCAAACATGACATGAAAAACTTACCTCAAACCAAGGTTGCCTTTTCAAATAAATAAAAAATTGCTCCTGTTGGAAGAGAAAAAACACCATTTATTTATGAATGCTGTGCAAGATTCTAATTGAAAATACATCCAAGCAATGTATTGTTTTCATAACAATATTATTTATTACTTTGAAGAGGGAGCTGGGAACCTGTATCCTTGATCCTGTCCACAGTTCAGAGTAAGTACTAATTCAGTTAAGTCCTGCAAAAAATACAATGCTCTTAGCAGCCATATTTTCACCAAACTCTGTCTACAGTAGAAAAAATGAGCTGGATAACATGCAAAAATGTATTTAAACAATATTTTTTTAAATATTGAAATCTTAGCATTTAAAGTTCGAAAACTTCAAATGATCATACAGCCAACCCTGCTTTCATTTTGAATATGTGCTTAATTAATGCTGTTGTCAAAATTCTAAATGAAATAGACCTGACTATTTTTCTATTCTGCTTTATTCGGTGGAAATTATGGGGAAGGACTATTTCAGATAGAATATAATGTGTTAATTCATTCAGTCATTTTCTGAATACTCTTAATCCAGTGTAAATTTTCAAAGCACAGTTTGTTTTGTATGGTTGTCTGTTTAAACTCTCCAGTTCAAATCACCTCAGTAGAGAGCTGTCTGTTTTGTGTGATACAGGAGGCACGGTTAAGTTGAGGATAAGTTTAGGAAAAGCCATCCAGAGCTGGGTTAGGGTTGTATTTCTGTCTTTATAATACTTTCATATTTAGTAAGTTTTGTAATTTATCCAGGTTCCCTTGTTGCTAATTGGTTTTCATTTTTTCCTTGTGCTTGTATGTTTGCCCCAATCCTTCTCTCCTAATGGTGTCTTCTACAGTTCTAGTCAAAACTGGAAATAATGGCTGTTAGGTGTCATGGTGAATAAGGCTGTATTTACTTAACAGTCCTATTGTATATATTAAATCTGTATAAATTAAATTCTGGACTTCTCTAGTGCCTTCAATACCATCCAACCTCTGCTCCTTAGGGACAAGCTGACAGAAATGGGAGTAGATTCATACCTGGTAGTATGGATCGTGGACTATATTAAAGATAGACCTCAGTATGTGCGTCTCAGGAACTGCAGGTCTGACATTGTGGTCAGCAACACAGGAGTGCCACAGGGGACTGTACTTTCTCCGGTCCTGTTCAGCCTATATACTGTACAACAGACTTCCAATACAACTTGGAGTCCTGCCATGTGCAAAAGTTTGCTGATGACACTGCTATCGTGGGCTGCATCAGGAGTGGGCAGGAGGAGGGGTATAGAAAACTAATCAAGGACTTTGTTAAATGTTGCGACTCAAACCACATACAACTGAACACCAGCAAAACCAAGGAGCTGGTGGTGGGTTTTAGGAGGCCCAAGCCTCTCATGGACCCTGTGATCATCAGAGGTGACTGTGTGCAGAGGGTGCAGACCTATAAATACCTGTGAGTGCAGCTGGATGATTCATTAGACTGGACTGCCAATAATGATGCTCTGTGTAAGAAGGTGTCCTGTGAAGGCTGGCGTCCTTCAACATCTGCAATAAGATGCTGCAGATGTTCTATTAAATGGTTGTGGTAGCGCCCTCTTCTACGCGGTGGTGTGCTGGGGAGGCAGCATAAAGTAGAGGGATGCCTCACCCCTGGACAATCTGGTGAGGAAGGCAGGCTATATTGTAGGCACGGAGCTGGAAAGTTTGACATCTGTGGCAGAGCGACAGGCACTGAGCAGGCTCCTGTCAATAATGGAGAATCCACTGCATCCACTGAATGCAGTGCAGTATCATCTCCAGACAGATGAGCAGCTTCAGCGACAGACTGCAGTCACTGTCCTACTCCACTGACAGACTGAGTAGATCGTTCCTCCCCCACACTATGCAACTCTTCAATTCCACCTGGGGGGGTAAACGTTAACATTATACAAAGTTATTGTCTGTCTGTTATACCTTGTAATGGATGGCCGGCCGTTTATCCCGGCCAAAACCCCCAAGCCGCCAGATGGAGCCCTCCTTGCAGTATGGAGGTCCCCAGAAGACCAGCAGGGCATCATGGACAATGTAGTTTTTATGCGCAGCCCTGCTGGATGCCATGGGGGCCACTAGGGGACGCTGCAGGGAGGAATGACGGATATTTTCCCTACGCCCCGGAAGCACGTCATTCCTCTTGTGAAGAAAAGAACTTGTACCTGACCCGGAAGTGACTGAGTGTCACATGGACTGGGGATGGAGAACACTTCCGGGTCAAGAGATATAAAAGGACTACGGGAGCTCTCAGACGGCGAGCTGAGCTGGGTGGAAGGGTGGCAACGCGTCTGGGAGCTGGAGGATTGGTTTATTGTGATTATTGTGTAGTTTATGAGTATAGTGGAGGAGAGGGTGCTTTGTGCACTGTGGCGATTAAATAAAGTCAAATCTTGGACTTTTACCTGGTGTCTGGAGTTGTGGACAGGGGTTCAAGGGAGCAATAGCGCCCCCTATCTACCACAACCTTCATTGTTATCATTCTTTAATTTACAAGTAATATTGTTCTTTATCAGTATGCTGCTGCTGGAGTATGTGAATTTCCCCTTGGGATTAATAAAGTATCTATCTTATCTTATCTTATCTTAAATCTGTGTAGCCTTGATGGTGAAGTATTAGCTTTAGTAGTGAACCACTTCAGGTCTTTCTTGGTTTTCCCTTGTGTAGATTTGCTTTTTTCTTTTTGAATTTTCTGGGTTTTGCCTAGGCTCTGGTTATTAGGCTTCTGATTTTTGGATTTCAACTTTGACTTGTTTAGCTTATCCTTCGTTATTTTTTCCATATCTCTTTACTTCTTTGAAAACTTTTTTAATAATTAGACTTTAGTTTTGTGAATTTTTATTTTTATATTTTTCAGACATTTTGATTTTGTTTTGTCTTGTTAAAACGTTTATGACTTTTTATCATTTTTTTTCCAATTTTCCACTAGGTGCTCAATGTGAAATTTTCTTTATGCCTTTTGCCAATAACCAGTTTCTAGGTATAACTTTGCTTATATATGCACATGTGTAGTCTGAACGTTTTAGTTCTGCCCTGGGCTTGAATGTACTGCTTTTTAAGTGACCCATTTTTTTAATTTTTTGTTTTTGTGATTCACTTTAAAGTATATGTGAACTTGTAAATCTCTAACATGAACATGCAGAAAATATTTGTATTATAATGGAATGTATATTATTGCTTTAAATCAAAACAAGAGTGATTAAAGAAGATGTGTCAATACAACCAAAATACCCTTAAGAGCCACAGTTTCAGTGAAAGTCTGAAAACTGTGGCACACCTGAAATGATTTTAGAAGGAAAATAATTATTCCATATAATACTATGAAAAGTCAACTAAGACGTAATTTTAATCATGTGTTAAAAAGAATTTATTTTATGTGTTGATTGTTGAATGCAAATTCTGAGAAAATGTAGATATTTCTTAAAAGCTGCAGTCAGACTTATGCTTCTGGTGTCTTCCAGTATTTAACTGCTTCTTGCCTGAAGAAGGGGCCTGAGTTGCCTTGAAGGCCTGCATATTGTAATCTTTTTAGTTAGCTAATAAAAGGTGTCATTTTGCTTGACTTCTCACTACTGCTTATAAGGGAAAAATATACAAAATGACACTATTATCTTTTTTCAGACCTGTTTTGGTGTTAAGTCTGATTTAATGCTGATTTCTTCAGCAGATGTATTTGCGAATGAAACCTAATGTAGCACAAAATAAGAAAATGTTACAGATGCATACTGACATGATAATCCTATAATTTGTCAAACTGAGTCATGCCCAATTTACTCAGCTCATAATGTTTAACGATAATGCTCTAGGTGCCTTGCAATTCAATACCATTTTAGTTTAAAAACCGCTTCAGTAATGATTAAGGTGATGTTTACAAAATATGTCAGATTAAAGCTATGTATTCACAAGCCCTTCAGAGAAAACATACACATACACACACACACACATATATATATATATATATATATATATATATGCACATAGATAGATATATGCTTATTTAGGTTCGTATTGTTTCTTTTAATTTACCCTGGCTTCTTCTTTGTTGCAGTGCTGTGCTCTTTTAAAACTGTAAAACAAAAATGATATATTTGGGAAAACATTTTTAAACGGGACATATTTTACATATAGCTAATCAATGGAAGCATAAACCGCAACTGTGATTATTATATTGTGGTATGAGAATTGTCTTATTTTTGGCATTGTGTGTACTAGTTAATTTGACTAATGTTTTTCTTTTTAAATAAAAGTTATTGTAGTAACTGGAATAGAACTGCTGCACTACCTGGACCAAGAGGCGTATGGTTAGAATGTTTTCTCCAAAGCAAACATGGTATGATGTTGTTGTTTAATTACTGTATATACTCATGTTTAAGTTCTCCCACAGATAAGTCAGGGATTGATTTTACTGTATAATTTCTGGTATTTTATAATGTTGGCCGTATAAGTCGAATGCGGAAAACTTACACTATTGGTCCAAGAGACTATGATATGCTAACGCCTACCTGAGAGAGTAACCACAGAGCACATGTGGTTGCACATGTGTATGTATTGTGCCTACGTGACCACATGGTAATACCAGAACTATTCCAAAGCGACGTTTGCACTGTTTTGTGTTTTTTGTATCTCACACCTTTATACACCTTTATCGTAAGAGCATCCCTTATGTACAATGGAGGAGTCGATCAGAAGAAAATATAAAGCTGGTTTTAAATTAAAAGTCATTGAAGTGGTGAAAGAAATTGGTAACTGTGCTGCTGCAACAAAATTCTATGTGTCTGACAAACTGGTGCGAGATTGGAGGAAGCAAGAAGATCAGCGTAAAAACAACAAAAAAAATATTTAAGTGTCCTATTTTTGAATGGGCATATAAGTGGGGGTCTGATTTTATTATTGATTTTTCGGGATTCAAGACCCGACTTATACGCGAGTATATATGGTAATTGTAAGTTACCTACTGTAGCCTACATTAGCCTATATTATACTGTAAAGAATAAAACTAGGCATTAATCAGTGCAAATTGATCATGCTAGTATTTGAATCCATTGAAGTTTAGTCATATTTAAGAATTCATAAATGATGAAACATCTAAATAAATAACCCTATCAGTACAAATTTCGAAAGTTTTCCAGTCTCTCCTTTGCTATTTAAAAGCGTAATCTATATGCATTTTTGATCTAATTAAGGACTTCTCCTCTCCTGGTAATGGCTGTGGATGGCTTGTGTACAAAACCTGAACCCTGATTTTATGTTTTTGTTTTTAAATATTTAAGTGTTTGTGTAATTGTTAGTACTTTTGGAATGTTGTCTTGCAACATATCAATTCAAATTATACGTATTGGTTTTCCTAAATATTATAGCAACCCTCAGGGGTTGGAGGTTTTTTTGGTAACTGAGCATTGTTTCTGTGACAAAAAAACTGTTCCATAAATTAACTTATTTTAATATGCACAAGTAAGCTAATAATAAAACTGTTTTGTATTAAAAATTAATCACCAAGTTATGTCTGCTTTGCAGAGAAATATTTTTAAGCTTCAAGGAAATATTACAAATTGTGATTAATATGAAGTTTATTTCAATTAAAATTTTTAATCATGTGATTAAATGTGGTTATATTTTTTACTTAACAGCAGTCCTGATTGTTTCAAATAAAGATCTGAATTATACAGGAATCGTGTATTAAGATGGAACTAAACATTGGCCAAAAGGAAGATTGCAATGAGGTACCTTTATCTGGTTAAAATGTGAATTGTAAGGAAGAAAAAGAAAATTAGTTATTTATTTGTCCTTTATTGATTCAACTATGTCATCAATTTAGTTTCTGCAAGCTGTTATATAATTAAAAGTTGTAAGGAAATGCTTTGAAATTTAAACTTTTACATTTTAAACTGTTTATCCTGTTTAGCCGATTATGAGAGGCTCAGTTCTCTAATGTTCATATCTCCAAAAAATTAAATAAGAAATATAGTCACAATAGACCAAAAAATCTAAAACTATGCTAAACTAAACTAATAAATATCCTCTGCAGCCAACAACTTGCAAAAAAGCCAAGCCCACTGAGAGAAGAACTAGGGATAGACTTGAGGCATGCCGGACAGATTATGTGTCTTGGCTGGAGGTGTTGGAAAAATCCTCAACAGGATTTATTCCAATTAAGATCTGTATAATCCTATTATGCTGCATTTATACAATTATCTTACATACAGTATTAAAGAGAGGCAGATGACACTCAGTTGATCTAGCATTGCTGCAAATCCTCTATTCGGGTATTTTCTGAGTGAGGCTTGCACATTACCTCTGTGTCTGTATAAGCTTTCCTCCAGTTACTTTGGTTTTCCCCCACCAAAGACATGAAAGTAAGATCAAATGGCTTTCCAAATACATCTCATATGAATGTGCATGTCTGTGAGATAGTCTGTGGCTATACCATGAACTATCGGCCTTCTCAGGGCTGTTTTAGGCCTTGCGGCCATTGCTGCTGGAATAGGTTCTATCCCATCACTATGAAATATTACATTAAAATAGATTAAATGGGGCTGAAAATGTTATGTTATAAAGTATACACTTAATGATTTTATTAATACACATTTTTGGACTGACAAAATAAGATTTAGCCAATTTTATCATTATTGTTATAGTAATGATTTTCAATTTGAGATTTAATTCTGCTGTATATTTTGCTGTGTTTAGCCTTATCTTACTATACATGTGATTTAAAAAAAAAAAAGTTCTTTTGCTGATTTTCAAAGCTATGGCTTTGAGGAAGCCTGTTAAAGGATTAAAAAGGTAGAACCAATACAGGTCTAACACCGAACTTACCCTAACAAACAATAATAATATTAATTACAATAATAATACTAATAGTAATAATTAGCCTACTCAAAGAACTTTACACAGACAGTGGAGAACCACTTCAACCAGTACCAATGCGTACCATTCACCTGGATGATACAACAGCAACCATTCTGGGACTAGTATGCCCGCAGCACATTAACTATTACATCATGAAGAGGTCAGAGAGATAGTTAGCCAATAAGAGATAGGGGATGATTAGGGGGTCAGAATGTCTAGGTCATGGTGGGCAATTTAGCCATGACATCTTAAAACACCCTACTCTTTTTCAAAGGCCGCCCAAGGTTCTTGTATGACCATAGACAGTCAGGACCTTGGTTCCACATCTCATCCGAAGGACAGCACCATTTTTACAACAGATACCAACACCAACTTCAAGCAGCAACCCATGTTTTTCCTAGATGGTCTCCCATCCAAGTACTGGCTAGGCCCAGCTAGTATAGCTGCTGGCATACATAAACAGTATGAAATTGCTGCATTTGTGATCTGCTGATTCAAAGTACCTTAGCTTTCACAAATTTGCTGTTTATTGGCAACACCGAAAGCATGAATCATTACTACATTGCATTTTTAAATGTTTGATAAAATGCTTGGCAGATCAACTTGCCTTTCACTACTAAGCATAAGCACCAGAAATGTATTTTCTCTGGACTCTATATAGAAAGGAGTGGTTTATGTCCTCTTTGTCGCCACCTGACCCTGATTAAAACTGTATCACAGTTTATTTATTGCTAATGGACTCTTAAAAAACTCTAGTCCACTCTTACTCATGCAGGTGTCTTAAAACTTGTATTTTAAAGATTGTCCCTGCATGAATTTGAGTTATGTATTCATGGCATATAATGTAGGTATGTTCAGAGGCTGAGTTAACTATAAAAGTTGGATCATGTCTTATTCTTGTTGATTTACTTCATTAAAGATACAGATAACACCTCCACAGTTCTAAAATTAACACAGAGTGCTTTGTTCAAGATATCTCAACAAAAGCTGAACTTTCCCCATTTTTTTAAAGAATAAGCGCACCAGTTTTGAACAAATTTGAAAATAACCCCATGTGAACACTCAGATAAACTTGACGATGTTACCAGGTGGTTTTCATATTTCATGCGAGTACAGAAAAAATTAGATAAATTACTGCATATAATTTTTCATAAATAACACCATCTTAAGAGTCCTATGGTTTGGTGTTTAGTAGGATACAGTGTACAATTTACACAATTCCACAAACTGAGCAAAGAAGGGCTAATTACTTCTCTACAGTGCCTTATAAGTCAGTTGAAGTTGTTATATAGTATTTTAAGGGGGGCTCACTCTTTTTAATAAATTAGTTTTGGTCTGAAATTAGTATCTCTGGGGGAAAGCATTGTTCGATTATTAAAGCTATATACAATATGTATGACATTTTATATAAGCCCATTTGGCATATCAGCTCTGGTCTGGTGTTATAATTAGTCAATATACTGCATCAAAACGCATTAAAGTTGCCATTTTACATGTACACAAAACTTCCTACCTCAGAATCCTGTATCCACTTACTCTAATTCAGTTCAATAAGAATATAATTAAGTCAATCAATACTATAATAATATTAGGAACATTCAAAATATTATTTATCCAGAGCCCTATGCAATTTATACTCATTTTCATTCTGTTTATTGATTAGCTGTTATGAACAGAAGTAAATATATAATTATTTCTAATTTCCTTTTACAATCCAAAGACATGCCTTTATGTTACTTTCTTGTTAAAAATTTTCCAGGTGTGTTGTATTCATATTGCTTGAAAATATTTTATTTTTTTACTTTTTGAAAAATTGCTAAAATAGTTCTACTCCTGCTTAAGACTAATCAAAGGGCCAAGGTGGCAGCCTTATCAGAGATTCACAGGATGGTCAGTAACTGTGATCATACTTATTAAAAACCCATACCTTCTCATTGACAAAGCTGTGACATGGCAAGTAAGTGCTGCTGTAAACTAAAAACTAAACTGTATTGCCTTCCACAGAATAAACAGGGATCACAAAGCCAAGGGGAAAGAAGGGTAAATGCAAACAGAATGAATTTGTATTTTGCTACATGTAAAAGTATAAATCCTTGAGAAAGCCAGATACCCTCCACAATCTGAACTATGAACAGAAAATAAAGTGTGGAGGTAGCAGAACACTCAAGAATTTAAATTGAGAGGTAATGGAATAGTATCTACTGTGGAGCACATTTTGTTTTATAGATCTCAAGGCCAGTTTTTCAGTGGTGCTGATTATCTTACTAATACTGTTATAAATAGGAGGTATTAAACCTCACCCCTGATAATGAAAGAATGTGCATACTTAGAATGAAGACCTCCTTTTTAATATGTCTTTGATGTGTGTGTTTGCCCCAGAAGAAGAACCTGAACAAGTTGGTAAGTATGTATTAAATGAGCAGTAAGAGCAAGAACTTGTTAGACAAGATGTCACAGTGATCATGAGTGAATTCAGTGTTAACTAAGGCAGAGAGAGAAATGCTTATAATGAAAAATGTAGGTAAAAATGTGCCTTTGTCGTGTGTCAGGAGATAATAGAGTAAAGTTAATTGATTTTAAGTTGAGTTACCATGTGTTTATAAAGAGACTTCGCTTCAAAGAAAACCCATTCTAAAATTACTCTCCTGATCTAGTTAGCCCAAATAAATCATATGATTGTAAACTGAAGACACACATCACACATATTACAAGTAGACAACTAGTGGAACACTAGATTCTGATAATTCTCTTGTAATATGCTGGTATAGAAAAATTAATACCATCTATAGGACTGTCAAGGGGTTAAATAAGGGAGTACGTATTGCATAGGGGTGCACAATAGCACCATACATGGGGGATCAAAGGAGCAACTGCCATTCTCAGGCACATAGCAATGATAGAGAAGAGTTATGATGACAAAAAAGAGTTGATAAGTTCATACTGACTATGTTTTAGTCAATGTGTTGCTGCAGACTACTTGGGCTACATTCAGACTGCAGCTAAAGATGATTCAATTATGATTTTTGGCTATCATATTCAATTTGTTGTTTATCTATTAAAATGAACTTTTCAAGTGTTTCAAATCCAATATGACTGTGTATCAAAGTCTATAGTGAATATGAAAAAATAATAAAAATTGATTCACAGGTCAGAAGAACACCAGCTGCATTTTCATTGCTGACATACTGACGTGTTTATATTATCGGGCGTCACCCTGCAAGTACTTAGAGATGGTTTGAGAAAGATCATCATTTTCAAGTAAGTACATAGAAAAGGACACAAGAGATGAGCCAGGACTAGGTGGAAAAAGATGTGGTGGGGTTTGCTACAATATTTGGTTTGACTTCTTCAGAGGTTTCAATCCACATTCAATTATGGCACTACTCGACTACAAGACTCACTCAGAAAAATACATGCATTTCAAAAACAAGTAGCAATTTGGCTGTATTGGCAGGATTTGTTTTGCATTTCACACTTAAGTGAAAAGATTGAATTTGTGTCTCAGTAATGTAATGCCCAGAGTGCACACAGGAGTGCCCTAGGGCATTGATAGTCATGACTGGGACAAACCAATTGCAAGTGAGGCAGACATATAAGCAGTTTATTAGTCATAAGTAACATGTATAATTCGGGGAGCTCTGTATGAGCCTAAACAGGGAGATTGTAATTTAAAAATACAGTACATGTGAATAAACAGATTTATGGCAGATTTTGGTGTGCTAAATGACACACTTCTAATACCCAGCTATAAAACAGTGTCTATTGTTATGCACACACATGTCCAAATACACATGAGGAGAACATGTATACTTCATTAAGACACTGAGTGGGGTAGCAATCAAACCTGAACTCATGGCCCTGTGCAATAATAATAATACACTTTATGTAGCACCTTTTGAATGCTCAAAGCACCTGTACGCTTACTAGGAGTACAAATGCTGATGTTACAATCACCCATCATGATAACAATAAGGAACAATGAATAGAAGAAGAGTGAACTTCATTCTCAGTTTTATAGCCATATGCTGGGCGGACATTGACCACTCAATGGCAATTTGTTTGATTGACCTCTGTGCCACTGCAAAGTAAACACTCAGATGAAGATTCCCTGTTAAAAACTTTGCAATTCTACATCACTCTAAATATGTTAAGATTATTGCAGTCAATAGATTTGCTATCAATAAAGCATTTAACATAGACAGAGTCATCATGATAGTGTGACAGGAATGTGCTCTGTGTCACCACATCACTCAGTTGGAACATCAGTACTAATAACCTAGCAAAAAATAAACGTATATGCATGACATCTGCTTTGTTGGCAACACTGACTGCATGCTATGCATCTGGTTAATCTGTCACTGTAAAGGTGCCATCAATAAACAAGCAATATCTGCATGGAAGTAAGGATAAATGGATGAAAATCCAAAACTTACAAATTCAGACTACAATATCGAAAACAATGCCAGTTTGGAAGACCTAAGCCTCTCCCTAGAAATATA
>JANRMT010049829.1:47060525-47072369 GCA_026402145.1 Polypterus bichir lapradei
TGTGTGTGTGTGTGTGTGTGTGTGTGTGTGTGTGTGTGTGTGTGCGTGTGCCCTGCGGTGGCCTGGCACCCTGCCCGGGGTTTGTTTCCTGCCTTGCTCCCTGTGTTGGCTTGGATTGGCTATAACAGAACCCCGTGACCCTGTAGTTAGGATATAGTGGGTTGGATAATGGATGAATGGAATTATAAAGTTATATTTAAGACCATAAAGTCATAAAACATCATTTCTAATAACAAGCAAAAAAGTTGATGTTACCTCCAGAAAGCCTCAAATAGTCAAAGTTTGGTGTTTAAGAGGATTTTGATCACATTTTTATTTTGGTGGCTAATAAGACTAAAGAGTATTCTAGACATACAAAGGTCTGACAGCTATTGCAACTAGTGACTTTAGTTTTATTTCCTAAATTTCCCCTTGTGACAAATATCTATCTATCTATCTATTGAAGTGTGACTTTTCAAAAAGGGTAACCTTACTATAAAAAATACTGACTGATAAGTAATTTGTCTTCCCCTCCAAACATCCATCATTGAACCTACTAAATGATATTTGGTTTATCTCTTCTCTGGCAATCGCTTCTTTCTTCACATCTGTCACCTACTGCACACTACTTTCATTTTTCTTTAAAAGTCTAAGATTTTAATAGTGCTAATTAAATGAACATGGTTATTTATATCCAGATCAGCATTTATATAACATTTTTGTATTAGTATAATTAGCTTACCATGGGCCCTACAGAAAGATGTAGTGCAATTAACTACCTTGTAGGCTGCTTCCCTTGTGGCCAAAACGATAATATGATAAATTTGTTTGAAACATCAAATGCTTGTTAATTGGATTGTTTCACTTTTAACCCCCTCTCTCGGGGTGTTAATGGTGAAAGGAAAAAATAATTATGGATTAAGTCCTGTCATAATGAATCAGTGACATTTTTTGACTGCAAAGTACACAGCACCCATGGAAACTTGCGTGCCATTTAAACAGCAAAGCTGTGTCTTATTTTGAATTAGTTACATTTTTATGACAGGTCATAACTTTGTTAGACAATATTATTCAGTTGTTTTTGTATTTCATTAAATAGCTCAATTAAAGTATGCCCTTTGAAAATCGTTGTAAAAAAAGAGTTAGTGTTGGGTTCAACCATCTATTTTTTCCTTTTTTGGTTGTCTTAAGAACTACATACAATACACTGCAGGGTAACTTCAAAGAAAAAGAACATAAGTCTGTAGTACACCCACCCGGCGCCCCCCCCCCCCCCAAGGTATGTATGATACAATAACATAAGTACACACACACGCACTATATATATATATATATTAGTGCTATGTAAAAGTTCGGGCACCCCTGATAAAAACAACTGTATCAATTTATAACTTGCTAAGCTTTTCAGGCAGCAAGTTCATTTTAATTCATTTTTATACCTTATGGAAACAGCAAGATTTCAGTAGTGAAATATTTTTTATTGAACCAACAGAAACAATTTGTGCATTTAAACAAAAATGCATAAATGTGGGTGCCAGAAAGGAATAATCCAAACAATATTTAGTACAGCCTCCTTTTGCTGAAATAGCAACCTGTAGACGCCTCCTATAGCCACTGAGAAGTCCCTGAATTCTGGCTTGTGGTATTATGGACCACTCTTTCATATAAAGTGCCTCCAGTTTAGTCAGGTTTGATGGTTTCCGAGCATGAACAGCCTGCTTCAAATCAATCCATACATTTTCAATGATATTTGGGTCTGGGAACTGGGATGGCCATTCTAGAACACTGTACTTGTGCCTCTGAATGAATTTCTTGGTAGATTTTGAACAGTGATTTGGATCATTGTCATGCTGAAACATCCAACCCTGGTGTAAATTCAACTTTGTGACTGACTCTTAAACATTCTTGCCAAGGCTCTGCGGATACTTGGAGGAATTAATGCAGCCCTCAGCTTTAACAAGGTTTCCAGTACTTGTGCTAGCCACACAGCCCATAACATGATGGACCCTCCACCAAATTTTACAGTAAGCAGCAAGTTCTTCTCCTGGAATGCTGTGTGTCTTTTTGCCATGCATAGTGCCAGATGTGACCAAATAACTCTACCTTAGTCTCATCTGTCTACAGAATTTTTTTCCAAAATGTTTCTGGCTTGTCCAGATGTGCTTTTGCATACCTCATGGGGCTCTTCTTGTGATGAGTACTTAGAAAAAGCTTTTTGAGCATCACCCTTCCACCAAGCGGTCCCCGGTGCAAAGTGTGCTGGAGTGTGGAATGATGTACAATGACACCATCAGCACCCAGATGTTCTTGTAGCTCTCTGGAGGTGGTTTGTCTGTGACCATTCTGACCACCCTTTGGCAGTAACGTTCAGATATTTTTTTTGGTCTACTACATCTTTCCTTCACAAGGACTATTCCTGTGGCCTTCCATTTCCTAACTACATTTCTGAATGTGAAGACAGACAGTCCAAACCTTTGTGATAATTTCTTGTACCCTTCTCCTAATTCACAATGACAAATTACCTTAGTTTTTAAGTCAGTAGAGAGTTCTTTTGAGGTTCCCATGTTGCCACTCTCTAAGAGAGAACCAAGGACAAGCACAAGTAGCAATTACCTATGCTAAATAACCTTTTTCATTATTGGTTGCATCTGTCTTTGATTAGCTCATTAGACCTTAAACTACAAAGCAATTTTGTGCTGCAACCTGTCAGCATTAAATGACTACATGTCTTCAAATTTATGCAATTAAAAGGGTGCCCAAACATTTATACATCCCATCAGTAATGCTACACTGAGAATTTTGGTCTGAAAAACATACCCTTGTCTACACTTCTCTAGTAAAAAAAATGGCATATTGCTGTGATCTTCTCTTATGAAGACAGAGCAAATTATCATGCAGCCTCAGTGGGGTGCCCAAACTTTTACATAGCACTGTAAATATAAATATATATAATAATTTACATATTTAAACATACATACATATACACATACACATATATACGCATACATATATACACACACATATGCACATACATATATATATATATATACACACACATATATACACATACACATATACATATATATATACACATATATACACATACATATATATATACACATATATATATATACACACATATACACACATACATATATATATATACACACATACAGTACATATATATATACACACGCACACACATATATACACATACATACACACACAAATACACACACACACAATTAGATTTGCAGTTTATAGAAGAGCATTAAATTCACACCTCTCAAAGAAAAAAATGAAATTGAAAAATGACTCTAAACAGAATATTCAAATATTTTGAAATGTAATACACTAAGAATTAGGATATAATGTTAAACTGTTGTAAACTTAACTATGAAGTATACAGTATTTATCAAAAAGTAGTAAAAAATATATACAGCTTAATGAAAATTAAATAAAGTCCGCCTAATTCTCTAAGGCAGGGCATTGTCCAATTGAAAATTATTAATAATTTTTAGTAATAAATAAACATCTCTCTGTTGTACATACTATTTTGTGACATGGAGATTGTTTTAAGGGGAAATTGGTGTGCTTAGACTAGGTTTTCCATTGATTTTTCTGTGCTAATTTATTCAGGTTCACTCTAACAAAATGGAGCCCACCTTCCAGACACTGCATTAATTAAAATGTGAGCAAATGAAACAACTAAACAATTTTCTCTCTATTTTCCAGGCATATTTCACAGCCACAAAGATCCATTATTGCATCTGCTTACTCGGGAGAATTAGAATGTAAGAAAACCCCCTTTATGTTTCTCACACTTAGCGTGGTCTTATTATAACACTCAGTGGGTCAGAACAGAAGGTGAGGTGAAATTCAGCTTGATAATCTTTGGATGATATGAAGGCAAGTAACAATGTACAAAATTATGTGGCACTATTTTTTGAAATGGCTTGAGTGATTCGTCTATAACTGCTTAAATGTGTGCCATTCTTCAAAATGCTTTTGGACTCTCTTTCTATAGCTAATAAATACTGAGCTTTTGAAACATAAAAATGTATGAACAGTAGGAAAATGGGCTTGAAAAAAGAAGTGATGCAAAAGGAAAAGGGTTCATTGTGTACTTCTTATACAGTTTTCTGTCTGGGTATGGAAGGAGAGCCTTTAAGTGTTTTTAACCACGAATGCTCAGTTTATCAAATATTCTAATTCTATACCTCATTGTCTGCTTACAATAGCTGTTCAAGTTTTTACTATTATTATTAAAGAACCAGATGATAAATGTGAATCATACAGGTGTCTACATTGCATTATGTTCATAGGTACAGTTATACATTTTCACTGTTGAACCTTTGCTAATCTCAGGAGACCTCAAATGATGCCATAGTGAAAATGTGAGCACTGATTAGTTTAAGCTACGAGGTCATGCATGTATCAAGCACTCTGATTTTTAAAGACTGTGTATTTACTAGTAGACATAGCCTATGTAGGCAGGAGAGTCATTTAATGATGAATGCCGATACCTCTTAGCACCAGAGTCCTGGCCAATTGCATGTCTTTACCTTTTTTTCCTCTAGATACCGAGCTTCCCTACAGCCCAAAGATGTGTGTTAGGTGAACTAGTAGTCCTACATTGGCTCATAATGATGGTATGTAGGGATTTGTGTGGCTGTTCCTGTGATTATTTTCAGTTATTTTCAAGCCAAGAGCCCCCAGTGCTTCCTTTCTTAAAACCTGTCTCCTCTGCTCACCAATCAGGTCCACTCGGCTGCTGGAGACGACACACCGGCAAGCATGGTTAACTGTCTTCTACTTGTGATCTGACCACCATTCCTCAGTATCTGTGGCACCTCACTGAAGTGACTGCTCACTCCTGCTCCCATACGATGTTCAGAAGGAGCAGCCCTACCTCCAGAGTGCTGTAGCTCCGCACATGCCTTAGCCAACTGATTTGACTCGTTTTGTCTGCACCAGTTCTGCCACGACCCTGACATTCTCATTCACTCTCTGTCTTCCACTTGATTTTACCCACAGCTTTCTCTCAGCCTCTTTCTTGTTCTCGGACCCCTTTTACCTCCCATGGGTGTGCACCAAATGAGCCTCGATGAAGTACAGCTGCATTATCTGCCTGTGTTGCATTAAATGCAATTAGCAATTTGCCTCATGAAGATCCCGGTGGCCGCATCACTTTTCTCCCTCATGCCTACACACATGGGGTCCATTTTAAAAAAATCTCGCACCACCACAAATCCTTTACTCATTTTACCACAGTGTCATGTCAGGAAATGGAAGCTCAACTGGGTATGGCTCCTAACTTCTGCTAAGTCAGCACATTTTCATAGAAAAGATGTAGCTCAAAGTACTTTACATGAAGTTAAAGAAAACATTGCAGCTACACAATATAAAGAAATTACAAAAATAAATAAATGTTCATGTAGCGGCCCACTTCAACAGCCATGGACATTGTGAGAGGGACGTTAAAGTCACAGTGCTTATGGGCAACTTCAAAACACAGCAAGAGAGAAATGAATGGGTGTGGTATACTGGGTCCACAGCTCGTTGAGCAAAGGCCATTTTAAATAAATAATCACCGCACCCGAGGCGGCTTCGTGAGGGGGGCGTTGTTGTGGCAAGCCGCGGGACGCTCGGGTGTGGGCGTTTCTCACCGAGTGCACAGGTGAGGAACTGCCCACATCCGTGATTGTTCCCGTGGCTAATGCTACAGCTGTGATGGCCCCTCGCGTTATGAAAAAGGAGGCGCGAGTCGGTTTTGGGGGCGAACAAAAGGAGAGAGGACGGAGGTTATCGGGAGCAGGAGAGGAAGCAGGTCGGTGAGGGAGAGAGCCGTGAACGAGCGCTCACGGGCAGCTGCGAGGGTCTGTGGTGTTAGGCCGACACCCAGGTGTTTGAGTTGTTGTTGCTCCCTCTGAGCGACCAGGTAGCGGGAGTAACAAGAGAAAGATGGCTGGCTGCGTAAGGCCGAGAAGGCTGCGGGAGTCGGGAGGCTTAGGCGGTAAATTCCCTGGCATGAGCGTCCTGGTTGTCAGGGAAGCCAAGTCTCCGAGGCTGGGATGAGTGCCAGACCGAAGCCAGGGATCGGGAGGTCTCCAGTCTCGCGAAAGTGCAGGAGTTGAAGAGGGCAGCTGCAAAGAGCGTCTCACCTGCTGCAAAGCCTAACTGGGAGAAGCAGGTGAGACGCTAACAGAAAAGAAGCACCGAGCTTGTTGTTGTGGATTTTAAAAGACTGCTCCCAAAGAAACATTTTACCTCTGGTTTTAAAGGATTGTGTTTTTTCTAGTGTTTTAACCTCGACATTTTCATTTTATTCGATTATTTATTGAAGAACTTGGAATCACTGCACTATTTATTTGAACACTGTTTTGTTGACTGTTTTAAATAAAAGCACAATGCACTTCTTTCTTTAACCATCCCCTTGCTTGAATTATGTGCCTCCACTGACTAGCTCACTCGGTTTCATTATTGACGGTGTAGGGTTCAGGGCTTCCCAAACAGCAGATGGGAGTGTGGAGCCAGAACCCACATCGTCACAATGGGAAGTTAAACTCATGCCAAAATTTAGTATATTACAACATGGCTTGAATAAAGACAAGAGATTTACTGTATGGCCAGATATGAGGATTGTTTACATCTCTCAGAATGACACAGACAACCTGTTTACTGATCCACATTGTTTTGAAAAACTCATTACAAACTTCAAAAGACTTTGTTGGACAGTTATCTTATCCAAAGATCTTGACCATACATTGTTCTTCTCCCTATTGTTAAATTAACCCTAGCCTGAATGAATCTATTAATCTTTTACATTTAAGATTCTCATTTAAAGATTTACCAATGTTGTTTCTTGTCCTAGAGTGTATATAAACACAAGGAACTCCAGTTCCTGTATTACATCTTGCCTGAAGAAGGGGCCTGAGTTGCCTTGAAAGCTTGCATATTGTAATCTTTTTAGTTAGCCAATAAAAGGTGTCACTTTGCTTGGCTTTTCTCTACAAAAATAAATAAAAAATAGTACAAAATAATTAGCCAGACACAATACAGATAACCAAACAAGTAACAGATATTGCAGAGTCCTTAAGCAAGAATTAAATGTCTACTTTACTCATTTTTACAGTAAGTTTCCAAGGGTTATAAAAGTAAGTCCAATGCTATGCTCAGATGGTGAAGGAGGAGAGGAAATAAAAACTCCAGCCAGCATCCTAGAAGATTAAATGCAGTGGGTCTTATTAAAAACTGCAGCATCCAAACTGCACCTGCATAATGCTGGCAGTGGTGAAAGATGCCACCACTGAAAACCAGAGGAAAAAAAAAGCAGAATAGAAGTTTGTAACAACTATAGATCTTATGGCTATACATATGATATTGCAGTACATATAGTATAATCATCTTTAACAACTATCTACCATCTTTTAAATCTATTAGAAAAATAGGAATTATGAAAAAGAAAAATTTTTTAAAAATTACCATGAAGTGAACTGAAGTAGATTAGGAAAGAATGAATAATATGGTAGAATACTGTTTTAAATTAAATTTGAGAATCAACTTAGAACTAAACCTACCTTCTCTGAACTGTTAAAATTTTTGTAGCACGATTCGGATCTGTTAACCACAGTACCTGTTTAGTTCCTTCCACTCACTCTTTTCTTTCCTTTTTGTAAAACAAATGATTCAGTATTATGAAAAATGCTAAATATGCTAAGTTGTTTGGTAGTCAGTAGTTGAAGGAAAAATCCATTTAATACAAACAATACAATTGCAAATACTTACATTATTAATAATAGAGGAAAAAGATCATTCTGTGCATATTAGAATATTTGAAACAAAATATGAATGCCAAAAGAATGCTATGATATCGAATGTGCAGGTGAGGGGACGCTGGCACACGCAAGTTGCTGCCGCTCCCTCCCTGTTAACAACACTTTTTGCAAAATTTGCCTTAATTCTACACTTCCTCACGCTTGTTTTATTTGTTTTATTTCTTTTATTGTACGTATAGTTTGTGGATACAGCCGACTTGAATTGCATGGATTTGGCTTAATATTTACAGATTTTATGAACTCTACTTTGACTGGGAACAGCTGAGTCTGTGGATCGCGGGACGAGACCTACGAATATTTCTTTGTACCTGGCAATCTAGGACCTCGGGATGATCTGTCTCTGTGATTATATTCACTATGCTGATCTGCTCCCATTTCATCTTACAATACTGTACGACTGGAAACTGGTCTGATGTTCTTACTAACCTAGCTTATGGCTCCGGGGCAATCATGCCTGAAATTACCAAGTGTTACTGTTTGTGGCTGTGTATTGGAACCTCCAGATCCTGCTGCTTCCTCCTGCTATGCTTTCTGCTGCTTTGCTATCACCGCTCATCTCATCTATGCTACCACACCCGCCTGTCCTACTGGTTCCGCTGTGCTATGCTGCTTCTCCACCGCTTTTCAGATAAGTATTGCCCAGTATCATGCTAAAATACTCTCATGACAAATTCCTTCTTATTAAACAGTTTGCTCAGAGCAAATGGTCTGACTGGAACATCCTAAAAGACGCCGGTATTTTGCAGCGCCCGAAATATATACATCGCAGGTCAGGTTGCCGCCACCGCCGGGCTGCGAGTGAAAAGACAACCGACAGCATTTGCTCAGGAATAAGCCGTCCTTCTCATGGCCCTGGAAATAGAAGTGTCAGTGTGCCAAATTATATTATGTGGAAATAAACCCTGATCATGGCTCTGTGCAAAAAGAAGCCTCATTAACTAATATTGCACTGTTTAACTCGAGATCTCTGAATGGCAAAGCATTGGTGCTGTCAGAACTCATCACTGACACCAAACTTGATATACTGTGTTTAACGGAGACCTGGCAAAAACCGAACAAATTGACGTCTCTCACGGAGGCGACTCCACCTGGTTTCACTTTCCATACAGAACCTCGCAGCTCTAGACAAGGAGTTGGGCTAGCAGTAATTATCAGAGCAGACTTAAACATCAAACAAATCCCAATTGACTGTCTACTGTCTTTGGAGTGCCTGGCTCTTAAACTAATAACAAAATCAGGTCCTGTCTCACTCATTGTTCTTTATCGTCCCCCAAAATACAATGCATCCTTCTTATCTGATCTGATTGAACTTTTAACCCACCTAAGCTCTTATTCTCAGAGAATTGTCCTTCTTGGTGATTTCAACATCCATATTGACACTACTACATCTAAACTGACAAATGAATTCCTATCCTTACTGGACTGTTTTGACTTGACACAACACATTGATTTTCCCACCCACTCTGGTGGTCATATATTGGATCTGATCTGCTCTTCTGGACTATCTGTTGCCAACATTTACAGCACTGATTTGGGACTTTCTGACCAGAAAGCAGTATTTTTCACTGTCTTACTGCCTTTCCCTCCTCTTACCTGTAAATGACAAATTTCTTACAGAAACTTTAAAAATATCTGTCCCTCTATCCTTTCTGGATCCATTTCTGATCTTTTACTGTCTGCACCTATTCTGCCAACACTAGATAGTCTTGTTGACCACTATAACTAAGCCCTTCATTTAGCATTAGATAAAACAGCTCCTTTAAAACATAAGGAGGTTTCCTTTAAATGTTAAGCTCCATGGTATAATTCAGAATTGCGATCTATGAAAGCACCTGGCCGATGCCTTGAGAGAATATCACGTAAGTCTGGTTTCATCGTGCACATCCAGGCTTTCTCTGACCACCAAAGAGCTTACAATGAAGCACTAACTGCTGCTAAGAAACCCACTATGGCAGAATAATAAAAAGTGGCCATGATAACCCAAGGGTTTTGTTTTCTGTAGTTAATAAACTACTTGAACCCGCATCTGGCCCAACTACCTCCTCTACTGAAGTCTGTGAGGAATTCCTCCACTTTTTCCGTAACAAAATTAAAGATCTAAATAATTCAACTAACATAAACACATCATCTGTTTATATCTCTCCCTGTTTTCCCACTCCATCCAGCTCATTCTCTAAGTTCTCACCAGTCACATCTGCGTTTGTTAATAAACTGCTTTGTAAGATGAGGCCAACTATTTGTTTACTGGACCCCATCACCAGCACACTACTTAAATCCTGAATTCATGCCATAATCCCGACTGTTACAACAATAATAAACTCATCACTTGACACTGGCTCTGGGCCGCTCACTTTTAAAATCGCTTCTGTAACCCCAATGTTACAAAAGTCTGGTCTTGATGCTGACAATCTTAACAATTTCTGGCCTATTTCCCACTTACCTTTCCTGTCAAAAGCTCTTGAGCGAGTTGTAGCCTTCCAGCTCACCAATTACTTAACCACTAATAACTTGATGGAACCCTTTCAGTCTGATTTCAGGGTGCAGCACAGCTGTGAAACTGCTCTGCTACGGGTAACCAATGATTTGCTTATGGCAGCAGACTCTGGACAAACCAGCATATTAATTTTATTAGACCTCAGTGGAGCATTTGGCACTGTCAGACATGACATTCTACTGTCCAGAATGGAGAACATGCTGGGTATCTCTGGCACTGCCCTCCAGTGGTTCAAGTCCTATCTGACTGATAGGCAAGAGTTTGTTAGTCTTGGCAACAGCAGATCCAGCGCGGCGCCAGTTACACAAGGAGTTCCACAGGGCTCTGTCCTTGGCCCTCTTCTCTTCTGTATTTATATGAACCCCTTGGCCATATTATTCGTAGCTATGGGCTGGGCTATCATTTTTATGCAGATGACACTCAACTCTACTTCAATGTTAAAGGTTGAACTTCATCAGAGCTTTCTCAGCTCACAACCTGCCTTAGTGAAATTAAAACCTGGATGGAGCAGAAGTCTTTAAAATTAAATTGCAACAAAACTTAACTCCTGCAAATTGGGACTAAAATACAACTTAATAAAATGAGCTCTTTCCCAGTCCATCTTGGAGGTGATCTCATCAGACCTGCCTCTACTGCAAAGAATCTTGGTGTCATTTTTGATTCCTTCCTCTCTTATTCTGCCCACATAAATCACATTAAGAAACTTTCTTACTTTCACCTCTGTAACATATCCTGTGTTCGCTCCTTCCTCTCCTTTTCTAATGCTGAGAAACTTGTCCATGCTTTTATCACATCCTGCATCGATTATTGTAACTCGCTGCTGGCAGGTGCCCCTTCTAATATTATATCACAGCTCCAGCTTATTCAAAACTCAGCTGAAAGAGTCCTTACTCGAACCAGAAGCAGCGAGCACATCATACCCATCCTGCTCCATCTTCACTGGCTCCCTGTGTCTTACAGAATCGAATATAAAATCTTACTAATAACCTACAAAGCCTTAAATAACCTTGCACCAAACTACATTAGTGACCTTCTCCATCACTATGGGCCTGCCCGCCCACTAAGGTCCTCTGATTCTGGCAATCTTGTTGTGCTTTAATCTACACTCCATGGGTGACAGTCCCTTCAGTTGTATAGCGAGCGCCCAGACTCTGGAATGACCTACCAAAATTAATCAGGTCAGCTGACTCCATGAATTCTTTTAAAAAACAACTCTAAACTCATCTGTTCAGGAAGGCTTTTAGCTCTGCTTGACTTTACTACCCTTCTCTCAGTTTACCTCGCTGTCAAGATGCTCATGTAACCTGTGTGTGTGTGCTAGACCATCAATTATACTGTCTGTTAGGCTTTCTCTGAAATTACTGTCTTAATCTTCTTTATTTATTTATTTGATTTGCACAATGCTATATACTGTATACCCTGCCATTCTTTCTTATATTCTGTAAGTGCCTTGAGCATGGTAAAGGCGCTATATAAATAAAATGTATTATTATTATTATTATTATTATTATTATTATTATTATTATTATTATT
>JANRMT010049829.1:47079002-47115622 GCA_026402145.1 Polypterus bichir lapradei
ATATATATATATATATATATATATATATATATATATATTTATATATATACAGTGGTGTGAAAAACTATTTGCCCCCTTCCTGATTTCTTATTCTTTTGCATGTTTGTCACACAAAATGTTTCTGATCATCAAACACATGTAACCATTAGTCAAATATAACACAAGTAAACACAAAACGCAGTTTTTAAATGATGGTTTTTATTATTTAGGGAGAAAAAAAATCCAAACCTACATGGCCCTGTGTGAAAAAGTAATTGCCCCCTTGTTAAAAAATAACCTAACTGTGGTATATCACACCTGAGTTCAATTTCCGTAGCCACCCCCAGGCCTGATTACTGCCACACCTGTTTCAATCAAGAAATCACTTAATAGGAGCTGCCTGACACAGATAAGTAGACCAAAAGCACCTCAAAAGCTAGACATCATGCCAAGATCCAAAGAAATTCAGGAACAAATGAGAACAGAAGTAATTGAGATCTATCAGTCTGGTAAAGGTTATAAAGCCATTTCTAAAGCTTTGGGATTCCAGCGAACCACAGTGAGAGCCATTATCCACAAATGGCAAAAACATGGAACAGTGGTGAACCTTCCCAGGAGTGGCCGGCCGACCAAAATTACCCCAAGAGCGCAGAGACGACTCATCCGAGAGGTCACAAAAGACCCCAGGACAACGTCTAAAGAACTGCAGGCCTCACTTGCCTCAATTAAGGTCAGTGTTCACAACTCCACCATATAAAGAGACTGGGCAAAAACGGCCTGCATGGCAGATTTCCAAGACGCAAACCACTGTTAAGCAAAAAGAACATTAGGGCTCGTCTCAATTTTGCTAAGAAACATCTCAATGATTGCCAAGACTTTTGGGAAAATACCTTGTGGACTGATGAGACAAAAGTTGAAATTTTTGGAAGGCAAATGTCCCGTTACATCTGGCGTAAAAGGAACACAGCATTTCAGAAAAAGAACATCATACTAACAGTAAAATATGGTGGTGGTAGTGTGATGGTCTGGGGTTGTTTTGCTGCTTCAGGACCTGGAAGGCTTGCTGTGATAGATGGAACCATGAATTCTACTGTCTACCAAAAAACCTGAAGGAGAATGTCCGGCCATCTGTTCGTCAACTCAAGCTGAAGCGATCTTGGGTGCTGCAACAGGACAATGACCCAAAACACACCAGCAAATCCATCTCTGAATGGCTGAAGAAAAACAAAATGAAGACTTTGGTGTGGCCTAGTCAAAGTCCTGACCTGAATCCAATTGAGAGGCTATGGCATGACCTTAAAAAGGCGGTTCATGCTAGAAAACCCTCAAATAAAGCTGAATTACAACAATTCTGCAAAGATGAGTGGGCCAAATTTCCTCCAGAGCGCTGTAAAAGACTCATTGCAAGTTATTGCAAACGCTTGATTGCAGTTATTGCTGCTAAGGGTGGCCCAACCAGTTATTAGGTTCAGGGGGCAATTACTTTTTCACACAGGGCCATGTAGGTTTGGATTTTTTTTTCTCCCTAAATAATAAAAATTATCATTTAAAAACTGCATTTTGTGTTTACTTGTGTTATATTTGACTAATGGTTAAATGTGTTTGATGATCAGAAACATTTTGTGTGACAAACATGCAAAAGAATAAGAAATCAGGAAGGGGGAAAATAGTTTTTCACACCACTGTATATATATAAATATGGAATCCCACTATAAGGCTTTTCCCCATGAGTTCATGCTATAAGTGGTTGTCAAATTTTGTCCGAGAATTTAGCTTGTAGTGGCAAAAAGGAGACCCATTGGAGAGAAATCTTTTATATCTGCATTCTTTACAAAATACTTGGAAATTGAATTTATAGATTTAGATTTTTAAATTTGAATTCTACCATGTACCCTTTACTTTTCACTGATAACATCTGTAGAACTCAGGTGTTTTTACTGACAAGCAATTTTATTTTTACTGAATATATGGACAAAGTTTTTGCACTTGCTGTACTCAGCAAACTGACATCAATGACTATAAACTGAGAAACTATGGAGCTTTTATACTGGTGACAAGCAGGGGTTAAGAGGCAGATTTCCCAACTGAGTTTTCGCTCTCCCAACGAGCATTGGTTAAGTAGGGGGAAGAGATCCCATTTTTTACAGATAGCCAAATGTTTTAACAGACATGCTTCAATTATAAATATTTTTATGGGTTGTCTGTAAATTTAGAGATGATTGCCAAACCTTCCTGATCCCCAAAACAAAAGTCTGAGAAAAGCCCTGGATACCCAGGGATGTGACCAGCACATTCTCAGAGCCTAGAAATGTGTCTGTTTACTCACAACCAACCATATATTTCAGAGGCATGTATCATAAAAATTCTCATTCAGCTATAGGCTGTTCTATTTGTTGATGCAAAAGTTCCAATGACCAATCACAGAGGCAAGCGCTTCTACAGAAGTGTTTATGAATTATCAGTGCTACTTGTTTACAGTATATTGATATGGCTTGCACACTAAAACTCTGCAGCACATTTTTTAAAAGAAAAACAAAGACAAGGAACACTCAACAGAGCAATCTATTTTTATCTGTGTTGACTTTCTCTTTTATAGTTTACTTTCCTGTAAACCTGTACAGTTTTTTGCTGTAGCCTACGGTGAACTTGATCATTTGTTCACGTATAATGTTACAAAACGATCAGTTTGGTTAGTTTCTGTAACTTTGCTCTTGTCTTTTTTAAATTAGGTAATATTATTACAGTTGCTTTATAAAATACTTTAGGAAACATAACTATGCTGGATAAGCCAGTTCTCCTCAAACATCTTCTTTTCAAGCACATGCACTTCCTATTGCCCTCCCAAGCATTGCATTACAGAAGTACACATTTTGTTTTTCAGGTTTAAGCCACGCTTTATGAACTCCATCACCAAGAACGACTGTTCAGCTATTCAACATATCTGAGGGAGCACTGACATTTGAAGAGCCTGAGTTCACAATTACAAATGGCAGATTAAATTAGGGGAGATTAATTGATATTGACATTGCACAGTTATATGACCACATTACATCATTTTACATAATCTAAGATAAAAAGAACAGAATAGTCCATCTCACACTATATACCTAGTTTAGGTAGAAACTACCTTGTATGGATAATACAAAATAGCAAGGCAAATAATGGGTGGTGCAGAAGTGGGTAAATTGGAATGTTCTGGAAGGAAAGGAAGTCACAATAAGTGCCAGTCAGGCTTTGATTAATTTTTTTGAAGAGTATGGAGCTGGGTGGTAAAATGTGAATCCTACTTTATACTCTGATACATATTGTGGCAACCTTGTACCGTATTGTCGAGTGTGAGTCATCAGAATCCCAAAAAGTGAAAGAAGAATAAGAAATAAGACATTGAAAGTTTGTGATTAGTGTGAATTTAATTAGGGTTTTAAATACAGACTAGATTTGTTAAGCTATTTTTGTACTATTAATTAATTTGCTTTTTTAAAATAAACACTAAAGTCAGTCAGTCATTGTCCAACCCTCTATATCCTAACACAGGGTCATGGGGGTCTGCTGAAGCCAATCCCAGCCAGCACAGGGCACAAGGCAGGAACAAACCCCAGGCAGGGTGCCAGCCCACTGCAGTAAACACTAAAGTATGACAGAAAAAAGTGACTTTATTTTATATGAAGATCTCAGTTGAAGCTTTCCTTTTCTTATTAACAATTAAGCAAGTCCCCAAAGACACAGAGAGTGACAAGACAACCAAAAGTGCACGTGTATTAAAGGTAAAAGTTATTTTTATGCAGTTTAAGCTGGAAACCAGCACAGGTGCATGAAAGGGTACGAGTAAATAAAACTACTATTCAAAATGTAAATTTAGACAACTAAATGAACGTGGAAAAGGCAAAGAAATGATAAACTAATTGCAATACCAGGAACAGCAAGTAGATATTGAAAAAGCACTGGAAGGTGAGACAACAGCTAATGTTAACCTGGACATAAAAAAAATTTAAAATACAGTAACAAAAGGGGAAAAATATACAGGAACACATAAATTGAACCCCTTTAACTGAACTTGAACCACAGCAAATATTTCAGATGGGAGAAGTGTGTGTTAAATGGAAATGTGTCTTCCATTCACAAGAAGCATCCCAGTTATTGTAGACCAATGAGTCTTACTCTATTACTCTGTCAAATTCTGGAAACTATAGCCTGCAATAACTTAGATGACTGTTTGTATGAAAATTGTGGAAACTTGGGGGTGCTCCAGCTCCCAAAACACCCAACACAAGTAGGCTCAGGACACAAGTTCAAAGAACAAAGAGTCTTTATTTGTGGCAAACTCTTCCCAATAAGCATTTCGCACCACACTCACAACCACAAGTACAATACAGCACAATAAATCACTCTTTGTCTTCTCTCTCAGTCACTCACTGCCTCCTCCACTCCTCCTCTAGCTTTGTTCACCTCCACCCGACTGTGGCTCATCAATGTGAGGCAGGCAGTTCCTTTTATCTGTTCCCCCGAGAGTGCTTCTGGTGCTATGATGCTGCAGCTCTGAAGCACTTCCAGCAGAGGAATAGGGACTTCCAAATTACGCTGAACCCCTGGTGGCACCCAGGGGACACAGCGAGACTGTTTCTTGGGAATACAATACCTGGCATACCTTGTGGACACCTACATGGGGATCCAAGAGTGCTGGCTACCATCTAACGGTCTGGGATAGATAATGCCCCATGCACGTTCTCTCCCCTGGTCCTTAAAGGACCCAAGCCATCCCTCACAAAGTAATATTACAAATATCCGTTGATAATTTCTGTGGTATCAGAGTATGAAACCTAACCATTCTGTTAAAAAGGCAATTGGTGTAGCTTTCAGAAGTAAAATATACTAAATAATTTATTTAGATCTTTAAAAAATACATGATGTGATTCCTCACAAAACTGATTCTGAAGATAAAAACCAATGACAATAGCTTATGAAGCTGGATTTAAATATGGTTAATGAAAAGAACCAAAAATTTTAGTTAGGAGAAAAATAAAAGTTGAAAACTCCGTCCTGACAAGAGGACAGGCAAGCATTTTGTGTTTTTTAAATTGCTTGTTGCCTTTTTCTTATGTTACTAAGAGTTGCTGGTTCATGTGTCTTACTGGAAACAGCTGTGTAGCAATGCTCACATTATTTACTTCACTGAATATAAACACACATATTTAAATGTGACCATTATGTAAAGTGTAGTACCTTGTTAAGCACTCACACAATCTGCATAATATTGCAGTCACGTTGAAATAAATGACACAAACTGTTCCTTTCTTGCACTCATTCCTGCTGGGATAGCCCATGGCTCTGCTGGATGAATAAATGTTATTAATTGCAATTCGTGCAAAAGAAAAAAGATATTGAAGAGTGTAGTTTAGTGGATGATGGACCATCTTTAAAATAAATAAATGTATGAATTATTTGACATTTGTTTGGCTAGAAAATGTTGCTGTAATGAGCAATGAGCTGTTTTAAGTGTTATAAAATTTAAAAAATGGATTTTACAGTATGCGATTACTTGTCAGATGTGTATTTTTGGTACTTTTTTATTATTATACAGTATTCATGATGCAAGGTCTTGAATAGTAAAATATATAGAATGAATAGATGTATATGTATGTATGTTCATTTATCTTCATTTCGGTATATTTTCTGAACCTGATACTTCACACACTAATTATCAAGAGCTCATACCTATTTTGGCAGCAACAAATAAAAGAAAATATATGGTACTGAAGACTAGAAAAATGACAGGTATAATTTAAGTTTATTGTACTAGTTATAAAGAAAACTGAAAATAACCTGATCCTTTAACTGAGAAATGCTGCTTTTTGGACATTATGACTTTAGCACAGGCTAGCAAAACATGAACAATTTTTCTTTTATTATTTATTTAGGCTATAATTATATCTGCAATGTATATCTTTATTAAGTGAATACAAAATAAACAAAGGCTATACATAAATCAACACTAATTGTATCTGTGTTTACCCAAAATTACCAAAGTTCTGCAGCTTTAGTTTGCTGCATGGGACTCTCACAATAGCATGATATGTTGAAATGATTCCACTGACAAAATATCTTCATTTTTAAAAGCTTGAGTAAAATTTAAAGTTTAAACGTTTAAGTAAAACAGTTCACACAAAGATAGAGGAAAAGTTAGCATTGCAAAGTAAAGAAAAGTTGTGTGTAAAGCTTATATATCTTGTTTCATTCTTTAAGTTTGCTCATACAGTTGAACCATTTGTAAACAACAAGAAAACTGTATGCCTACCCATTTACAAACTGCAAATGGGTCTTTCAGTCCATGCTAGCAATGTACCTATTACAAACTGGCTTAATTTGCACACTGCTCCACAGATATAGCAAGAAAGTTCTATCTCCTGTTAACTTAAAGGGGTTAAAGGGCTATACCATATTCTAGGTAGCTATAAAAAACAAATATTCTATAGGAAACAAGCAAACACTAATAATAATAATAATAATTCTTTGCATTTATATAGCACTTTTTCTCACTACTCAAAGTGCTCAGCAATTGCAGGTTAAGGGCCTTGCTCAAGGGCCCAACAGAGCAGAGTCCCTTTTAGCATTTACGGGATTCAAACCGGCAACCTTCCGATTGCCAGTGCAGATCCCTAGCCTCAGAGCCACCAATCTGCCTCTATATGAATTTAACTTAAAGCATTAACTTTCTAATACTGGCTCTTACACTACTCCACAGAATTTGCTTCACCATGTGGTTGGTGAAATCACAGGAATGTTTGGAAAGTTCTTTGAACTCTGAGAAATGGGACTAGTTCTGAGTGGATTATAACAGTGCAATGGTTTATTAAATGGAATATGGATTGATTGATGTGGTCAAATATGTGATCTGAGCTGTGAGGCAGCAGTGCTAACCATTGTAGCACCGCGTCTCAAATAACAAAACACACAAAAAAATACAACAAATGGTCACAAACTATCAGTAAGTTTAAAAAATATATATCACTACAGTTGTAGAATTCTAGTCATGTTGTCCAGCTCTTATTGCCATAGAGAAGAGTACTGAGGCTCTGTACACTACCATTTTGGTGGCTATGGCGAGTTTATTGTTTTCCCACATACTTTTGAAAAACCTCGCCATGATAGAGGCATCTTTCCCTATTAGCCTGTTGATCTCTGCTTTGACAGGTTATTGGAAATCATCGATCTGAATTAGGTTGATTCATCTACTACTTTGAATATGTGATCACTGAAGCTGATGCTGGGAACATCATTGACGTCCTGATGATGATTTCTGTCTTCTTCAGGCTGATGTAGAGGCCAACCATTTGGAAAGCATGGGCCATGGTACTGACTAGCTTCTAGAGACCACAGTATGTGTGAGATGTTAAGGTGGCATTATCAGTGAAGAATATATCCCTGATCAGTACCTAATGTATTTTGGTCTCTGCCTTGCAAGGATGAAAAGCTTCCTGTTGGACCTAGTGTATAGGTATGATCCATTATTAGATGTCCTAAATGTGTATGACAATACAAGGGAGAAGAAAATCCTAGAGAGCATTGGGGCAATACCAGCCCTGCTTCAGTTCACTTTGGATGGGGAATGGTTCTTAGAATGAGACATCATACCACACTGTCCCCAGCATCCCACTGTGAAAAGAGGTGATGAGTTTCAGCAGCTTCGGTGGATATCCAAACTTTTTCAGGCTGATCATGTCAAAAGCCTCGGTCAAGTCAATGAACACCAATGTAAAAGGGCTTTCTCTGTTCCCGGCTCTTCTACTGTAGCTGCTTGAATAAGAAGTTCATGTCAGTCTTAGATCTCTCTGCCCTGAAACTGAAAGAGTCAAATTCTGCCAGTTTTCCTTGCCCTTAACTTACATATGCAGCTCATAAAGTCAGTGCACTTGTCAAGCTGTAGAAGAGTATTTCAGAGAGTCTGAAAGGTTTGTCTTTGTGTCAGGTAAATGTATGAATACGAAACCCCATAAATCTACTCCACAATGTGGAAGGGGAACACATATTTCCATTCCACAGCATCAAAGCAAATAGATGATATCAGAAAGCTGCAAAGGACAATGTTGCACAATTGTTGTGGAGTGAATGGAGACAGAAAGTGCTTTCAGCTTGATTTTTGTTAGTGAGCACTGAGGTGGTAAAAGGGAGAATTTGTTAGACCACACAGATTACTAATCCCCCAGCAAGTTTAGATCCTGCTCCTAATGTGCCATACCCAGTATATTTCAGGTAGAAGACACCTATGGGACAATCAAATGAGAGCCTCAATGATATCCTGAAACCCAATCAACCTTTTCTTGATGTGGAGTAGAAGCAGTGTTTCTCTAAACTCTTTACTTTCTTACAATGAGTGAGCCCAGAACATCTGGCAGGAACCTTATTTTAGTGGATGTTAACTGTGATTTTATTCTTTGGTACTATCATTGAGAGAAAAATTAACAAAACACCAGAAATACTCTGAAAGTTGAAAAATTCCCAAAATAAGTCAGCACTAATTGAAAACCATTAAGATATAATGTATTGATTTAAAAGGAAACAAATATGACTAATACAAGACAAATATAATAAAATAAGAAAGGGAATAGTAAGAAAACACTAGAGAATGCCACAACGTTATCACAAAGAAATATCTCATTAGCCAAGTTTTAAAAATGACTGCAATATGGTCAGAGGAGACACCAAGAACAGAAGGAGACACTGTGCTTAAATAAAAATTGCAAAATCTGAACACCTGAAGAATTAAAGTCAACTGTAGGACCCACCCCAGTAATACAATCTTTCATGTGAGAAAATTAAATAATTAAAGAGAGACCAAAAGACCATCAAAAAAGAAATCCCCATGACCATGCAAACAGTGAAATGAGTGAAAACTAGGATGTAGACCTTGACTCCCTTTTCACTACCACACATATTTGGCTGCCAATCTTACGATCATCCCTTAAATCACTTGCGAATAAAAACTAGAAGTACTTAAATGTTCGTCTGGCAGTCTCTCCTCAGCTGCATTAGTTTTATAGTTAATTTAAATTGTTTCATGAATTATAAAATATACTTTACAACCTATTGGTATCTCAGTCTCCCTTGGTCCAGGGTGCCATACACACAAGCTTTCTTACATTATGTGGTGTAAAATTAGATATAAACATATTTTTTGGGACATTGCTTCTTTGTGTTTTCTGTATCAGTTGCAGTGAGGACTGTGTGAAAAGCCCACCTGACACTATTTGATGTGCACCCGTAAATAACAGCCAACTTTTGTTTTGAAATACAACTTCTTTGAGTCTGTGTCTCCCTCTCTAACATCTCTCATTTCTGATCCTGACTGGTCCAAAACTACAAGATGCCCAGTCGTGTAGTTTAGAGCTGTCATTCCTACTTTGCTGGTTGCCACAAATGTAGATTAGGTTGATTGGAAATACTAAGATAGCACTTTGTTGGTGTTGGTGTGGGACCGGGTGTGCGTGCACATGAATGTAAATGTGCCCTATGGCTGCTATCATGTACAGTGTTGACTCATGATTATGCTGTGTTGTTTGGAGAGGCACTGGCTGCCTGTAATCCTGAATTGGAACAAATAGGTTTCCAAAAGAAAAATGGATGATCATTACTCTATATTATGTAAAATTAACAGGAAAGTGGCAGCTTGATGTATAGTTTAACTCTGTTTTCTCACAGGTCCAAAAACTTGCAAACCCCAGCCCTGTGTAGAATTTATATTTTCCTTGTGTTTGTGAAAAGTTCCTGTGGGTACTTTAGTTTCACTCAACATGCAAAATATATGGTTAAGGTTAATTGGTGACTAAAAACTGTCCCAGTATGAGTGATTGTTGGTATTTTTAGAAACAAGTTCTGCAATGCACTAGTGTTACTCCTTGTTCTTCAGCCAGTGCTGCCTGGAAAGGCTCTCTTGACCCTCTGACTAGAATAAACAGGCTTGCAGGTTATGTTAATGGGCTTTTTCTACTACTACCATAAACACCAGTAGCTGAATCAAAGCTTACAGTTTTGTTCATTGTGTTTTTTTATTCCAAAGGGTATCCTGGGCTCTTGGAGTAGTTGCAAAACATTACATATTTTCCCACTTGCTGTGCATGTGATTGTGTCTTGTAGTGAAATGCTCCCTGTCCAAAACTCACTCTTGCCTTGCATCCAATGCTTCTGTTACAGGCTTCTACCAACCAGAACTGAAAGTAAAAGGTTCAGAAATATAATACATTAACAACCTGAATTATTATAACCTGAAAAATCAAAATCAAAACAGGAAAGCAGTGATTTCAAAATTCACTTTCACTTGTAATCCATCGCAAAAGACAAGATATTTAGTGTTTAGTCTGGTCAACGTCCTTTTTTTTCATAAATATACATCCACTCTTGCCATTGAGAGCCGGCAACATATTCTAATAAAAGCTGAGAGAGGGCAGTTTAGGACCAATAATAACTTTAAAAAAGAAAATAATAAGGTAAGAAACAGATGATGTTAAACAGGTGATTGTAATTGTACATTAATATAAAAACTGCATCCAGGAAAAGCCTAGTCCTTTAGGGATAAAGATAGTCCAAGGATTTAAAGTTTTCCTCCAAACGCATGTGGTAATCATTTAGAATTTTAAAAACAATGTTTCTCAGTGATAGATTAGGAGGGATTTGGGTACAGTGCATAATATAATTAAATAATTCAAGGAATCTGGAAAAATACTGGTGCAAAGTTTGGACAAGGGTGCAAGTCTGCATTGACTGCCCATGATCCCCATTCCCTCAGAAAAGCACTACATCAAGAACTATCATTCATGAATAAGTAATATAATCACATGGGGTCAGGAACGCTTTAGCACACCTTTATCAAGTAACATTATACATAGTTACAGTTCATTAACAAATGCTACAACTGTACTGTGCGAAAAGGAAGCCATAAATTAAAAGGGCTCTGAGGCATCTGGGATGGATCATCACACAATGGAATCATGTACTGTGGCCAGACAAACCAATATTTCAGGAAAAAGTGCACATCGTCCAGAATTTTACTACTTACAAGTCAAGAAGCCAGTGTCTGTGATGGTATAGGGTTATGTCAGTGCCCTGGGCAAGAGTAACTTGCACTGCTGTGAAGACACCATTAATGCTGAAAAGAACATACCGATTTTAGATGACATTTCTTCTGTGGATGCCCATGAATATTTCAGCAAGACAATGCAGAACCACACTCTGTACATTACAAAGGCATGGCTGCATGGGAAGAGGGTGCAGGTACTTGACAGGCCTGCCTGCAGTTCTGACCTGTCTCCAGCTGAGAATGTGTGGATTCATTTTGTAATGCAAAATGAGACAACAAAGAGCTCATACTGTTGCACACCTTAAAAACCCATTCAGACATTAGAACTGTACATTTCCAGCATTTGTTTAGTATTTTCAAGCTTTTTTTGCTTTTTGCAAGTGTCTTTCAGGCATTTTTGGGAGCCTTTTTCTTGTGTTTTCATAGAAGGATTTTTCACAGAAGCGTTTTGCAGGGAAATATGATTGACACTATTTCCATTTTGTGGGTTGTGAGGTGTTGTTGTGTTGTGAAGTGATTGCTGTGTTTCCAGAATGTCCTCTATGACTTTGCTGCTTTTAATTCTGGTGATCACAGTACTGAAGAGCGGGTGTCATCAGCATCATGAGTACACATATTAGGTTCATCCGGTTCTGCTACAAAGGGAGTCAAGAGGAGAATTCTGCACTCTCTGTATTTTGCAGGCAGCATCTTGAAAAATTCAAGGATTTCACACAGATGTTGATAAGAGCATGATCTCATATGCAGTGTGACCACCAAGGGACACTGCAGCTCCTCAAACTACTGACACAAAAGCACAAAGTTCCAGTGTGCAGAAAGGGTTTAACTGTGTGAAACTCTTACATACAAACATTTCCTGAACCAGAAACTATCACTCTAACACTCTATAATTCTGTCATCTCTCCTTCACTCCTCCAGGCAAGCTCTGCCTTCCTCCTTCCGACTCTGGTTCCCGGTATTGAGGCTACACCTTTAATGTAAAACCTGGGAGTACTTCCAATGTCCTTAGATTGGTGCTCGGGAGTACTTCCAGGTAACAATGAAGTTCAACAAAGTAAGGCTCACTAGTCCCCTCACTGCCCACTCCTGGCAAACACAGAACTCAACAGGACTGACCCAAAGAACTACAGTTCCCATTGTGTCCTGTGGGTATCTGTAGCTGTACTGTAACCCAGGGGAGCTGCCGCCCAGCATACTGGGGAAGACAATGACCTAAACAACTTTTTTTTCCCAGGTACTTCTGTTATACTGGCACAACTCGGGCTGAGATACTAGTTCCAGGGTGATGCCTCTCACAGTAGTAATATGTAGGAAACAAATCATTTAATTATTTCACAAAAAAGGGCCTTTGCTGCTGGTGCAACATTATGTAAGTACATGAACCAGTTGTCTATTAACAGCTGGTGAGGAAGTCAATCTCAAAATAATTGAACATATTCTGTATTTATACAGTAATGGAGAATGCACCGGCCCTTTTCAGAGGCTAACTGACACAGCTAAGCAGAAATACTGTGCTGTGCTCTGTGCAATCCAGCAACAGAAACCTATTATTATAGTAGATGTTTTGTTTTAATTTGGTTCTTTGTGAAGTATATTTTGAAACAGTGTGGTCGGTTGGTATAGTGCCCAATGTTAACTCTGGGGCTCAGACAGGAGATGGAAAAAGGAGATGGATGTTACTTAATAAAGAACTTTCTTAATTGAAAAGAATTAATTAATTAAATTCCAAACATTTCCAGAATTCATTGTTAAAATAAATAATATTACTAAATTCAAAACACAATACCGATCAATCCAGAAATGCGGACCATGCAAACCCTATACAGTTAACATGTAAGGAAGAAATGCCAGCACTGCGCTACCACTCTCCAAAATATTAAATATCTATACTAAATTTTAATCTGATTAAAACTAAATGTATACTTGTAACTTTCATTGAATTCTTGTTATTTGATTGCTTGGTAGGTGAACATTTGACCTCCCCATCAATAGATTAGATAGATAGATAGATAGCTGTCACTTGACAAACAAATTATTTGCATGGGTGATGACGCTGGCATTTTTTTTTTCTTTTTAGTTTCAGTGAAATGCGCAACCCAGGAAGAGTAAGTGAGTTCTTTTAAAAATGCTTCCAAAATGCCCTTTGTTTTCTTCTATCAATGTTTTTTGAGTGTTACCTTTTCTTTTAATTGAATAAGTGTTTAGCAGAAAATGGTTGAAAACTGCAGCATGCAAAACTGTTTTATATACTGTGTCACACACGTGCGACTAGGAGCGAGCTGAATGGACCAAGTGGAGGTGATTACCCGCCAGGACAGTGGGTGGCGGGGTACTCTTAACCTATTTCTGTTATTTCTACAGATCAAATACGGAAAAACCTGCCTGATCTGACGTCACTTTCTGTTCCAGCATCCAGACTGACGTCACGTCCGGTTCCGGCACCCAGACTGATGTCACTTCTGGTTCTGGCACCCAGACTGAGGTCACTTCCGAGTTACAGACTATAAAATCCTCCATCTTGCCTAACTAAGTCAGTTCATTCTGGGAACTCAAGCAAGCAACATCATTGTGCTGAATTTATATCTTTTGCAACCAGGAAAAATATACAGGTGGCTGCCCCAAACCTTTTTCAGCGTGTTGAGACTCGTTCTTTTACAGTGGCGTAGTTGGCAGGATGGCCTCCTGGTGGAATCAGAAGCCAAACCAACATTATGTCTCAACACACCATCGTGCTGGATCACTAAAGACCTATCAGATAGGAGAGTACCGTTCTTGTGTTGCCGAGCTGGGTTCTAACGGTGTATGTAGGGGGATCTGGAGTATGTTTCGATCCAGTTCTCCTTAAAGAGAACCTGGGAGCGTAGGCAGAAGACCTACAGACGAGGGCCAGGTTCTGAAAGGAACACAGTGGAGACCTATTATGGGCTCCCGAGGATGGGGACCGACCCAAAGAAACCCACAAAGAAAAACTTCTTTGAGAAAGGTGGGGGTGCCCTGGGTCGGCAGGTGAGGGAGGTAATGAATTGGGAATACAACCCAGAAGAATCCCTCCGAGAACAGGCCATGACACTATGGCAGAAAGTCGGATGTTGGCTACGGCCATATAATAAAAATGCCCGAAAGACTGTAGAAAAGGTGGCCTGTGCAATAATAATAAATGGCCTACCCACTAAACTCGCCCAGCTGACCAGGGGACATTCATATAATAACATGGTCACCCTCGTGGGGATCATTAACACCTTGCGGGAGGAAACCTACTTGGGAGAACCAGAACGGAATCCCTGTGAACCCAGAGGGAGTTGTGCCACTAATTTAGAGTCTTACTCTTACATTGCGGAACATGCTTTGGAAAACTCCGATGCGTGGCAGAGGGCTTCGCGAGGTGACACGAGGGTCTGCGGAGAAACACAGAGCAGGGGGCAGAGTGCCAGAGAGGGGCTTTAAAGTATCATCTTTATTTGACTCTGGCAGTAACATTACCATTGTTGCTCGCCATTTAGTGTTGCCACGACAAAGTTTAAAAATAAAGACCCGTCTAACCTGTATTCATGGGGACATCCGGTCGTACCAGTCCGCCCACTGTTACATCTGCCAAAACGGCATTATGAAGAAAATAACGGTGGCGGTGCATGACAATCCTCCATTCCCCTTGATACTGGGTAGAGATTGGTCAGATAAAAATTGCAGCATAACACTCGCTATCCCTACAAAAACACTAGGTCTTGTTATGGACGCTGATTCTGCGTCCTCAGCTACCTCCACAGCGTGTACGCAGCCGGTAGGGGAACAGAATGCGGCCTAAGAGAATGACGTGGAAACAGCCGGACCGTTGTAAAGCGATACGTCAGCTCCAAGCACTTCGCCGGCCCCGTCTGAAACCACGCCCCTTGAGGTTGAGTCTGATCCCCTCAGTCGTCTGCAGTTTCAGTTTAGGCAGACACCGGCTTCATTTAAAAGGAAACAATGGAATGATGACTCCCTTAAATTTGCGAAAAATGCAGTGGTCTTAGTAGATGGCCAGCGCACAACACATCCCATGCCACAAGGTCCCCAATTTGTATTAAATAATGACCTTTTATATCAGGTTGCAGATCATAAAGGAGGGGTGAAGTCACTGCACTTAGTTCCACGGACTTACCGGTGACAAGTCTGTGAACTAGCTCATATCCACCTCCTGGGAGCACATCTGGGTCCTGAGAAAACTTTAGAGCTAATCAAGCTCCGATTTTTTTGGCCTGGGATTAATGAGGAGGTCCGCTGCTTTTGCATGTCCTGTCTGGAATGTCATTTACGGCAGATTCTTAGAAGGGACCGTGCTCCTCTAATCCCTTTACCCCTAATTGATGTCCCTTTTGAACATATCAGAGTTGACCTGGTGGGACCCCTAGAGCCTTCAGCCAGAGGACGTAAATATATAATGGTCCTGGTAGATTATGCCACCCGATATCCTGAAGCTGTTCCATTACGCCTAGCCACTTCCAAAAATATCGCACGGGAGTTGGTAGGAGTATTTGCGCGAGTCGGAATCCCTAAAGAAATCCTGACGGATCAAGGGACTCCATTTACCTCAGAGACGTTCAAGGAGACAGCTAAGTTACTGAAAATAAAGCATTTAAAGACCTCTGTATATCATCCTCAAACAGATGGTCTAGTCGAGAGGTTTAATCAAACTCTCAAACAGATGCTACGCAAGGTAGTCAATGAGGACGGAAGGAACTGGGATCTTTGAATTATTGTATGGACGACAACCCCGGGGTTTATTGGATATATTAAAAGAAGGCTGGGAAGAGGAGGTCCTTCCCTCTGTAAATATACTTGAATATATTGTACAATTACGCAACAGATTTGCAAAAATTACACCTATCCTATATTCTCATGGAGAAGACACACGCAGCCCAGGCTCGTTGTGTAGCGGTGCTACCATTAGTTAGAACTGCATCTCCCAGCAGTCCCTGCAGGGGCTGTTGGGGTCAAAGGTGGCCAGAGGGGTTTAAAAGGAGGGCAGGGGTCGAAGAGAAAAAAAAAGTTTGTTTTGTTTGTTTGGTGCGTGTATTTATCTGTTGGACTGCCTGCCGTTTTTCTGCTATCCATCTTCGTGTCCTGGATTGTATTGTTTGTTGGGGTCTGGATATCATTTGTCTACCTGTGTACTGTTACTGAGGACGTTGTCTGGATTCATTGGCTTTCACGGAGGAAGGAGCGCTCCTGAACCATTCATCTGTCAACCTACTTCAGCAACTACCGGTAGGACTGTGTTTTTCCATTTCCCTCGCTTCATTCAAATCACTGGACATAACTTCACCGCTGATTATTTCATACATGGACTTTACTGCGTGTTTGTCATGTTTACTTGTTAAATGTAATATCGCCGAAGGGATCAGGGGTGGTATTGTTGTTTCAATTAGTTAATTTAATTTTCATTATACTTTTTTATCGTTTAAGTTCCCAGCGTGTTTTCTGCTTTGTCTCTGTAGTGTGTGTGTGTGTGTCGTGCCAAGGCTGGGGTTGTCCCTGGTAATCCTCGTATAAAATAAATAAATCACCGTCACGCTCGACGGTGTGAATCTTAGCGGCTTCTGACCGCTACAGTTGTTATAAACGTGGCACATCTCTTCGGGAGTTTCGTCCGGGGGATCGAGTCATGGTATTGGTTCCTACCTCACATTCCAAATTACTGGTCGATTATTTAATTATCCAACCTAATCGTTAACCTAAAGAGCGGATTTATCATGTCAATTTGCTGAAATCGTGGAAGGAAAGGGATCACGATCCATCCTCTGGACAGCCCTGCTCACTCTTTGTTCATAAATTACACCTTAACTTCGGTGATGATTTGACTTGCCAACAGCGACAGGAGCTCGAAGCAGTTATCCTGTCGGTCCCAGAGGTATTGAGTGAAAATCCTGGACGAACCTCCCTGATTGTGCATGACATAGTGACAAAACCAGGGGTTATAGTCAGAGAATGCCCATATCAGATTCAAGAAGCAAAAAAGGTAGAAGTGGAGTTGGAGATCAAACGAATGCTGGATCTAGGTGTGATAGAGGAAAGTTTTAGTCCCTGGTGCAGTCCCATCGTGTTGGTCAAAACACCAGACGGAAGTTGGAGGTTTTGCAATGACTTCCATCGGCTTAACCAAGTCTCCCAATTCGATGCCTATCTGATGCTGTGAATGGATGACCTTCTCGAGCGGCTAGGACATGCCAAATTTTTGACTACTCTTGATATGACAAAGGGGTACTGGCAGGTTCCCTTAAAGGACTCCGCAAAGGAAAAGGCTGCGTTTACCACTCCTAGCGGACATTGGCAGTATCGTGTACTTCCATTCAGATTACATGGGGCACCCGCTACCTTCCAACATCTGGTGGACAAAGTGCTCTGACCCCATAATTCGTACAGTGCTGCCTACCTGGATGATGTTGTCATCTATTCCATCACCTGGAAGGATCACCTACTGCAGGTTGATGCTGTATTACGGACACTAGTGAATGCCGGACTTTCTATTAATCCAAAGAAATGCTATTTTGGATTGGTTGAAGCCAAATATTTAGGTTACCTAGTGGGCCGGAGTGTGGTCAAACCACAATGCTCCAAAATAGATGCCATAGTGAGTTGGCGGGTTACCATCGCTGGTTTGTACCCCGGTTTTCCGAGAGAGCAACGCCCTTGACAAACCTGACAAAGAAGGGGAAACCTAACCACATGGCTTGGGATGATGATACAGACGCTGCGTTAAGTGACCTTAAGCAGGCCCTTACGTCAGCTCCTATTTTGAAAGCACCTGATTTTACTTTGCCTTTCATTCTCCAGACGCATGCTTCGGACACAGGTCTTGGTGCCGTGCTAAGCCAAAGTATCGATGGAGTGGAACACCCCGTTATGTACCTGAGTCAGAAACTGTTGGACTGAGAGACCAGGTATGCAGCAGTGGAGTGGGAGGCTTTGGCGATTAAATGGGCGATTACGCAGCTGAGGTACTACCTCCTGGGTCGGGAATTCACCCTGGTGACTGACCATGCACTGTTGCATTGGATGGCATTACACAGGGTTTCGAATCCACGAGTCACGAGGTGGTTTTTGGACCTACAGCCTTATAAGTTTTCGGTCGTTTATCGTCGAGGTCTGCTGCAGGCCAATTCTGATGCCCTTTCCTGGTGCCACGACCTCATGAGCAGGTACGCCTGACCCGATGGGTCTGGGCTGAGGGGGGGGCCATGTTAAACACGTGCGACTAGGAGCGAGCTGAATGGACCAAGTGGAGGTGATTACCTGCCAGGCCAGGGGGTGGTGGGGTGCTCTAAACCTATTTCTGTTATTTCTACAGATCAAATACGGAAAAACCTGCCTGATCTGACATCACTTCCTGTTCCGGCGCCCAGACTGACGTCACTTCCTGTTCCGGCACTAAGACTGAGGTCACTTCTGGTTCCGGCACCCATACTGAGGTCACTTCCGGGTTACAGACTATAAAATCCTCCATCTTGCCTAACTAAGTCAGTTCATTCAGGGAACTCAAGCAAGCAACATCATTGTGTTGAATTTAAATTTTTTGCAGCCAGGAACAATACACAGGTGGCTGTCCCAAACCTTTTTCAGTGTGTTGAGACTCATTCTTTTACAACTGCTTCCTGCTAAAATGGTTATGTGTGAATAGTGCCATTGAAAATCTTCTTCTTGTTCTTTCAGCTGCTCCCGTTAGGGGTCTCTACAGCGGATCATCTTTTCCACATCCTCCTGTCCTCTGCATTTTGCATCATTACACCCCCCACCTTCACATCTTCTCTCACCACATCCATAAACTTTCTCTTAAGCCTTCCTCTTTTCCTCTTACATGCCAGCTCTATCTTTAACATCCTTTCCCAATATACCCAGCATTTCTCCTCTGCACACATCCAAACCAACACAATCTCGCCTCTCTGACTTTGTCCCCAAACCATCCAACCTGAGCTGACCCTCTAATGTACTCATTTCTAATCCTTGTCCATCCTCATCACACCCAATGCAAATCTTTAACTCTGCTACCTCCTGCTCTGTCTCCTACTTTCTAGTCAGTGCCACTGTCTCTAACCCATATAACATAGCTGGTCTCACCACCATCTTCTAGACCTTCCATTTCACTCTTGCTGATATCCACCTGTCACAAATTACTTCTGCCACTCTTCTCCACCCATTCCACCCTTCCTGCACTCTCTTTTTCACCTCTCTTCCACACTCTCCATTACTCTGTATTGTTAGGTGTATATTTAAACTCATCCACCTTCGCCAACTCTACTCCTTGCATCCTAACCATTCCACTGACCTCCCTCTCATTTACACGCATTATTCAGTCTTGTTTCTACTGACCTTCATTTCTTTCCTCTCCAGAGCATATCTCCACCTCCCCAGGGTCTCCTGGACCTGCTCCCTACTCTCAGCCACTGAAAACAAATGGAAATAACTTTTCATGTAGTTTAGGAGCATTCTGGTCCAGCGCAAAACCATGTAGGTGTGAATACGGCCCAAGAATTGTTTGCAAGATGAATGCGACAAATTACACCTGAAACACTCAACAAATTGGTGTCTTCAGAACCTAAACATTTGTTAAGTGTTGGTAGAAGGAAAGACAATATTACAAGGTGGTAAATTCTATACTGTCTGAACTTTTTTTGAATATGATGCAAGTATCCACATCACAATGTGTTTATTTTTGAAAAAAATAAACAATAAAATGCATTTGTTGCAACATCAAATGGGCTGTTACGTTGTTTTCAAGTCAAAGATCATTTACTATTACTTACTAATACTGCTTCCTGTTTTAACTTGCATTTTACATACTGTCCCAACTTTTTCTGAGTTGTGGTTGTTCCTGTAAACATTTCCTGTACTCCTAATGTTAATATTGTTTAACTAAAGTTATACATTTATTTAAACTGTGAATCTTGGATCACCATTGTCGTTCCCCTGTCAACTTGTATGTAGTTTCAGACGCTACATCTTTCTTCTCAATTGGTATTAAATATCACAAACCATAAACTTTATTTCATCATGGTTTAACAGAACAAAAATTAGACTATTAATGAATTAATACATGTGTTTTACTATTAATATTGATATACTTAGGAGAATAAATAAACATTTAATTTAACTGAAGGATGAAAATAATAATTGAAGAACAGTATTTAAATATGTCGTTAAAGAAGATGGAGAGGTATCCCATATCTCTAAAAAATATGTAATGTATATCACAATTTTTTTTTTATTAAATTAGAGTTTTAAGGAAAGAAACTAAAAGAATTTTTTTTCAACTATATTCTTTTCCTTGGTAATTGAGAGGGAAGGAAAGAGGAAAGCTCTTTTAGCTCTTTTAGTAGTAATTATCCGTCACTCAAAGTGTTGTGAAGACTGTTGGAAACTAAGAGGGATGTGTTCAACTGTATTTCAAAAACACTGAGCAGATGTGAATTTTGTTTTATGTTTTAAATTTATAAGTTAATATATATACTTTCATGCAATTGTTTAGTAAGGTTTGTGATTTTTTTACCATATATTTCAAAAGGCAAAAAAGATGCACTCTTGTAAAACAACAATAGCAGCATTTCAGTTCATTATTATAATGTGATTAATTATTTTTCTGTAATTGGTAATCATTCCCAAACATATTTAACAGAACAAATCAAATACTACAACTTGGTAACTACCTTATACTTTACATTAACATAAAAAAGTAGTTCTGGTAGGAAGCAAAGACCCTTTGAAACAAAAGAACAAAGTGAATCAATAAAAGTTTTTATTCTTTTTTTTAGAAGATAATGGTTTATAAATCAGTGCCAAGCATTATCCCTTTTAGTACACTTTCTTCTCATATGTCATGCACACTACAATCCTGAACAGAATATGTTAGAAATAAATTAGCTGTGATAAATCAGAGGGAAAAAAAAAACTTTTAAATGTACACATTCCTTTTTAGCTGCACAATACAAGTGATGGACAATTGGAACTCATTACTGAAACCATTTCCTTCTGGGGTTTGTTCTGCCACCATTGTTCATTTTCACTTTCCATTTGTTTGATAACAAATGGAAGTTCAAAGCCCAGAAGGGAAATTGCTCCATTAATAAAATCTCCCCTTCATAAGTCTTTGGATTTCTAAAAAGGAACCAGTCGACAGCATTAGACCTTGCAATTTGTATGCAACAATGCTTGTCTAAATGTGGTGTATGGGTTAGTTATTCATAACTAGAAAAAAAAAAAAACCGAAGCAGACCTAAAATAAAATTTATGAAAAAGGTTTGGTCAATTCATTGCTGGGGAATTTACAATCATTAGGAACAAGCTCTTCTAAAAATATCATTAAATATATTAAGAACTATCTGAATCAAAATAGAAAAAAAAGTTCAGTAAAATGAGTTCTAATGGGTGACATGGTGGTGCAGCAGTTAATATTGCTGCCTTATAGCAGTAATGACCTGGATTTCAATTCTGGCTAAAATACCCATGATAGGAATCTTAAGCATTCTTACCATATCTGTTTGGAATCCACAGATACCCTTATTCTTCCTCCGATATCCAGATGATGTACATGTTCAGTTAATTACAGAATATAAACAGGCCCTGATATCTTTTCCTAGAGCAGATATCATACTCAATCACCCTAAGCCAGAGTTAGAAGATGAAAGAATTTTAGCAATATGGCTTGACAAAATTTAAGGTTATGAATTAATCTATATCTTTTGTGGAACATGGCCCAGACACAGACAGATAGACATGATTTTAAATAACCCAACACACGTTTATTTACAATATACTATTTACAAGGTGCACACACAACCCCAAACCTCCCCCAAAGTCCAGACCTCACAATACCTTTGCCTCTTCAGGTCGGCCTCCACCTAGACTTTGTATTCTACACTCCCGACTCCAGCCATCGAATGGAGGGAGGCGGCCCCTTTTATACACACCCAGACATCCTTCCAGGTGCCTCCCAATTACCTTCCGCCGGCACTCCCAACCGCACCCAGAAGCACTTCGGGTGTCCCTGGTCTTCTTCCCCCCAGCACTTCTGGGTATGGCAGAAGTGCTGAGGGCCAGGGCTCCTCAGGCATTGGGGTGCCCCCTGTCGGTGAACATGGGCCCTATAGGGTTGAGCTTCTAAGCTCTGTTCCCGTGGTCCCCAAAGCCACCAGGGCTTTTGTTCCCTCATGGTCTGGAGGAGGTGTAAGCCCTCCTCTGGTCCTCCTGGGCGTCCCGGCTGGGTACCACCCCCAGACACTCGCCACACTTTCTTTTTCCTAATAGTTGTTTCCAGTAGAAGATGACAGCAAGCTTAAGACTATTCCTGTATCACTTTGGCAAAAGCCACCCCTCAGTTTAAAACCAATGCCCGTCATTTTGTAGACTCATTCATACTACTACAATTGCTCAAAGTGGGCATATTAGGTGCATTGGTAATCTTAAATTGTCCCTAGTGTGTGTTTGGTGTGTGTGTGTGCGCGCCCTGCGGTGGGCTGGCGCCCTGCCTGGGGTTTGTTTCCTGCCTTGAGCCCTGTGCTGGCTGGGATTGACTCCAGCAGACCCCCGTGACCCTGTGGTTGGGATGTAGGGGGTTGGGTAATGGATGGGTGGATGGTATATTTACAGTCAGCAGCCCACCTAACCTGCCACTGTTTAGAATGCAGGTGAAAATGTTATTACCTGTAGTCCTGATGCCTGGGACAGTAAGATGTTAAAAATATCTGTCAGAACCTCTTCAAGCTGGTACACACAGTCCTTCACAGTCTTATCTGGGCAGCTCATCTGAAGGAGGGGTCAGTCTGGCGGTGGAAAAAGTGCTCAGTTTTTCAAAATGGGCATAGTAGGTATTTAGAGCACCAGGTAGAGACAAGTCTGTGGGGCATTCTGCCTGTTATAATCTGTGATGTCCTTAATGCCTTTCCACATGCTCCTGGAGTCCCTGTACTCACCCTGGTGGGCCTGCAGTTTGAAATGGGTCGTTGATAAAAAGGGCTTTGATATGTCTTTTACACAGTAACAGGATATACTCACTCAAACTAACTGCAGAGAACAAAATACCTATTGAAAGATGCTTATAAGAATGGGTAATTAGTTCATACCTTGTCATAGATGGATTTTAGCAACCTGACCCATTTGTACTATGTCATCAGTAAACAAAAAGTATTTGCTGAGGGCATAAAAATCATACATTTTGCATGCTAAAAGTTTAGAATAACTTTTCGCAGCCTACAGAACCTCAGTTCTTAGTGATTCCTGCTATCAGGGGGCTTCCAATATGGCAAAAAGACATACGGTATCTATGACTGAATCCAACCATGTGTTATAAATGCAAGGCAGACCAGGTAGGGGAATGGTGCAGAGTACATTTGATTTAAGCAGAGTAGTATATTATTGCTACAGAAAATATAAACCATACTTCTTATCCGATGCATCTTTGTTGGCATTAGTGTGTTGAGTCATGCATAAGCTTTTTCAGCTGGGTAATGCTTCATGCTGCAAAAGTGGCTCTTTAAAACTTAAAAATAGCTTGGGAATGCAAGGACTTTGGGACACAGTAGATGGAGGTCTAATTACAGCCCTAGCCCAAAAGTACTGTACTAAGCAAATGTCTTCTGTCACCCAAGAAAAGTATTTTTAAAGCTAGTTATCTGGACAGTAAATACTTATTTGCTTGTAAAATCACAATATCATATCAAATAAATACAAAAAACTTTAATAAAATAAAATGCAACTGGAATTTCTGGTGTTTTCAAAACACTTTATATGTTCTCAGATGATTAGAAACAGATTTGGTTACCAAGCCTGTCCTCGATAAACTCCACCAACTGCTTGCCTGATTCACATTAATAAGCCAGTGATCAGCCAACATATAAATGGGTGTATTGGATGATAACCACATATACTGGAGTGTCTCAGTAAGTATGGAATTGTATAAATTATCACACAAAATTATAAACAAGCCTTAGAACATTAAACCAGATTTTAGAGATGTGGCATTCAAGCTGTTATCAATCTTCTTCTTCTTTTGGCTGCTCCAGTTATGGGTCGCCCCAGAGGATCATCTTTTTCCATATTTTCCTGTCTTCAGTATCTTGCTCTGTTACACCCACCACATCCATAAACCTTCGCTTAGGCCTTCCTCTTTTCCTCTTCCCTGGCAGCTCTATCCTTAGCATCCTTCTCCCAATATACCCAGCATCTCTCCTCTGCACATCCTCGTCACACCCAGTGCAAATCTGAGCATCTTTAACTCTACCTCCTAAAGCTCTGTCTCCTGTTTTATGGTCAGTGCCACCGTCTCCAACCCATATAACATAGCTGGTCTCACCACCTCCCCTTTCACTCTTACTGTTATAAATTACTTCTGACATAATTTGAAAAAACAGAATATATGAACATTTATAAGAACCCAAAAGGCTGTCTGCTTCAGATGAGCAGTACTTAAAGTTACCTTCCTTAAGGAAATCCAGGGAATGCTTGCTAAGCACCTGGTAAAGTTAAAACATGAACTGTGAAGAAGTATTAAAATTAAAGGTCTTGTAGGGACTATAGCAACTAAGAATCCTTTCTTCTGGAAAGACCAAAAAGCATAGTGATGACCAGTCCTAGAAAGTCTTAATGGAGTGATAAATCCAAACATGAGAATTTTATTCACAAAGACGCCAGTATGTCAGAAGAAAATCTGTAGAGAAGTACCTTAATGTCCTTCTACAGATATTTTTAACACTGGTGGGCTCTGTCATGTCTGCATGGTCTATGGATACATTTAAGGCAACAGTATAGTCTCAAAATCAATTAAATGACAGCTGTTTACTAATACTGTCTTTTTTAAACTTTTTATTGAATTTATTAAAAGCAAGTAACATTCCATACAAACACATCAAACTTAATAAAACTAATATACTTTTACGGATCATTTCTATAGCTGCTTACCAATACAAAAACATTTATTTCATTTTTCAGAGTGTTCCATTGTGGAAACAACTTATCAGTGAAATCTTCAACAATTAGCACATTAGAAACCCTAAACACATTGAAAATACACTTAAAACTCACTTAGAAAGGAAGCTACATGTGATTTAAAATCCTGGACAGACAAATGGACATCCACAGTACCGTATTATATATAAAGATTTGGAAAAAGCAAGGAAAACTCAGAAAGCCAGCAGTAATTGTTTCCATTTTTTTATACTGCAATTCTACCATGCAAAATTATGGAAGCTATAAAAAGGAATAAATTAGAAATGTATTTATCCACCTTAATAAAAGGAAAAGTGTCTGTGTGTACATCCAGTTGCTGTCTGTGTCATTCCAATAGATGGTGCATAAAATGCCTTATAAGATGCTTTCCAATAGATGGTGCACTGCACACATTAATGCTGAGGTTTACGTTGATTGCTTAGATTTCACTCCATCTCAGAGGGGCAGCACAGTTAGTATGAAAATAATATACTAAACTAGGGGGCTTCACCCCCTGCTCTCTTCGCTCGCCAACCCCCGTGTTTGGTTTTCCGGATACACACTTGTAAGATTTTTTTTTTCTTTGAATTATTGCTATTTCATTAGTTTCACTTTTATTTCAAAACTTCTGTAAAAACAATATTTGGGATCTTTCGTGTCCCAATATGCTGAATCTTTTAAATGAGGTCTGCGAGACTTGTGTTTAATGACTTTGTACCATAATTTAGGATAGGTTTCTCTGTTTGGAATTTCAGCACAGACAAAACGATCTTCATCATCAGCAGTTAATAATTTTTTTTGCAAAGTAACCAATAAATGCATGTGAGGTAAACCCCGTTTTTGAAATTCTCTGACTTAAACTAATTTCCTTTTGTTTGTGTCAATGTGATCTGTACTATCTTTTTTATTTGATACTGTAGCGACTGACGTAATAAAGTGTCACAAAAGTTCTACTTTAACAATTGCCGACTGCGTAACCCCAAACACAACTTTCTAGCACCCTCTCCAACCCCTCCTCCCACGGGTCTCGCATTCCCCTTACCGAATCAATCAGCACCCAGCTATCAGTCTTCCGTGCTGTACTCTGCCCTCCCTTGATTGGACCTAACAGTCACTTAAAACAAAAAAAGCTTCAGCTTGGCTGGGACACAACAATACTTTTGAATTTTACTGCTTTCATATTCTGTACCTTTCTCTGCATATGTATTGCACCTTGGGTCTCTTTTCACCGCGCTGCTCTTTCTTCTTTGCTGAGAGCACAGGATCTGTGTGTGCCACATGACTTTACATGACTTAATGTTTTGCTGGCTGTCTGTGCTCCTATTTGATAAGAAGGGCGTGTCTTGCAAGAATCTTATGTTCCACATCCCTGCGAGACTGCCCTGGGACAATCTCTTGGCACCAAGTTTCATGTTTACGGTCCCCGTGAGACGCTCTGTGGCCAGTCTTTTTTATCTCGCGGGTCTTTTAAATGTCTTCCGAGAACTTCCGAGAAGATCACGTATCATCGCCTTGCTTTTCCATTCCAGGATTTTTTTATATATAGAGAGAGATAACAGCCACCATTGGTTTATGAATGGAAGATCCAGCCAAACCAATCTTTTAGATTTTTTTTAACTGGAATAGTTGACATGAACAAAGCATATGATGAAAATAAGTTACTTAGATCTTTAAAAGGCCTTTAATACGAACCCTCACCAACAATTAATTCTGTAACTGAAAGCTGTAGGCATCAGAGGTAAAATATAAAGAGTTTGTTAACAGAGAGATGACAAGGAATACAGATAAGAGAAGAATGGTACATGTGGATCGAGGTTTTCAGTTGAGTCTCTCAAGGGTCTGTCCTTAGACCATTATTTTTTCTGATTTATATTGATGACACTGATTCCGGTATAGCTAGTAAACTTGTGAAATTTCCAGATGACAAAAATTGAAGAAATAGCAGACACTGAGGAGACAGCAAACAAAAAAAACCCACACACACACTAGGGACAATTTAGGATCGCCAATGCACCTAACCTGCATGTCTTTGGACTGTGGGAGGAAACCCACACAGACACGGGCAGAACATGCAAACTCCATGCAGGGAGGACCCGGGAAGCGAACCTGGGTCTCCTAACTGAGAGGAAGCAGCATTACCACTGCGCCACTATGTCACCCAAATGTTAGTTATATCGTAAAAACTGTTCAGTATAAATCTAGGGATTGCAAAAAGTAGGGGATGCCACCAAGACCCCACCGCTGACACACAAGACCCAACATGACTCCAGGCTCAAATAAAGGATTTTTAATCCACCTAGCTCAATTATAACAATTAACACAGGCAATATACAGACTTTTAAGTGTTCTTGTTTTAATTTCCATTTGAGTTAGACATGCGCATAGTCATTCAGCTCGCAATTCAAACAACGTGTTAACATCAAGTTCATGTGCAAATTGGGGACTTAAGGATATGTCATACTCTAACAAACTCAGAGAATTAAACCTATTTAGTCTCAAGCAAAGGGGACCAAATCCAGGTCTTCAAAATCTTCAAAGGTATTGATACAGTAGATCAAGCAGAATTCTTTCAAATTAACAGTGCCACACGTACTTGAGGGCCCAGTAGAAATTAGGGGGTGGTGCATTTAAGGCTGAAGCACTTTTTTATGAAGGAGTTGTGGGAATCTAAAAAAAATTTCATGATATATAAATGAAGTAGAAACCCTGACAACCTCTAAAAATATCTGAATGAAATACTGGGAGAGCTTAGCTATTAGCTAACCAAATGAGCTTGGTGGACTGAATGGTTTCCTTTCATTCTTATGTTCTTATGACTGTTTTTCTTTTTCTTCATTCCTTACTTGTGTGCTAATTTCTTCTAAAAATGCACCAAATTTCATTATTATTGGTCTGCCTAGTTTTATTCTTGGTTTTGGGAATGCTACATGAGGTGCACATTTTATTGAACTGTTGTCCATTGACTGCTACATTCATATTTTGTATAACCCATTGCCATTATTTGGCACTATTTTTTTTCTTCTGATGTTGTGTCACTATTATGAGCAGGAAACATGACCGTAATTGTGCTTGTGTTTATAAACCCATAGCTGGTAAAGGTACACGGCTTTAGTCCATCTTAATGTCTCACAGTATTATACACTTGCAACACAGGAATATATTGAGAGAGACTGTTTCAACAGGGTCATGTGGAAAAAACAGCAGGCTTAATAATTTAACTCACAGAATTAAGGATTTGCAATTCTGCATGCAGAACTACAGACACCATGGACAGAAGTAATGTATGCCAAAGTTTCTGCACACTTCTCTGAGTAGAATTGTTTTAATATGTTCTCTGCATCATACAATGCCACAATGACATGAACCTATCAAAGTCTATTACATGTTAGGCAAGCAAATCTGCTAAATGTCCCTTTCTACTGTTACATTTTTCTGCAATGTTTATGCAGTTCCTTATCAATTGCTGTCTCAAAGGTTCATGCTGGGCCTGCTATGTTAAAATCATAGAATCAGCTAATAACAAGTACAAAAATATACTGGATTATGAAAGTTAACAGTTTAAGATTTATACTGATTTATACTAAAATTAAGGTTAACACTTCAATACTTCCCCCTGTCTGTCAGCCAATGGCTATCAGGGTCTTCAGGAGAAAAGAATGGTTTATGCAATTCTTCCATTGCAGGAAGGATATGGCTCACAATAGAAGTAATATTAGAGGAATGGCAACAATATGCATAACGACCAGTTCAGCTGACTTCTCATTGACTCTATATGCAGTCCAAATGGCGACAGTGTCCTGGGCCTGTGCTAGCTGGCTACCTCTTTTAGGGTGGATATCGACTAAAGTCGCCATTCATGGGTAGAATGCAAAAAAAGCTGTAATAGGCAATAAAGCTCACTTTTACGTTATAGGTAGACCCTCTTTGCTATGAGGACTATTAGACTCATTGACTTGTGTGAGTAGCGTAGAGTAAATGACTACTTCAACCTGTTTTTTATTTCCAGAAAGTGACTTTGTGATGAAACAAACAGGTATGTAATAAGTATGCAACTTTTTGTACTTTAGGGGCTAATGGAACACAAAACAGAGTGACATTTGTCATAAATCTTATGATGATTTATGAGAGAAACCATTGCTTTGTTTGCCTTTCAGAAAACTGAGTTTTACTGGAAAGATTTTGAGCCCTGGGACAAGCCAGGGGAAAAAATAATCATTAGTTTTAAAACAGTTAATATGCAGTCCATATTCAGCAGCAGTGACCTCAAGGAACAAGAACATCAGAATCATAGTCCATTCTGGAACTGGCAGTGGAACCTCCACTGATCCTGGATGCCGTATACTGAGTAAATATTGCTAATAGGGGTGCATAGTCACATAGATAGAAAGAACCACACCATCCCCTAGACAAACATTCTTTTCAGAAGGAATGAGGAAGTAGGCTAATTATTATTCTACCCATATCAATCAGTTGATAGTTTCATAAAATGTATTTCAGATTAATTCAAACCCAAAAATCCACCCCACTGGCTATGCTATGTCTTTAAGCCAATACAGACAATCCTTCTCTATTATGAGGGCATCTACAAAGCATGTGATCTTGTAAAACTCCAATTATGCTATAAACAAAATTCTATTCTTAGCACAATTTGTTACACTAAATCATTTAAATGATCCAATAGCATTCAAGCAACTTGTTTTTAACAGCAGTGGGTCTCAGTAAGTGCGTAACTCAAGACACAAAGTTTTCATATAAAATAATTTCAGGATACTATCAGGTGGGCTTTGGACACTGTGTGGATGACAGGTATGAATGATTGTAGTTGGAAACAGACAAGTGGAGAAAGCTCAGGTGCAATCAGGAAAAGCAAAAAACTGTAAACTGACACCCAATGACCTGAAAACAAGGAATAAGCTATTGCCAAGATAGAAGCACTTAAGGTCACACAAGAAAGAAGAAAATATATGAGAAAAATAGTGGAAACCAGATAGAGAGCACATCTTTACAAAAAGTTATTAGAAAATAGTATCATTTAGTATTACTCTTATTTAGCAATGGAAGGATTAAAAACTGCCACAACAGATGAAGAAGTGCTACCGTGGTTAATTACAATGGTCAATTAAATATTTGAAGATGATTTAAATGAAAGGACAATCTTTCAGATTTGCCCTGTGATCATTTCCTTACCTTACAGAACTATGCCATGACCTCTACACTACTTCTGCAATTACCACATAAACATACAGTATGAATGGAGGGAATGATAAGCACATGCTATATCAGATATACGGGAGCATCCACTAAAATTGAAAAATGATTCATCATTCTATCCTTATCAATTATTACTCACTTAAATCAACAAAGGTTATTTATATCCATTGAATTAATATTTAATTTACTAAAATATATATTTCATTGAAAAACTGCAAATACATTAAAGGCATATTTTCTCTTCTAAAGTGTTAACTTATCAATAATACATTCTCTCTTCAATCCATTTTTGTTCATTTAAATAAAGCTAAATTGTGATAAAGGATGACCTCTTTCAAAGCATTTAAAATAAATTATATGTATTATTTTCAGAGGTGCTTATTCATAAACAATATTGGGCACAGTGAAATAAATATAAAAATATAACTATGTTTAAAATAATTATAGAGTACTATTTTATTCAAAAGGCACTCCTTATGTGAAATGATTGTCAAGTCTTGCCACAGGAAGGCAGTGCTAGTAGGTGAGTTGAATTATTCAGTGTATGGTTGAGTCTGGGCTTGAACCATAGACCGATCTTTTCTTCCTTTCCTTTACTTCTCTTTTTAACCACCTACCACTGTAGCTTCTTCTCTTGTACGAAAAAGTGCCTAAATTATGACTTTGAGGTTATAAGATTTTATTTATACTGAACCTGTTAAAGGTTTTCTTTTTTCCATTGTGACAAAACCCCAGAGAGTTAGAAACTGACCTCTTTTGATATGTCTTTCTTCAAGAAAAAATGCATATCACAGGACTTTCTGGCTCATTACATACATATTGTACATTCTGTTCAAACTGTTCACTTGAAAAAAGTCCTGTTCTTGAACTTGGTTAGTTTTACATCAGTAGTTTCTTTCTTTTAATTTGCAACATTAGGAAAGGAGATAATTTTAGTTTTTAAAGAACAATCAACTGCCACTAAAGAAATAATTTCTTTTCTCAGTAGTAATGCCACAAGCATCATTCATTTATCAATTTATTTATTTTTTTTTAACCAGGCTCACAATACAGTATTTCCTTTATAATTTTTCCAGCCTGCTCTAATTGTTTGTTAGATTAAGTTTAAACATACTATTTCTTGTGGTACATTCATAAAAGATATAATAAACTAGTAGATACATTTTCCAGCATAACAACTAATACTGAAAACACTTTGCTTCTTCTGTCACTTCACATTACAATATTCCTGACATAAAAGGCTGTTTTAAATTTCTTGCACTCATCCAGTCAAGGACAGCAGAATTATAAGACAGAACACTTTCACATTCTGTTATGTGATTTGGACATGGCAACAGACTATTTTCCTAGAAATAACTCAAACACACTTGCTGTAACAATCAGAATAATAAAAGGATTATGAAAGATATATGAATGTACAATACTGTATATATGGTGTCACACATGTGCGATTAGGTGACCACTTCAGAGCTTGGCTAATTGTAATTGTACTTTGAACCAGGGGATGGCACTGTCACTTAATACCTCTTCTTTTTCTCTCTCTACAGAAAGAATAACGGACAGACACTAATGATATCACTTCTGGTTTCTGACCACCTGAACCCACCTCTTCCACTTTACAACCCTTCAAGCTGGTTACTCCACCATCTTGAAGCAGTCCAAATTTGACTTGCATCTGAAAAAGACTACTTGCAGTTATTTTCTATTTTTTTTTTAAATATACAGTTAAAATTCCATTACAAAGAATATCTTTACAACAAAATTTTTATTACAACAAAGTATTTTTATGGTCCCGACAGTTTCCCCATATGACACGAGTCTAAAGAAATCTTGTTACTACAAAATACATTCAGCAGATACTTTCATCACAACAAACTGCCCAAAAGACCTTGAAATGCCTGAATGAATCATCCGCAGAGCAGTTAGTTCTGTGGTCACAGCTCAGTTTTACATTGTAAAAAAAAAAATATTTCTTTGAACTTTCCTTGTATTGTTTTTTTTTTTGCTGTTTTTGTTTTCAGTGGTTTTCACTGATACCTTTTGCTTATTGCTCGTCAACATTTGATAAACATCATTGGAATTTAACTCATTGTCACCCTCCTATAGAACCAGCAGACATGAAAAAAAAACATTTCATATTAGAAAAAAAAACTTAATTTTTGCAGCGGCAAAAAGAAAAAAGACGTTGCCAGCGAATTTCACCATCGACATTGTCAACTTTCTTTAAAGCCCAAACAAATAAAGAAGAAAAATCTCGGGTTGCAAATGTATACGAACTGCTGCATTTGAAGATGCAGAAAAAGCTGTTTTTATGTGGTTAAGTGATGCTCGTTCATGAAACATTCCTATTAACGCGGGACTCATTCAAGAAAATTTGAAGTTTCTAAACTCTCTTGGGACAAGTAGACAACATGCCGAAGAGCGCCTCGAAGTGCGATCACCCCATCTGTGGAAGACTGTTTTCTGTTGCCTGGGCAACAGCAGGCTCACTGCAGGGACCAGGATTACTTGGCCACTAACCTGGTCACAACCCTGTCTGACTGCTGTGTCTGTTTATAGGAGAGTGGCAGATTACGCTACAATAAATAACTGTTCTGTTCCTGTTTCAAGCTGGATAAAGCTGGTTTTGCTAAAGTACTGAGACTCAGCCTCGTGTTTTGGGTTGTAAGACAGGGACTTACAGCGTGCCCACCGTCTTTTAGGAATCGCTTCTGTGGCGCCTCACTGCACTGCTGTAAGCCTGCTTGTTGCCCTCCCCCGGCAACAGACAAACAATCTTCCACAGATGCAGCAACTGCGCTTCGGGACACACTTCAGTGTGACATTCCCGTTGGGTGGGAAATTTCCATTGTGTCATGTTTTATAAAGACTTTGAGACAGCTATAATCCAGTTACACAAGTACATTTTTTTGTATGGTTAAAAGGTTTCCCAGAGTTTGTGTACTTTGTTTTAGTGGCCATAGTCTATTAAGTCTGAAAAGAAAAAAAAAAGATATTAAACACAGGTTATTATTTTCAACCTAGTAACATCAACAACCAGAAATGCATCTGTTAATACTTTTGCTAGCTTTACTCCAGCTACAAGGTGACAAAGTGTATTAGCCTCAGAACCCAAGAATCAAAAGTATAAACCAGTAATATACTTGTTCCTTTGCTCAGTTCTCATCATCTCTAAGCAATGCTTTGTTCTGAAGACTTCAGTATCGACAGTGAGATTATATTACACTGCATGACTGATGGACACACTTTGTGTTTCTTTGCCCAAGTGTATCTCTCGGTTTGGCCACACCTTGTGGCAACCAGCTTTATTGGACTTAAGAGTCTTTGAAGTTTCATAGGTGGTCTTTTTTGCTAAAATACAATATATCAGTTGAGAATTAGAAATAAGTTAACTTTCTTTTTTTAGCGTTGGGTCATGCATGTGTACCTTAGGAGTTCCTAGTGGGCTCAATCGAGGTATGTAATAACCTGCTGGGAACAGAAGGGGTGCCATTGCTGACATTCTCTTCTCCTTCTCTCCCTGCAGCACAGAGAAACTGCCCAGTAAGGGGAACTAAGCCCTGCCCCCAAAAGTTCACCATCTATAATAAACCCGGCTGCCAGGAAGGAGGAATCTTTTGCGGCAAGAGTGACCAGCCAGACGGAGCTCCTGTGATAGACCCAAAATTCTGGGGCTAGAGCTAAATTGTTTTTGTTTGCATTATGCCCAAGTGCAAGAATCATAAAGGCAAGAGGTTTTCTTTTTTGTTGTACATTTCTGTTAATTAAATGGGATAACCCAGTTAGTATCCCAACTTTTACCTTTGCATGACCTGTCATTCCTATACCTGGCCACAGTTGGTTTTACATACTGTCTCCTTCTTGTGCACCTCACCTCACCATCTTTCAGCGAGACTGAATTCAATGTGGCACCCACACCCAACTCCAATATGGGATATCTTCAGGTTCTATGATCTAGCACTAAAATTTCACATAGGAGTAGAGTTTTGGACAGCCTTTGTTGTGGGTGACACCTTAGGCAATAGTGTACAACTCAAAATAGACTCAGTTGATGGACAGAGAACACTGGATTATAAAGGAAGAAAATTACATTCTGTTATTGATTTCTTGTGTGAAAATAAGACAAAAATATATTTTTCTGGCTGGTATTTAGTTTTTCTTTACTTTCTGCTATTTTTTGCATTTTTTGGTGTTATTATTGATGCTGTTATTATGACTGATCCATTTGTGATTATTTATCTTGTGATTGTTTATATGAGTATTGTGGTGGAGAGTGTGCTTTGTGCACTGTGGCATTTAAATAAAGTCGATTTGAGGACTTTTACCTGGTGTCTGGAGTCGTGGACAGGGGTTCAAGGGAGCGAGAGCGCCCCTATCTACCACTATATATATATATATAGATAGATAGATAGATAGATAGATAGATAGATAGATAGATAGATAGATAGATGCCAGGAGACAACGGCAGCGTACTAACCTCTCTCTTCTTATTTCCTTAGAAAGAATGAGGCGTCGCCGCCATAATATCGCCCGGATGATCCAAAGGGCCGCAGCACTTCCAGGGTCCTTACTTCCCTCTGGTCCCCGCTTGATGACATCTGACACCCATCCAGCACCATTGTTTTCCCATCATCCCACAGTTTCATTTCCGGTCCGACCCCATAAATTGTCCATCTGCCTATCCTTCTGTATCCTTGAGTTGTGGAAACTATTGACCTTAAATTTTTGTGTTACAGTATATGGGGCTAAAAACCCCAAATCTTTATGAGCATTTCTGTCTTTTATTACTATACTAGCAAAATACCTGCGCTTCGCAGCGGCAAAGTACTGCCTTAAAATTTTTATTAAGAAGAAAATGAAACCTTTTTAAACTAAGGGAAAATATACCAATAATTATTTTTTAAGGATCTCTTTGTATACCACATTGTCATTTCGGCCCTCCGGTTGTAATATGACCAATCTGTGCACTGAGCTTGCTCTTGAGCATGCAACGTACAGTTGGCCATGTGAAAAGTAATCTTGTTTCAAATCTCACAGCTTGGATTGCGGCTGTCATAATCGGTTTGAGTTTCATGGTTTGTTTCAATTACGACAGTATTTGCAGGACTTGTGTTGAAGTGACATTCGGCAGCTGTCAAGCGTTGTAAGCATACAACCGGTTTTATCGATAACTTCATATCCAGCTTTTGAGAGTTTAAACATTCATAAACATCAAAGTGTCCACTACTGAAATCCTCACCTGTGAATCTAAGATATTTAAGAGGCATTGGAGGTTGTCGAAAGGTGTAAAATATTTGGCCATTTCGGTACACTTGAAAGTGACAACCGAACAATTCAGCAGCAGCCATCAACTTGCATACAGAACCATAGGTGAAGGGCTTAAGCATTTCACTCTTATAGTGCTCCTGTGTAATATAATTATCTCCTGTACCGTCATCAGTCCACACCTTGAACCTGTCCCAGTCATTCAATACATAAGACACAATGTTCCTCTGGATATCAAGAGTGAGCCTGATATGGCCGTGCAATATGTAACAAAGAGAATGGAAAAGGCAGGTGCCATCTCAGGGCATGGAAACCACTCGGTAAGTGACAGTTCTTTGATCGATGGTGATCACCTCGATAGACATGTCAATAGGGGTATGGTTGGAACGATTAAGGAAACGGGTACCTGAACAATGTTAAGTAAGTCTAAAATACCTACACAATAACTATAATCGTAATAAACGAACAACAAAACAGCGGAGAAGCCATGGATTAAATAAAAAGGCTGTAGTTATCAACAGGGAGACGTGAATCCCGTGGTGAAGCAAGGAAGGGAATGTAGAGACCGGAGCGACAGACAGCCTTATATAGGCAGGCAGCCAACAACGTGGGAGGCGTTGGGATGGGGGACCCAATGCCGCCTCACACGGTCACCGAGCTGCAGGCTATGGACGTATATATGTACGTAAGTAGGATTCAGTTAGCATTGGGAACCTGTGTGCCAAATTTCTTGAAGATGGGCCCATAAATAACAAAAACTGTTGGAAAGTTCAATATGGCGGCCGACAGTGGCGTCATACCACCGAAATAAGTTTGTACATAAGTTTCGGTTAACGCAGGGAAGCCGCCTACCAAATTTCGTGAAGATGGGGCCATAAATAAGAAAGTTCAACATGGCGTATGTTGTCGACCATTATGACCGTTACGTATAGAATTTCGAAATGAAACCTGCTTAACTTTTGTAAGTAAGCTATAAGGAATGAGCTTGCCAAATTTCAGCCTTGTACCTACACGGGAAGTTGGAGAATTAGTGACGTTGGAAAGTTCAATATGGCGGCCGACAGTGGCGTCATACCACCGAAATAAGTACGTACTATGGTTTCGGTTAGCGAAGGGAAGCCGCCTACGAAATTTCGTGAAGATGGGG
>JANRMT010049829.1:47125622-47145582 GCA_026402145.1 Polypterus bichir lapradei
TGGACATCGCACGAGATGGCACCAGCACAGCTGGGAACCTTCGATGCATGTACACAGAGCGGCTCACGTGAAATGACGCAGTGCACAGACAAAAAGCAACAGTTCCAAAGAGTGCTGAACAAAAACTGAATTACACAATTGAGAAGGCAGCAAAAAAATATGAAGCGTGTGATACATACAAGCATATTGATAACTGCAGCTACTGCGGAAACAAAGCACACGGTGGAAAAAGTCAATGTCCCGCTACAGGAAGACAGTGTAAAAAAAAAACCCGTGTATGCAGTGTGTCAGGTTTCAGATAAAGAAGAAGACGAGCTGTTTATTGATGCAGTAAAAAACGAATCGATGAATGAAACCTGTCATCTTTACAACGATTGACAAACACGGAATGTAACTTGAACACAACACATCCTACAAATACGAACCTGATTGAAAGAAATAATGATAATCAAATCCTTGATGACAGCAACACTCATAACACTCACAAAACAATTACTGTATATTGACAATCATGTTACATTATTTTTAAAATGTTCCCTTTTCTTTTTCATAGCTTCTTTAACACACTACTTCTCCGCTGCGAAGCGCAGGTATATATATATATATATGTATATATATACCCCGATCTACATACTCTCAAATAGACAAACCACACGCCGTGGCACAAGCCTCTACCGCCAACGTCCGAGGTTCGATTCCCGAGAGGGGGTGCATTGAGTATGTACGCGCGCTTCCCGATTCATTTTACCCTCGCATCCCCTTGGTTTGAGACGTATGAAAAAATATGCGGTTAACGCAGAAAGACAGATCACCAATTGAAGCTTTATGAATAATGTATACTTTATTCGCCATCAATGATTATTTTGGTAAAGCCATACTCAGTGTATTCATTAGATGAATGGTAAAAAAGTAAGAGCGAGGGGAGGGTGACTTATTGAGGCACGCAGGTGAAACCACAATAGCACGCGGGCTCGATGCGTCGGTGCGCGTCAACTCGATCTGAATTGCGCGATCACATTCGAAAAAATATATCTTTTCAAGTTCTATTTAGTTGACACAAATATCTTTGGTTGGAATGTAAGGCGAATTTACTCTTTACATTTGTATGGTGAAGAAAAATTTATGCAATGATGCCTACATTTAACTTACATTCCTACCAAAGATATTTCTGTCGACTAAATAAAAATTCCTTCTATTTAAAATTTAAATAGAACTTGAACAGATACGATAGTTCATAATATCCACGCAGACTTGCACGTAAGAGCGGGAGTCATCCGTTTTAACAAACAGCGTATTGCACTGATACGAAATAGCCTGCTCATTTAATTATTTAGGAATGGATAAATAAATTAAGATTTTGTACAAATAATGTTTTTCATTTTTCTTCCTTGATGGATTCTGGCACCCCCAGCAACAGTTGCTCGCACCCCAAAGAGTGTGTATATATATATATATATATATATATATATATATATGTGTGTGTGTGTGTGTGTGTATATATGTATATATGTAGATATGTATGTATATGTATATATATGTTTATATATGTGTGTGTGTATGTATATATATATGTATTTGTGTGTATATATGTGTGTGTATGTATGTATGTGTGTATGTATATGTAGATATGTATATATATATATGTATATACTGTATATGTGGAAGTATGTGTATATGTATATATATATATATATATATATATATGTGTGTGTGTGTATATGTGTATATGTATATATGTATGGATATGTATATATATGTTTATATGTGTATGTATATATATATATATGCTTTGTATATATATATATGACAGCAACACTCATCACTCACAACAGTGACAAAACAATTACATTGACAATCATGTTACGTTATTTTCAAAATGTTTCCTTTTCTTTTTCATTACTTCTTTAACACACTACTTCTCCGCTGCGAAGCGCGGGTATTTTGCTAGTATATATATATATTAGTCTTTTGAAAAAGCTTACGAAAAAAAGTACAGATGACAAGGATGAATGTCCCAGGGCAGCGTTTGATTTACCAATCGATGTTCATGAAAATGCTGTTAACTGACAATCGGATGAAAACTTGACATTCGTGTCTTTGTTTTCTTTTTTGACGACGCTTTTCCATTGTCACTGTTTCTCTTCTGACGTTGCTTTCAAATGAGGCATATTCATTATAAAATTTCATACCGTGGTTTCACAACACATGATTGTTGCATGCACCTGATTGGCTGGCTGTCAATATGATGAATGAGATTTCAAACTCTTTAATCTATCTTTTCCCAGATAATAAAGTTTTTTGATATTGCCTAAAACATCAGCATGTCCTCCTTTCCCAGGCTGTAAACCAAATTGTTATCTCAGATGTCCATCCATAAAGTAATCAATAGCCTGAGGTATTGGCTCAGTCATGCTTTCCCAGGCTGTAAAACAATTTAGCAATATGCTGTAAATAACTGTTATAAAAGTGAGTTGTAAGGGAAGAGGATATGCCTTTTTTATTATAATGTCTATACAAGTGTCCTGCATCTGAATTCATCTTGTTGGGATTGAGGAAAATATAGTAATAAAAATGTAGAGAATAATTTGTAGATTTTATACACCATAACACACATGAAGCAAAGATGTGAAAAAAAATGTAGTGTTGTGATGATGCGGGTTTGTTGCATGCTCCCATCTTCTGTCTGGGAGACCTTGAACCCGTCACTGTCGGTAATGTCACTGATGAGCTTAGCAATGAGGCACAACAAAGCAAGGGGATGGTGCAGAAGTGTAAAATGCTTTTATTAAAAAAAACAAAAACAAGGTGTTCAAAATAAAGTGCAGTGCAACAACAACAACATTTATTTATATAGCACATTTTCATACAAAAAATGTAGCTCAAAATGCTTTACATAATGAAGAATAGAAAAATAAAAGACACAATAAAAAAATAAGTCAACATTAATTAACATAGAATAAGAGTAAGGTCCAATGGCCAGGGAGGACAGAAAAAAAAAAAAAAAAAAACCTCCAGATGGCAGGAGAAAAAAATAAAATCTGCAGGGATTCCAGACCATGAGACCGCCCAGTCCCCTCTGGGCATTCTACCTCACATAAATGAAACAGTCCTCTTTGTATTTAAGGCTCTCATGGAAGGACTTGATGATGATGGTCATGTAGACTTCTGGCTTTTAGTCCATCAATGTTGGAGCATCATGATGCCTTGAGTAGGTGGTGCAGGCCACCACCACAAAGAAACCGGAAAAAGAAACAGAAGAGAGAGTAGAGGTTAGTACGGATTTTAGAGTCACCATGAATAATGAATTGAACATACAGAGTTTCAGGATTAAATTAAAGTGAAATTATGAGAAGGCCATGTTAAAGTAATGTGTTTTCAGCAGTGTTTTCTTTTCCTAGTTAGGCTTCTAGCAGCTGCATTCTGCACTTGTTGCAAACAATTTATGTCTTTTTCGGGTAGTCCTGAGAGGAGTGCGTTACAGTAATCTAGTCGACTGAAAACAAAAGCGTGAATTAATTTCTCAGCATCTTTCAATGATATAAGAGGTCTAACTTTTGCTATGTTTCTTGAGTGAAAAAATGCTGTCCTAGTGGTCTGATGAATATGCAATTTAAAATTCAGGTTACAGTCAACAGTTACCCCTAAGTTTTTTACTTCCGTCTTGACTTTTAATCCTAATGCATCAAGTTTATTTCTGATAACCTCATCGAATCCATTACTGCCAATCACTAAAATTTCAGTTTTCACTTTATTTAGCTTGACAAAATTACTATTCATCCATTCAGAAATACAAGTAAGACATTGTTTTAGTGAATCGAGAGAGTCGGTGTCATCAGGTGCTATTGATAAGTTAGCTTTGTGTCATCAGCATAGCTATGGTAAATCACGTTGTGCCTCGAGATAATCTGACCTAATGGAAGCATATAGAAACAACATGCATTCAAAAATGTCATTAAATAAATAATCCATAAAAGCAAGTGCTGAACATGGAGGTTAAAAACAAATAGAAAAATCTTCTAAAAAACAACAAGGTTAAAATAGCACAGGAAGCAATCCTTTAAAACAACAAAGCCAGGTGTCTTCTTTTACCTGGCGACTCCCCTGCTTCACCCATCTGGATTTCGCAACAGGAGAGTCGCCTACCTGCAGGAACAGCTGCCTTTCACACGGGTCTGGTAGCCCTCCGATCTCTGGCTATGTCGGGCTCCAAACCGGACCGAGACTTGGGTTTCTTCTCCAGTGGCCAGGGCGCTCACACTGGGACTCAACACTCAAAGCCTCCTCGACTCCTGCTCCTTTAAGCGGTCAGTCCTCTCCTCTACAGGTCACTCCAGCTCCATAATCACTCAGCTGGAGTGACTGCTTTCTTCAGCCCCTTCGAGTGTTGGCCAAACACTCCCCTCGAGGGCTCACCTCCCAGCTGCCTGCTCTCTCTTGATCGAGCCTGCTCTTGCTCGCTCTCCTCGCTCGCTCTTCTTCTCCCTCACACCGGCTCTCTCCACCTGCTTCCTGCCTTCTCCTACAACCTCCTGTTCCTTCTCATTCCTTTCTTTTTTTTCTCATAGCTGACTTGCGCTTCTATTTATCAAGAGGGCATGGCAGCTGTGGCAAATCAGCAGCCCCAGGAACAAATTTTGTATAACCTAGTCTGTAACTTTTTTTAATTTAAATAACTTAGAAATTATATTGAATTATTACAAAAGCTCTGTAGGCAATTACAAGTCAGAACTGTCTTAACCCACTGGAAGGGGAAACTAAATTTAAATGATTTTATATGAATGGAGATTTTTTTAAAATTTCTGTCACATTCTTTCTTGAGAAGAGATTACAACCAAAGCTCTTTTCTAAACATCAGGGTTGCATGAATGGGGGTCTTTATCAAGGGCATATGCTTCATAGTCTGTAATTAAATGCTTTTAAAGGCATCATGTGTTGCTTCAGGCTTCAACTATGCACAAACTGTTCACTTAATGACGGCTTTTATACTAATTGAGTGAAAGGCTACTGTCGGCAGTAGACTGGATACTCATTTATATGTGCTGTGTAGCTGAAGTAAATGAGGAAGTAAAAAAGTCTATAGCATGCAACTTAATTGTTAATTGTTTAAGTACATGCTAATATTTCTTAAACTTTACATTCCAGACAGTGGTGGGGAAGGGTGATTGTGTGAGAAACATACATGAGGAAGAAGCACTGGACAGGATAGATTTATGTAATTATGACTGTATTTTCATTTGCTAAAATTTTTAGGCCATACTGAAATATTTAAAATGAGTAGAAATCACCAGATGCCGTTCAGATTAGATCTACACCAGCCTATACTTCTGAACTCATTCAGTTTTATACTTTAATTATACTCCTGCAGTATAGAACATCTTACTCAGCTCCTAGAAGTGAATCAGAAACCTTTCACTAGCCAAATAACTCCTTGAAGCCTGCTGTGGAGGATGGTAGATCTGAGCCCTCAAATTAGAAGATGATGAAGAATTTAATAATGGAACAAAAAAAATACTATGAATGCCAATCGTATGACTCATATTGCCGTTTTACAGCCGAAATAGCCAGTATCGAGTGCAGCCAATCTCAGAATTTAAAATATTTTAAAATAATTTTTATACTCCAGTATTTCCCAACACAGCAATGAAATTGTACACTTGCACAAAGAAGCTGCAGCATCCAACAGGGCAGACGAAACAGGCACACCACACCCTTATAGTCCCCATGGGGCAAACGAAGCAAGCATACAACCTCCTAGTGGTCACAGGCAGACCACCTACTAGCCGCCCTGACAGGGCAGATAAGACTGGCAGGTATATACCACCCAGTGGCAATGGTTAAACAACAGGCAGCTGGAGAGCAAACAGATGGACTCTACCTCCGGGCAGCAAGGACTGGACAACAAGGTGACCACCACCTAGCTGGGACAGAGGGTCTAAAATAAATTATCTGAGAGGTGAGTTTAGGGAGAGAATACTCACCTTAATACAGTTCAAGTCTGCTGGTGTCATTGGCTACTTGGCACACTTTGACAGTGAGGGGATCTCAGCACACTCCAGCAGTGAACCAAGCACCAGCTAAGGCAGAAAGCTCCCTCCTGGGAACATGGCAAAAGGCAACACAGCACACTTTCTAAGGAACATAGACATCTTTGGATTCTGTAGAAGAAATGATGGTCACAGAGGATTTGGTAACTCCTCTGAAAACACTGAAAGCTTGTCCACGCTTTTGGCAGACTTTGGTGCTACGTCCCCTCTCCTGGTGGACTTCCGCATACTCTTGGGAACTTTTCGAAGCCATGTCTTCATCACAGCTTCAGAAAGAATCAGATCCTTTATCATAGCAGCATGAAAAAGGACAAAAGGCAGAACAAATGACAAGTAAATTGATATTTCTTTATTAAAACATTTAAGAAGAAAGCCATTCAGTATTCCATCTATCGATTATCCAACACGCTATATCCTAACTACAGGGTCACGGGGGTCTGCTGGAGCCAATCGCAGCCAACACAGGGCGCAAGGCAGGAATAAACCCCAGGCAGGGCGCGAGCCCACTGCACATTCAGTATTCTTTTATTACAAATTTAAACGGTTGGTAATTCTGAAAATTTATAGATAATAAAGAGTTAATAATTACACACGAGTTTTACTTTTTTATGTCTCACAAACTGGTCTTGGTATAGCTATATTGAATAGTAAAACAGTTTGTTTCGCTGAAGACCTGGCAATGCACTGCCCTAATGACCATCCTGTCTTTCCTGTAGTACTAAGATGTCTATATTATACCTTATTTTATTGATTTTCACCAAGTACTCCTAGGTATAAAAACAATCCTAAATTTAACAATAATAGTTTCCTCAGCTTATCACAAAATTAAATCTATCTATTGAGGTGTAAATGATTAATGTGTGTCTTTTTTCATAGTAAGAAATAAGCAAAGAAAATGCTTTGTATTTATTAAAGAATGCCCATTTTTACCAAAAGTGTTTGGCTCCTTAAAAGGAAATATATCTTAATGCATTAGACTCTATCGCGACACAATATCTCCAGGGAAAACCATTTACAGGCACCTCTGACGAGAGAGATGCTCTTTACAGGACGTTAAATAATTCTAAAAGGTCTACTGCGAGTCCCTTACAAAATGCTTCATGCATTCTTTTATGTTTCCAATTTTTATATAATTGGCTAAAATCTCAAAACAGAAGCATGCAACAGAGTATGAGTGATGAATGACTATACAGTTTTGTTTTAAATGTCATTTTAGATGTTGAGCCATCTTCTATAATTGTTTTTCCATTACAGCACTTTGCTGGTGTATTTTTAGGTTAATGTAAAAATAAAAGCAATATCTGTTCCTATATTGCTATTACCACCAATTTTATCCAGAAAATATTTCACAATTAGGCAAGCATGATCTTGTAAATAATTGTTAACTTCATATTAGAGAATACTTCTTTAAACAAATATCCTTTTGGCATAAATCATGTGTCTCAGAGTTCACACAAAGGGAATATGGCAGATGCAGTCATTTTCATACAGTTAAATCCATAATAATAATAATAATATTTGAAAGAATCTGGCCTAAAGCAATGACTTAAATCATTATAGTAAGTGAATTAAGGAAATTGACTATTCAAGAGTTGCATTCATGGTTCAAATAAAATACTAGACATGGGATGAATTATTAATATATAATGGAGTTTCTCATAAAATCTCTGAAAGTAGTCTACAGTACTGTAAACCTTGAATGAGATTCTTCCTTCCAATGTGGCTAAAAATATATAATTATGCTCAATTTCAACAGTAAAATCATTTTATGGACACTTAGAGCAGACCTTGTCACCCTTTACGCCTTGAGTGTTTATGATTAATTGGTAAAGGGAAGTATCTTTTATATAACTTCATTAATAATCGTCTTGCCATTGCACTATGGAAAGGAAATCCTGTACATTTAATCTTGACTTCAGTCTTAATAATAGGGTAATGTGCTCAATCCTTCAACCACTTTTAGCCAAATTACCTTTATTTGTATCTGCCTTTTCCAAGGTGTAATATATGGGAATCCCAGGGTTCAGAAATTTATTACAGCTCCAACAGACCCAATGTACAAGGTAGTACACATGTTGTTTATACCTGTGGTGAACTGTTAATTGTTCTCAGCAGGACATTTAGAGAAGCAGAATAATGATAATGAAGCTATTTTGAGAAATGCATTTTTAATGCTTTATCATTAAAAGGGGAACCTCAAAAGATGAAAGCATTTATTTGGTCAAAGAGCTAAACAGAAGAAGCTTTGCATTCTTATTTTGCACTGCGTGATATATGAAAATGAAGATTTAGCATTTTAGCTGATGGCTGATGCCTCCTAGTTTGTTTAAATTTGTTACTCATAAGTACATTATTACATTAGTATATCAGCATTCATTAAATAATTAATGTTTCACTCATCATATATTTTGTTTATTGTTTTTCTTTGGAATTGTTCTGTTCTGAAACTATTATAAAATGATTAAAACAACTTTTTTTTGTTTTAGAATATAATGTAAATATTCTAGGAGACTGGAGGCACCTCCATAAATACCATCAATTAATAGATAGGATTTAAAGTTTAAAATGTTTGTTTTTCTCTTATGTCAGATATAATTGCAAGTTATCTCAACATGTAGGTCCTGTTTGCCACATTTTCTTTTATTCCACCTCTTCTCCTTGTATTCAGCACACTATAGGTTTATGTAAGTTGAGGGCATAAAAGTTAGCTGGCTATTCTGCAAATACCAGCTTGGATAATATTTTCATCTAAGTTGCTGTCATACTGGAAAAATAAAACTGCATTGGTAACAATGTGCTCGCCCATAAACAGCAGATCACCCATTCTTTGCACTGAACAGGAATAAGAAGTCTAGCTTTACCCTAAAAAGTAACAGTATGCTTTCTTCTGTAAGATTTTATAAGAGTAAATTTTAGAGGTTTGACAACAAAACCATGGATGACAATGTTTTCTAATTTCTTTATCACAGATCTTCCTGTCTTGATTTTGTGGATATTCAAATTTAAATATGAAAAAATATGTCAATCAATCAATCAAAGTTCGTGTGTAAAAATTCTTTAATTTTTCATTATTTTACAAATAGTAAGAATTATTCTTTAATTTTTTGGTTTGTTTAGTTTTCTTATAAATGTGAAAAGACTTTGACAATAACTAGAAAGACATGTGCATGAAATATGATTTATACAGTATAGATTATATAGATAAATGGATTTTGCTAAAGGAATTGAACTTTCTTTGCTATCTCTGTCTCTGGCCGAAGTAATTTTCTGAATCTTTTTAGAAGTACCTATTAACTGCTTCCCTTTGATCATCATTCACGGTAATCAATAGTGTAGAATTAAGGACATCTTCATGGCACGAAACTGTCAAGCAAATCTTCCTAGCCTGCAGGGCTTTGACATGCAGAAAGAAAATTGGAGTACCTGGAAAATGACCTATAGTATAAACTCCATATAGAGTTTAGGATTTAAGGTAGCAGCTCTAACCACAACACCACTCTGCCACCCTTTACAGTGTGTAGTAAAGAAAAACAGACATACAGTTTCACTCACACACTCAGATTTTCTCCTTCCCCTCCTTTATATGTTACCTGCTCTTACCTTTTCACTGGCACATCTGATAAAGGCTATGATAAAGGCCAGATAAAGTGACTTCAGCTGTGACAATTTTGCATCTAACTTGACTTCAGCTGCCTCGGTGGGGGATGGGAAAGCAGGCTGCCTGCTGCCAGTGCTGATTGACACATTTGCAAAACAAAGATGCTGATGACATAAAGCGAGGGAATTTAAGGTGGGCGCATTACAAATATTTTCATAGGCTTCAGGGATTTTAATGTTAATTAGGGAGAGAGATTTAAATGGTGACCTGAGGATGTTCTGTTTTTAGAAGGAGGCACAAAGGTTCTTATAAGACAGATCCTCATTGTGTTTTAACCATTGACTTTAACCTGTTAATTATATTTTTTTATTTATTTGCTGGTTTTAAAATACATCAAAGAGCAGTTTTTTATCAAGTATTTATTGATTATTTATTAATTGAACGCACTGCACATTTAATATGAACAATGATTGGACTTTGTTACAATAAAAACACTGAGCACCTTTGTTATACTTCATTCTTTGCTGTGTTATGTGTCTTAATTGCCCAATCCATCTCGGTTTACAACTATCAATGCCCAAACTCAAATGAGTGATGCCTTTTTCAGGTAATCTGCGCATCACATTTATATAGTGCAATATAAATATGTCCATACAACACTTGTCTTTTTCTGGAGCACTGAGTTACAGTAAATATATTTGATTTAGTTTTACACTATACTTCAGTAGTACTAGGGTGTTGTACCATGTTAGCCATTATGGATATAATGAGAAGTCAAGCATCTTACATGAAGAAGAAGCCTGAGTTGCCTTGAAAGCCTGCATTTCAGTTAGCCAATAAAATATGTCATTTTGCTTAACTTCTCATACTGTACTTCAGTACAAACATAAATATAAAATATGTTTTTTTTTATTTTTATGGCATATTTTTTTTTGTTTTTTTCATGCCCATAATTGTCTTTCTGATGCAGTCAGAATTCATTTTGTAACATTTCCCACCATACTAAATCTACAGTATTAAACCTGCTCACAAAGTGATCTAAGTTAGTATGCAATTTTACTCCCCTTCTGTGACTACAAGAGGCAAACTTCAACTGCACTTAGTCTATATTTTGGTCTACTGCTAGTCTGCAGCAGCACTAAACCTGAAAGCTAATCTTGCTAATGTAATACGGACTAAGACCAGAAAAGAACAGGATCATCCCGAGCTCATAGCACACTGCAACTGGCCCACTGTTTTAAAAGCTTCAAACCAGTATGGTCATATCTCATGTTTTATTTGTTAGCTTTGCTATAAACAAGTTTTGAATAAGTTACTCAGAAAGAAAGTATAAAACAGAGGAATAAAAAGAGAAATGTTGACTTTACCTTTGTACTAATTATATCTATTTTATTCAGCAGTCTTCTTATGCAATTTTAATGTGGTTTTCATTTTTTGTAACTGTTTCTTTGATCTATATCCACTGCATTTCAATGTGCTGCTGAAATAAATGTTGCTGTTTTCCTAACATATTTTCTTCAGACATGTTAGAAGTTTGAATACAAGGCAGGATCCCAAAATAAATGGATGCCTGTCAGCCCTTTCTAAAATAATAATACATATGTGAGGGAATCCATTAAAATGAGGTTAACAATATTATTTGATGTACTGTCTTTTGTGTTCTGTGTACCACTCAGACATTACTTACAAAGTTATATTACTACTTTTATATTAAACCTTTACTTTGTAGTTGGCACTCCTCTACGGTGACTTGCTCAGGTTCACATAGAAAGTCAGAAGTAGAGACTCAGCCATTATCAGTGGGTTCAAGATTCATAGGGATTAGGTTGCACACCCTGTTAATAATAATAATAATAAGGTTTTATTTATGTAGCGCCTTTCACTCAAGGACACTTTACAATTCAATAAATAGATTAATGAGACAATAGAAATTCCATACAAGAAAATGAATAATACTCATTGAAGAGATGTGTTTTTAACAGGAGATTGAAATGAGTAATAGATTTTTCCTCACAAAGGCAGAGAGGAAGAGCACTCCAAATTTTAGGGGCTTCACACTGTTAGAATGTGCTGTGGTCACTTTAAAAGTTTCTGTAAAAAATTCTGACACTTGAAATAAATACATGATTATCTTGGATGTAATATTATTAAGAATTCAAATGTTATTTAGGGGAAACTAAACAGTCTTAGCACAGCAATGTTAAAATTTCTACATTCTATTCAGTGACATAAAAGGGTGAAGTCATACACAACACAGCAATTCACACTGAATTGACTGTCAGAACATCGCAAGGCCTGCCTACAAAGAGCCAATTTAGAATCACCAATGTACCTAACACACACACACATGGATAGTGCAACTAACTTTGTTAATGAATGACTTTCAATTTACATTTCTTACATGTGATATTTATAAATGGGCCATTTACCTTTTGGGCCGTTTTACCATTGAGACTTTTACTTTCAGGATACTGCTCGCCAATGTAGATAGATAGATAGATAGATACTTTATTAATCCCAAGTGGAAATTCACATAATCCAGCAGCAGTATACTGATACAAAAAACAATATTAAATTAAAGAGTAATAAAAATGCATGTAAAAGGAGACAATAACTTTGTATAATGTTAGCATTTACTCCCCCGGGTGGAACTGAAGAGTCGCATAGTGTGGGGGAGGAACGATCTCCTCAGTCTGTCAGTGGAGCAGGACAGTGTATACTTTGTATGAGTACTTTATGACTATACTTCATGAGTGTCAACATCTACCAAGGCAATGACCCTGGAAAAGCATCATCTGTTCATTATTAGCTTCAAAATTCATAGGACTATTCTATTTACTCTGTTTAGGGATTCTGCTTGTCATCAACACAAACAGTTTTTAATTTATTCTTTTTGGGTCAGTACCAGTGTGCCATGAGTTCAGGATAATCCTGTGTTGATCTGGTCATAGTGCAAATTTATGGTAAGAAGACTAGCGTTCAGATTTAGCGCTGTTCAGAGCTGCAGACTAGCAGCAAACCAAGGCTAAGTCTAAGTGCAGTTACAATGTGCTTCTTGCAGTCAGAAAAGGAGAACAAAGTTGCATACTAACTTAGAAAACCTTGTGAGGAGGTTTACTGGTCTTAATACAACAAGGGATGTTACAAAATGAATTAAAACAGACAGGCTGTTACATACAAGAAAAAGCACTAATATACTATTAAAAAATATGAAAACAATAGTTTATATTTGGACTGAAGTATAGCGTGATGCTAAATCAAATATATTTATTTCAATACCATTGAAAAATACAAGCAATACATGGAAATATTTATATTGCGGAATATAAGAAAGAGAAAAACACGGTTCAACATACATTTAACCGTTTATCTTCAGCAAAAAGATATAGGTGTACTTAATTGGAAAGTGAGTGCTAAAAGATGCTGCTAGTTTCTTCCATGCTGTATACCTTTGAAGTGTGGTGTAGGTATCAAAACAAATCAAATTTTCTTTGTCAAATACAGTTGTATACAGTGAAATGCTTAGATACAGAAGCTCAAGAAAAATACAAATATTACAAACCCCCCCCCCGAAATATACATTCGTACTTCTTGCTTTTGCCAGATATATGAGATATCTCGTAATATGTATTATGTAGCTCTTATGCTTTACTGTGATGTTTGCACTGCGATGAGACATTCTCTTCTAATATAGTCCAGCCTCATGACTATGTATTTCAAATTCTTTGGTGACTGTTGAATTATTTTAGTTATTAGGAAAAGCCCAGTACATAATGAATGATACATATCATCTTTTCTGCTACCGTATTATCTATGTAATTGGGAAATACAGTAAGTTACAAAGTGATTATGCTTCAGATACAATTTTATTAATGTGTACCTATCATTGTCATTACTTTCAACATACTTTTCATGCACTCGAAATTGCATGAATAATTGCATGAATTGTTTAGAATAATGACAGCAACACTCATTTCAATCTAATGTAGCTTAGGGACTGCACTTTTTTCCTGTACTCAGTCCCTTTAAATTGAGAAGAATGTTTAGCTGCACATTTTTAATTGAAAGAGAGCTAGACATTGTTGGTGAGCTGCCGTTTTTGGGCAATCAGACATCCAGATGAGCAAACCGCAAAAAAACATGTGGCCAAAACAAGACTAGCTGTGGATTAGTTAATCTTGTTACTGATTTTTTTTTTCCCTGAGGTTCACTGAGACAGCACTTAGACCCGAGGATCTTCTCTTAGTACCATATGACATAGTCTGGTCTTGATCAATTGCTATTCTGGTAGTGTCTCAGATACACTGCAACTGACCCAAAGCATCATCTTCCAGCTTAGTACAAACCTAGGACACAGGGAAAGCAAACCTAACCACTGTGTTACCTAATAAATATTCTAAAATAATGCGATCACTGGGGGCACTCTACCTAAAAAAGGCAACAGACTCGGAATAAAGTGAACAGTTCTATTCATGCAATATAGAAAAAAGTGTTTGATGTTTACACAAATTATTAGACAAAAAAAACAAGAAGGCTAAATTCTCCTTAATCCACAAACGAACCATGGTAACAGTTTGAAATTGGTGGTGATAATTAAGAGTACAACTTAGTCACCTATATGGAATATTTGAACCATTGCAGTATGGATTTACAGTCATACCTACTTATATCAGACAATTGCTAAATGTCCTTCAATGAGGGGCATATCTTTTTAAATCATTCATGCAGTTGAAACGTGGTCAATAATGCTTCACTGTGGGGTTAGTACAATGTAAAATGTGTTCTTAAATTGTACAGTCTAGTAAATAGTAGGTGAATGTTACATCCATGTATTAGGTAATAAACACTAAAACATAATATAAGACTGAAGCTCATGAAAAGAATATAAATGGAAACTTTATGCCAGTAATAGGCAAACCTGGTCCTGGAATTCAACTGTAGCTGTGTTTTTTTTCCTAGAAACATTTTTAAATTAGTCTCTGTTATTAGTTTAACTTATTTAATTAAATCATTCTGTCTAAGTTCTCCTTTTGGAATCTCTTATATAACCGATGGTGTGGGGTGGTTTCATGATGAAATCAATAAAGATACTTACTATTTCTATTACTGCAAATTTTATTTGACAGACGCTGATTTGAGACATACATTTTTTGCTTTTTTACTTCTATTAAGACTCTAAGATCTTAATTGTTCCTTTTTAATTAGCTAAATGCCAATTAACAGTACATAAATATAAAAAGGAACAGTTTCATTTTTCTGTACTAGTCCATGTTCTACTCTTTTCTGCCAATTTATATGAAAACGTCTGCATTATTTAATCCTTGCATACATGAGACTTTTAGGAAGCACTATTACATACATCTGGTCTCATACATATATAAATAACTATAACTGCAAATTTTTATTGAATACTTTATCCCTGAACACTATACTGTACATATTTTTAAACTAATTTTTAATAATTTATTATTTCCTACAAAACCTATAAAATAACAAATTACACAGTTATGTTGTGCTATTTAGTTCAATAATCTCAGACCACTGTTACATTTTAATGGTCATTGTAACATGGCTCCTTGCACACACTGCAGTGGTCAGTTTTTTTGCAGTACAGTGATTCTGAACATATGTGGTACCTGCAGTGTTTTTGTCCATTTTTGCATTGTAAAAGCTGTTTTGTCCGATGTTTTGGGTGGCGATGTTTTGGGTGATGTGGCTTATGCTGTTTCACTCTGTGCTGCTCCTATAGCTAGTTGCTCCTTCACCTTTATTCTCCATCTCCTTGTCTGAGCTCTGCCCCTTTACAATTCCCTGCACAGAACATTTATGATCTCATATATCAGCGGTATCACTCTTCACTGCCTTATTCTGTTGTTCATCCTTTGCCTCCCCACTGCATGCTTCTGAGCCATCATCTGAGTCATCATCTGCCATCAACGACATGACTCTTTCAAGGGTTCTGTGCTGATAAACTTGTCAACATTTCTTTCTTTGGGGATATTTTTCGTACGTGGATTACTTGTTTAGCCGGATGTAATTGTTGACAATTTGGCATTATCCTGGATCTGTCGGTTTTCCGAAACTCTTGCCGGATGTGCTGTCATAGCAGCACATCCAAATGTTCTATGTAAACAAGGATTAGCTCACACACTTAGAAATGTCCGTGCATGGAATTCATTCAGTCATTGCTTCACCGTTTATGAATGAGCAACCAATTGATATCGGTGTGCAAATTATAAGAAGAGAATTTTATATAGAGAGGGTTTTGCACGTTCAGCAAGATCCTCTATTGCTCCCGGAGGAAATTCTTTTCGAAAGATTCCGCTTTAGCCGAGGGGGAATATTGTACCTCAAAGATTTATTAGCACCTTATATTCGAAGTCAAACTAGGCGAAGTCGGGCTCTCACAACCACACAGACAGTATGCATTGCTTTGAGGTTTTTTGCAAGCGGCACTTTTTTATATACTGTAGGCGATGCAGAATATCTATCTAAAAGTGCAGTTTGTCAGGCAATTTGTAAAGTCTGTTTGGCTCTGAAATATTTCCTTCGGCTTTTCATAGTGTTTCCTGGACACCTACATGTGCAGACAATAAAAGAGGCGTTTCATGCCATTGCAGGTAGGTAATACACAGGCAAAAACACCCACAGTTCCATAAAGAATCTCACAATCAGCCTAACATACTCATTACCCAGGATTTCCAAATGTGATTGGGGTACATGGGACTGATCAGAGTGGAGTTTGATCAAACATTAATTGGAAAATGTACCTCTCCTCCTGATGAATAATCAGACACAGTGTCTTCATCAAATATTTGACCTTCGTCAATATCTCATTGGTTAGACACAAGTTCTAGGGATATGACATTCTCTGCAACTGACCCAACAAAAAAAAAGAGGGCTATATGGAACATACCTATGGCACACATTGAGGACAAATATATGCAATGACCATTCTTTACCTGAAATGAAGTGACCACTGCATCCTGCCACTGGTTCTGAGGAGGAGCTTCCCCCTGGAATGCCCTCAGAAACAAGGCGATGGGCATTTTGCTGGACAGCCAACTCTTCTGCAGAGGTTAGGTCTGGACCGCATGGATCTCCACCTGTTTTTGGCTTGTCTGCCTTCTTATTAGCTTTTAAATGAATGTTTTTTATATTATATATGATTCTTTATGTCAACAATTCTTTAAATAGTTATATACCAATATTTACCAGTTTGAAGTATATTCTTGCACTTACCTGTTCCCATGTTCCCCTTCTGCTCACGTTTGATCTGGAATTATGACATATTAAATAATAATTAATCTGACACATAGGAAATGAAACGCTGCATTCAGTAAGTACAATGCACACTACTTAGCATTTAATTTGTAGGCCACTTTTTGCCAGTCGTCTTTTCTGGTTTGGGCTGCATTTGCAGTGTTACCCCTTGTGCATATTAAATCTTGAAATTCTTCATATCCTTCAAGTAAAAGGTCCTGCTCCGCTTGTGTGAAAAAAAAAAAATGCGCCCGTTCTTTCGTCATTTTGTTGCAGCCTATAGACTTGCTGATCATGTTTTCTAGACTCAATATATATGGGCTTTTCAATCAGCATGGGCGCGCACATTCATCTCAGATGATTAGATCCAGCTAGACTAATCTACTACACGGCTGCGTTTGAAAAACCGACTTATCCCGGATGAGTTTCACCGACATTAACTCATCCAAGATGAGGCATCTGATCTTGGATGATTTAAGTGATGTACGGAAAATACCCTCCTTATCTATTACCGCTCTAAATTTGTAAATACCTACATAATAAATAATAAACAGAAACACAATTATAATGAATATATATAGATACAAAGAAATCTTGAGAAAACATGTTTTGTTCAAGTGCTATTTATAAACAGAATACTTAAAATATACATATAGAAATACTGTCACTTTACAGATTCAGATTTTAAACTATTTCAAACTATTTTGTACATTTCTTGCAGTAAAGGCATACCTAGGGAACTGCGACCCCACTGTATCATATGACCCTTTGAGAGATGCAAACATGATGTCACATGTCACCAGACCTAAGGTATGTATACAAGGGTTGATGCTGCCATTTTTTCAAAGCTTAGCCATGAAAAAGTATTTTTACTATGGACACTACAACATTTCATAACATAATTGCCAATGATGCCAAGTGGTATGTGAATCCTTTTCTTTTCACTAATGGCCCATCAACTCAGCATTCTGAAAATACATTCTTACTATCCTACCTCCAAAATCATAAATACCATATGCAATACAGGGTAAGTAAAAGTAAAAAATACATTATTCATTTGCAAACAGCATATAAATGTTTTCATAAATCTTTACTTTAAATGTTAAAGAAAAAAAACTGATTTTATATGTACAGTGGTACCTCGGTATACATCCTTAATCCGTTCCAGATCCTTTGACTTATACCAAACAGGACATATATCTAATGAATTTTTCCTATAAGAAATAAAGGGAAAATGATTAATCCGTTCCCATGAAAAAAAATACTGTTGTTATTGGCATATTATACATTGATGGGGTTGTATAAAATAATTTAAACACTGCTTAATACTAAAATACATAAATACAAAAGCAATTAGATGAAATAAATGAAAATTTAACCTTTTTACTTTTTAATAACGTTTATGTTTTTCACAATCGTAGATACCATCGTTCTCAGCATACGGTATGCAGTAGCCAAGTCACAGATACGCATGCCACCTTCATACTTTTACCAAAAATCAATTCAAATTTACGCGAAAAAACACAAAATCATATGAAAATTCACATAGACTTATAGCGCGGGTTGTTCACTGAATGCTAGCAACTGGCATACTGACACTCGTGGGCAGTCGTGGCTTTGTCTCAATAGAGGTAAGCAAGGGTAGCACGCGGGTTGTTCACTGAATGCTAGCAACTGGCGTACTGATGCTCGTGGGCAGTTGTGGTTTTGTCTCAAGAGAGGTAAACAAGGGTAGCACATGGTGTTCTAGCACACGGGTTGTATTCAAAACAAAGGTCGTATGCCAAGCAAAATTTTTTGCATCCAAACAGGACGTATAACAAGTTGGACTTATTCCAAAGTGGACATATACCGAGGTACCACTGTATTATTATTTATTAGTGAAAAGTAAAAGAAAATTATATCAGCTGGGCACATAAAATAACAAGGGAAGTACAAACCATTTTTTTTTACAAATAATTTAAAAATGTACAATCATTTGTAAATGGCAAGTGGCATGTAAACTTATTATGAAGCATTCTGCCTCAGTAGTCAGCACAGATTCTTTTTGATCAATTGGAAATAAAATAAGAATTGATTTAAAAATTAATATTTTCTACATATAGTATATAGTTAAAAATATCAACCACAATAATATACTTCCTGGAATGGTGACACTTAGTGCACTGGCACTTTATCTATGTCTATCTTCTTGAACATCTTTTGTGTTACCTTTAATGGTGGGGTGGCAGCTGATGTCTCAATTTGTTTACAGTTTGATATGGACCAGGGGGGCATTTTTCGTACCTCGCTTAAATCATCAGAGATTAGATGCCTCATCTTGCGAGTGAAAGTCATAGGGGATAAGTTGGTTTTTCAAATGCAGCTGTGTAGTGGATTAGTCTAGCTGGATCTAATCATCCAAGATGATTGCGCGCGCCCGTGCTGATTGAAAAGCCCATATATTTTGAGTCTAGAAAACATGATCAGCAAGTCTTTGATAGGCTGCAACAAAATGACGAAAGAACGGGCACTTTTTTCACACAAGCAGAGCAGGACCTTTTACTTGAAGGATATGAAGAATTTCAAGATTTAATATGTACAAGGCGAAACACTGCAAAAGCAGCCCAAACCAGAAAAGAGGGCTGGCAAAAAGTGGCCGACAAATTAAACGCTAAGTAGTGTGCATTGTACTTACTGAATGCAGCGCTTCATTTCCTATGTGTCAGATTAATTATTATTTAATATGTCATAATTTCAGATCAAACGTGAGCACAAGGAGAACATGGGAACAGGTTAAAGTGAAGTACAAGAATATACTTCAAACTGGTAAATATTGGTATATAGCTATTTAAAGAATTGTTGACATAAAGAATCATATATAATATAAAAAACATTCATTTAACACTAGAATTACCAGAGCCTACGAAAAAACTCGTAAATCCGTCCCACCTTAAATCGCTTCTTAAATCCCTTGACACCTCTCCGCCAGCGTCCTTTGTCTTCTAAATGTGCTGATAAAGAGAAGGTAGATGCAGCTGGCTATTCCATCCCCCCACCAATTTAGAACGTGCAC
>JANRMT010049829.1:47165582-47198440 GCA_026402145.1 Polypterus bichir lapradei
TATTTTAAAGTCAATCCTGAATGACACAGGCAACCAGTGTAGTGACATCAAAACTGGAGAAATGTGCTCGGATTTTCTTTTTCTAGTCAGGATTGTTGCAAGTGATTTATGTCTTTTTTGGGTAGTCCTGAGAGGAGTGCGTTACAGTAATCTAGTCTACTGAAAACAAAAGCGTGAATTAATTTCTCAGCATCTTTCAATGATATAAGAGGTCTAACTTTTGCTATGTTTCTTAAGTGAAAAAATGCTGTCCTAGTGGTCTGATGAATATGCGATTTAAAATTCAGATTACAGTCAACAGTTACCCCTAAGTTTTTTACTTCCGTCTTAACTTTTAATCCTAATGCATCAAGTTTATTTCTGATAACCTCATTGAATCCATTATTGCCAATTACTAAAATTTCAGTTTTCTCTTTATTTAGTTTGAGAAAATTACTATTCATCCATTCAGAAATACCAGTAAGACATTGTGTTAGTGAATCGAGAGAGTCGGAGTCATCAGGTGCTATTGATAAGTACAGCTGTGTGTCATCAGCATAGCTGTGGTAGCTCACGTTGTAACCTGAGATAATCTGACCTAACGGAAGCATATAGATTGAGAACAGCAGCGGACCCAGGATAGAGCCTTGTGGAACACCATATCGGATATCATGTGTCTTTGAGATGTGATTACCACAACTCACAAAGAAAAGGAGTGGAAGGCAGCAATGCATAGAATACACTCGTGCTCCATATGTGCAAAGCAATCATTCAACTTAAAATCTTTTATTAATCACATTTATCTCATTTAAAATTGTCCAAAATGTATCCAGGGCAAGATTGAACCTGTGAACGTTGGAATCTAGCTACAGTCTCAAAAGGCCACATGTTTTGGATATGTACCATATTAAAATAATTCTTTAATTCCTCTCAGACAGCCTTGGTGTCACAATCACTCCTAACCTATAACAGCTGTGTTTGATGTACTCCCAGATGGGCTTAAAGTGGAGAAGGACAAATTGATTGTAATTGCCTTTACTACACTACTAACACATAGACTTATCTTGCTCAACTAGAAGAATCCCAGTCCACCTGTTATAAGTCACTGGGTAACTGATGTTCTCTACTTTTTCAATTTGGAAAAAAATAAATTCTCACACAGAGGATCTGTTCAAAACCTTTTTAAAAAATGGCAAGATCTAAATAATCAGCTCTTAGAATAAGAACGATAACAGGGAAAAGGACATTCTCCATTCTTTGTTGTTTTTAAAGATTTTCTCATGTTGTAGTCTCTCCTCTCTTTCTCTCGGGCAGGGGTTGAATTCTGGTTTGTTAAATTCAACTTGATTGTATGGAATGTTGATTTCTTTACATAAAAAAGACTTAATTCCCAGATAAAAGAGAAAAGTTTGTCTTTTTAACTGTCAGCAATTTAAATTAAAAGTTTAGTCTGTTGTTTTTATACAAAAATATCTATCTCTCTATTATGACAGTGAGCATCTTAGGTAAAGTTTATTAGTCTTTGTTTAGATATAAGTGAACTACCCTTCTTTATTATCTTCCCAAGATCACTTATCTGGATGTTGCCAAATCCATTCCTTCTATGGTTACCCTAGGCAGGCAGCCTCCCTGGGCAGGCATAACTCCCTGGAACTTCCCACATACCAGAGTTTTATTACAAATCGAGATTTTATTCCACTAGGAAGTGAAGAAGTTCAGAGAGTGGAGGATACATAAAGCTAAAGAAATAGCGGAATGGAACTGGAAGACCAACTAAATCTTGCTGCTAGCTTTGGCCTTCATTTACAGATATGAAGCCCTGCCTATCATGTAAGATAACCCTTCTATATATGCATGTACCATTCTCCTAACATCATCAAAATCTGTCTTGTCTTCAGCATAGTCTTTCTTTCTCTCATTATCGAACCAACTAACAACTTCAGTGTAAGCTCAAGATTTGTTCTGGCCAAATGCATCTATTAAACCACTCCACTGCATAAAAAAATGTTCCAGGTTAAGGGGCACCCCAGTTTTAGCTTTACAGACACCAACAGGAAAACTTCCTCTAATGGCCTCTGGTGCCATTTAGAGCAATTCAGGTTATACAGTATGTTTGCTTTGTTGATGAAATACATTTTTGTTGAACTACATAGTTTGTTTTAAATGAGAGAAGACTATGTTAGCTGTGCCAGCATCTTATCTTATTGAGCTGTTTGTTTTTTTTCTCTCACAGGGTATGTGCTTTGCCTAAATAAGGGAGCAGTTTTCCTCAGATTCTTACAACTCTTTCCCTACAGTGGCACATCCTGCTTTGCATTTTAATTGCATTTTGCCCAATATGCTGCAGTATGTGTTGCTCTGTTGAGTAAGAGGAGACTGGGCGGTCTCATGGTCTGGAATCCCTACAGATTTTATTTTTTTCTCCAGCCGTCTGGAGTTTTTTTTTGTTTTTTCTGTCCCCCCTGGCCATTGGACCTTACTCTTATTCGATGTTAATTAATGTTGATTTATTTTGTTTTCTTATTTTGTCTTTTATTTTTCTATTCTTTATTATGTAAAGCACTTTGAGCTACTGTTTGTATGAAAACGTGCTATATAAATAAATGTTGTTGTTGTTGTTGTTGAGTAGCAAAACGTCTACTATACTCATACTTTATTGAACCATTTGAGAACATTTGGGATAGACCTTACATAGTCTTTGTTCAGATTTTAAGAGATCCTTGGTTCTTAGCCCGGCAGAATGGGGCATGTGCTTTTAGTGCACACTTTTTATTTCTCCTATGTCACATCTTTTATGTGGAATATGAATTGTGCACTAATGAGACTGCATTAACAGTACATGTATGGTAGTACTGTGAATGCAGTCTCACTAGTTCATTGCATAGTTTGATCATAATGCCCCTTGACTTGTATTCAGCAGCTTTTAGGATATAAGTTATTATTTTGCCTTTTTAATAGCTTCTGCGTATTGCCTGAAGGATGAGGATGATCCTTTAACATAAAAACCTAAATCCTTTTCAGTGTGCTGCTTGAAGGTCAAAGCCTTCCTCTTCATAATTAATGCTTCTTTCAACTACATGTTGTACTTTTGACTTTTCATACTTATTACAATAAATTTAAGAGAATAAACACAAATAAAGTTGCAAGGTCAGACAACATTTATAGCAGAGTTTTCAAAGATGTTAATTATTACATATACAAAAAAACTATAACATGCTTTTCAAAAGTCACACAAAAGGCAAAATTCCAAGCATTGGAGGTTTCTTAGTATTATACTAAATATGAATCTCAGCTTTTCACATTTTCTTAGACTTCACTGTGGCTTTTATAAAAAAAAGCTTAGAATTTACCTTGTACGTGAATTTTCCAAAGATAATATGGGAACTGGAGTAAACCCTAAAGGACCATTCTAAATTGCAATGTGATGCCAGAAAGTTAATCTCAAATACAACTGTACGCACACTATTAGTGTAGCTTTAGACAAAAAAAATAACAAAATAAGACACACTGTTAGCGCTTAAATCAAAGATGTTACAAAATTCCAAAAGAAAAAGAAAGCATAAAACAAAAGTAAATTCAAAATTCCAAGAAACACCAAAGGCAAAAGCCCAAAGAAAATATATTTAAACGATCAAAATGCTCCTTAGTGTTTTGACTATTTGTTCTTTCCTTACAATACTCCTTGGTTTGCTCTTAAATTTCTTTTGCTTGGTTTCTTCTTCTTTCGGCTACTCCTGTTAGGGGTTGCCACAGCGGATCATCTGCTTCCATCACCTGCATGTCCACTCTCACCACATCCATAAACCTTCTCTTAAGCCTTCCTTTTTTTCTCTTGCATGGCAGCTCTATCCTTAAGATCCTTCTCCCAATATACTCAGCATCTCTCCTCTGCACATGTCCAAACCAATGCAATCTTGCCTCTCTGACTTTGTCTCCCAACCGTCCAACCTGAGCTGACCCTCTAATGTACTCATTTCTAATCCTGTCCATCCTTGTCACACCCGATGCAAATCTTAGCATCTTTAACTTTGCCACCTCCAGCTCTGTCTCCTGCTTTCTGGTCAGTGCCACCGTCTCCAACCCATATAACATAGCTGGTCTCACAACCATTCTGTAGACCTTCCCTTTCACTCTTGCTGATATCCGTTTGTCACAAATCACTCCTGACACTCTTCTCCACCCATTCCACCCTGCCTGCACTCTCTTTTTCACCACTCTTCCACAATCCCCATTACTCTGTACTGTTGATCCCAAGTATTTAAACTCATCCTCCCCTGCCAGCTCTACTTCTTGCATCCTCACCATTCCACTGACCTCCCTCTCATTTACACAATGTAGTCTGTCTTGTTCTTACTGACCTTCATTCCTCCACTCTCTAAAGCATATCTCCACCTCTCCATGGTCTCCACAACCTGCTCCCTACTATCGCTTCAGATCACAATGTCATCAGCAAACATCATAGTCCACGGGGACTCCTGTCTAATCTCATCTGTCAACCTGTCCATCACCATTGCAAATAAGAAAGGGCTCAGAGCTGATCCCTGATGTAATCCCACCTCCACCTTGAATGCATCCGTCATTCCTACCGCAGACCTCACTACAGTCACACTTCCCTCGTACATATTCTGTACAACTCTTACGTACTACTCTGCCACTCCTGACTTCCTCATACAATACCACAACTCCTCCAGAGGCACCCTGTCATATGCTTTCTCCAGTTCCACAAAGATGCAATGCAACTCCTTCTGGCTTTCTCTATCAACACCCTCAGAGCAAACATTGCATCTGTGGTGCTCTTTTTTTGGAATGAAACTATACTGCTCCTTACTAATCACCTCACTTCTTAACCTAGCTTCCACTACTCTTTCCCATAACTTCATGGTTTGGTTTGGTTTAGGTTTATTTGTCACTTGTAGGTTAACACAACAATGGGTCAACATACAATGAAATGTGTATGACGAGAAAAACAAGTCACTCAGCCTAGATCCAATAAAGCTAAAAAATAATTTAAAAAAATAATAAAAAATTTCAAGTTAAAAATAGACTGGCTATATAAAATAAAATGTGTGCATTTTAAAAGAAGTTATAGAGCAATATGAGTTGAATGAGCAGCAAGTACAAATGACAGTTATTGCACAGATAATGTTTTATAAGTACAGATACATATTCCATAAAGTGCAGATGCATGTTCCAGTTAGTATTCAGAGTGTATGCAGGTACAGTTTGTGTGTGAGTAGTGCAATGTAGATGTAATGCAATGTAGGTGTAATGTAAGTGTATGTAAGTGTTCAGGTGTTGCTGTTGAGGGGTTGAATGGCCTGGTGGTAAAAACTGTTCTTAAGTCTTGTAGTCCAAGCAGCCAGACTCCTGTATTGTCTGCCAAACGGTAACAAGGAGAACAGCTGGTGTGCTGGATGGCTGTGGTCCTTTATAATGCTGCTTGTCTTACGCAAGCACCGATGGAGGTAAATGTCTTCAATGGCAGGGAGACTGTTGCCTGTGATGTGCTCTGCTGCCTCTGCAAACTTGATGATGGTGTTTGTGCTGTGTTTTGCAACACAGTCGTGGGTGAACAAGGAATACAAGAGGGGGCTAAGCACACAGCCCTGCGGCGCTCCTGTGTTTAAAATGAGTGATGTGGATGTGTGTTTGCCAACTCTCACCACCTGGGGCCTGTTTGTGAGGAAAGAGAAAATCCATCTCCAGATGGTCATCCCCAACCCAAGGTCGTCAAGCTTCAAGATGAGTTTTGAGGGGATGATGGTGTTGAATGCCGAGCTGTAATCTATGAACAGCATTCTTACATATGTATTTCCTCTTTCCATGTGGGTGAGGGCAGTGTTTATTGTTAGCGCAATAGCATCCTCTGTAGATCTGTTTGCTCTGTAAGCAAATTGGAGAGGATCCAGCGTGTTGGGGAGGGAGGAGCAAATGTAACCTTTGACCAGTTGCTCGAAGCACTTCATAATGACTGATGTCAGTGCAACCGGGCAATAGTCATTCAGACAGGAGACCACCGGTTTCTTTGGGACAGGAATGATGATGGATGCCTTGAAGGCATACTGTGGCTCTTCAATTTTATCCCCCTATAGTTACTACAGTCCTGCACATCCCCCTTATTCTTAAATATCGGCACCAGTACACTTGCTCTCCACTCCTCAGGCATCCTCTCGCTTTCCAAGATTACATTAAACAATCTGGTTAAAAACTCCACTGCCATTTCTCCTAAACACCTCCATGCTTCCACAGGTATGTCATCTGGACCAACGCCTTTTCCATTCTTCATCCTCTTCATAGTTGTCTTTACTTCCTCCTAGCTAATCCGTTGCACTTACTGATTCACTATCTCCACATCATTCAACCTCTTCTCTCTCTCGTTCTCTTAATTCATAAGCCTCTCAAAGTACTCTTTCCATCTGCTCAACACACTCTCCTCGCTTGTGAGTATGTTTCTATCTTTATCCTTTATTACTCTAACCTGCTGCACATCTTTCCCAGCTTGGTCCCTCTGTCTAGCCAATCAGTACACGTTCTTTTCTCCCTCCTTAGTGTCCAGCCTTTCATGCAACTCATCATACACTTTTTCTTTAGCCTTCGCCACTTCTCTCTTCACCTTGCACCTTATCTCCTTGTACTCTTGTCTACTTTCTGCATCTCTCTGACTATCCCACTTCTTCTTTGCCATCCTCTTCCTCTATATACTCTCCTGTATTTCCTTATTCCACCACCAGGTTTCCTTTTCCTCCTTCCTCTGTCCAGATACCATGTCAAGCACCCTTCTTGCTGTCACCCTTACTACATCTGCTGTAGTTTTCCAACTGTCTGGTAATTCTTCACTACCACCCAGTGCCTGTCTCACCTTCTCCCTAAACTCAACCTTGCAGTCTTCCTTTTTCAAATTCCACAATTTCATCCTTTGCTCTGCCCTTACTCTCTTCCTCTTCTTGATCTCCAATGTCATCCTACAGACTACCATCCTATGCTTGCTTAACTACACTTTCTCCTGCCACTACTTTGCAGTCTTCAATCTTCTTCAGATTGTCTCTTCTGCATAGAATGTAACCTACCTGTGTACATCTTCCTCCACTTTTGTACGTCACCCTATGTTCCTCACTCTTCTTAAAATACGTATTCACCACAGCCATGTCCATCCTTTTGGAAAAATCTCCTATCCTCTGACCTTCTTCATTCCTCTCCTTGACACCATACCTACCCATCACCTCCTCGTCTCCTCTGTTCCCTACACCAACATGTCCATTGAAATCCGCTTTGATCACCACTTTCTGTCCTTTGGGTAGACTGTTCATCACTTCATCCAACTCACTCCAAAAATCTTCTGTCTCATCCATTGCACACCCATCTTGCGGGGCATATGCACTAACAACATTCATCATAACACCTCCAATTTCCAGCTTCATAATCATTATTCGGGTGGCACAGTTGTGCAGTGGTACTGCTGCTGCCTCGCAGTTAGGAGACCCGTGTTCGCTTCCCGGGCCTCCCTGTGTGGAGTTTGCATGTTCTCCCCGTGTCTGCGTGGGTTTCCTCCGGGGGCTTCAGTTTCCTCCCACAGTCCAAAGACATGCAGGTTAGGTGGAATGGCGATTCTAAATTGGCCCTAGTGTGTGCTTGGTGTGTGGGTGTGTTTGTGTGTGTCCTGCGGTGGGTTGGCACCCTGCCCAGGATTGGTTCCTGCCTTGTGCCCTGTGTTGGCTGGGATTGGCTCCAGCAGACCCCCATGACCCTGTGTTCGGATTCAGCAGGTTGGAAAATGGATGGATGGATAATCCTTACTCTGTCTGACACTCTTTTCACCTCCAGAACACTCTTGACATACTGTTCCTTCAGAATAACCCGTACTCCATTTCTCCTCCCATCCACACCATGATAGAACAATTTGAATCCACCATCGATCCACCTGGCCTTACTCCCCTTCCATTTAGTCTCTTGCACACACATTATATCAACCTTCCTTCTCTCCATCATATCGGCTAACTCATACTGCCATACTACCAACATTCAAAGTTCCTACCCACAGTTCCACTCTCTTTACCTTCCTCCTCTCCACGGACACGTTTCCGTCTTCTTCTTCTCCTTCGGCCAACATTAGCCCAATTTCCGCCAGCACCCTGTTGACTAACAGTATTGGTGGCGGTCGTTGTTAACTCGCATATTGATTTGGCAAAATTTTACACCGGATGCCCTTCCCTTCCCTTCACTTGCTTGGTTTACTTTTCTGTATCAATGTGTTAAAATGGTAATGACACATATACAGTAAGTCAAAAGTTATTTTGCCTCTATCAGAATTATATTAAACAAAATACTTATTTATAAAGATACATTAGATTTTTAAATGTGTAAAGGCATGCCCATTATTTATATTGTAGATACTGTATTTGAACTAACTAAACATGGGTAACAGGTTTGAAAGGCAGAGTATAAATATTTGTTATTTCTATTATTATCCCATTAAATTATTTGTTAATAATATGCAGAATTCCCAAAGTGACAATCATAATGTCATTTCTGGTCCACTCCAGTACAAAGATGAATCCCAATAACAACCCTTCCTTTACCCCTTTAAACCGAATAACCAAGGACCTTTTACCCCAGATATTTTTTTTTTTAAATGTATTTATATGTATAGCAGCTAATTACCTTGATGTGAGCAAAGGAAAAGCACTGCTGACATAGCATCTCTCCTTCATATGCATATAAATTTTGCACTGAATTTGGGCTAAATGTTTTAATGGAATATCAAAACATTGATTGCTCTCTATGGTCTATGTGAACCAAAGAGTTATAAAGTAAAAGGCTATTTATTTGATTCCAGGACCCAAGTCATTAACAGCTGTTATGGCTTTAGCCCTTGAACCTTGGTAAGAAGGGGCCATTACTGTACATCAAGCAGAGTATAATCTAAAGAATGTTTCTGGGTTGATTAACTACTCTGCACTGCTTGTGAAAGACGTGTGTTTTGGCAGGGGAGGGGTGATTATAGGAGATGGTATAGTCTGGTGAGCTCCTCGGAGTCCTTTCTCTCTTGCTTTGTTTACTGCTAAGGTCAAATCTGAATCCCCATAACCAGTCAGAAAATCAGTGGATGCTCACAGTCTACAGTTTAGGAGGAAAGGATGACAGAAAAATATGGAGGTCATACTGTGAGTCTGAAAACAACTTCAACTAAATGGTCTTTATTAATATAGGACTAGATATTAATTTCCTTACTTATTTGCTTCTCATATTTACAGTAATATTGATTATATTAGATAGATGGATAGATAGATAGATAGATAGAACTTTATTTGTACCCATTAATATAAATAACGGTAAAGTTAAATTAAATTGTTATCAACCATTTCCTTAAAAGCATTTAGTTTTTGGATATATGTAAAATACGGATATAAAAAAATCATCTTGAAATGGGCAAATTTTAAATTGACTAAACATTTCAGTTTTTCAAAATAACTTTTGTAATAATCATGCTGTAATTTATGGTAATTTAATTACTTATTTAATTCTGGTATCATTCATTTATTTTAGCTACAAACACCCTGAAAGAGCAATAGAAAGCCACCATCAGGCATTAGTCTCTCCCCAACTATTTATGAAGATGGTGTAATTTACTTTGAAAATGTCATTTACAAGAAAACGGGCAATCCCTCGGCTTCCAGTTTTTTCACCTTGAAACAGGATTACATCTGTAGAAACGAACAAAGAAATGCTGTGGTGAATATTTTACTCATATGTAATGAAACTCTTTTAAACAGTCTGCCACCTTTGGGATGCTTCCTTTCATAAATATAGGAAATAACTGCCTTTTGGAGTTTACGTGCATTGTTACATTTGCAAATATATCAAAAGCAGTCCAAGATTGGATTTTATTTTTTACTCTCACAGGTGGCTAATTTTAATGAGACGGAATGCTTGCAATTCCCACATCAGTTACTTCGGCAATTTTTCAAACAAATGCTATGAATTTGTAAATATAATCAGGGTATGAAAGGTGTTTAACTTTCCTCACCTGTCCCGACCTCCACTATAATGCTAATCACTCCCAGGATACATGGGAAATGAGTACAAGAGAAGAAGACACAAAAATCACCTTGAAAATCTAGTTGACCTGTTCCTAATATGCTCCGCACATGGACAGTAGACATACTGCTCTCACTTTGGGTTAACATCCCATTTCAAAGTAATGCAGTTTAGCAGACGTCTGTCCTTGGATGGTAAAAACTAATTGCCTGTTTAATGAAGACATAATAGATTGGGATCTTAAAACATGCTGTGATGATTATTGTTGGATTGTGTATAAGGGTGTAATTATAAGAGACTAACACAGTTAAACGCTGCTACTAAATAGCACTTCATTTTTAGTGTCATGCTGGCAACATCACCAGGTCAAAAAGCAGCCTTATCTAAGTTTTCTACTTAGATATTACATTTATGAAATGTTGTTATGTAAATTGATGCAAGTGATTTTATGGTGCTATTACGCAGTATGCAGAATGTACAGAAATACCTATTTGTACTTGATTGTGATTAGACTTAAGAAGAATTACAAAACAAAAACAGGACATTTTTCAGATATCTTTTCAGAACGCTCTAAATTGTTCTAACAAGTTCTATGAACATTAATTTCTTAAGAATGGAAAATAAAGAAAATCAAATGCAATTAAACTGGGGAGTCCAGCCAGCCGATGCTTCTTACATTTGAATGTGCAAATTTCAATGGCAGACATGACCACTTGAGGGCAGCAAAGGACTATAATAATGAACAAAAAATAAAGACCTCTAGCTGATTAAAAAAAAAAAAAACAGTCAAATAAGAGGACTTTGATTGCTAGTAAGCACTACGATCAAATTAGGAGATATGTCAATCACTTTACATGCTGGGGCAATGAATGTTAAAAACAACTTAGTCTGACATTGTTACTGAGCCATCTAAAATATGCATCTAGAAAACTTTTTTTTTTGTCTTATTTGGAATAAGGTAAAAACAGATACTAGAATTCTGGGCTCTGCTTCCATGGTTTTACAAAAAAAAGACAGAGAGAGAAAGAGAGAGAGGTGAGAAATCTGCTTTATTAAACAAAATGTATGCATTTACCTTTCTTGATTAAGTTAAATTTGATGTTCTGTAATAGATCCACTACAAATATGTTTAAGTGAACTATGACTAGCATTTCATTTCAGTTAAAATAGGTTGCACTGCACTTTGTGTAGTTTTGTTCAATGTTTTATGCTGTTGTCTATTCAATAAAACGCTAAAAATACATTTTTTGAAGAATAAGAAAATGTTACAGCTGTCAGCATTTGTCAGGACTCACTCTCATAAAATATTGATCCCACATTGTGAACTGGCACTGTGCGTAGCTCTGCAGTGTAGACGTCCAAGTGTATGTCTGCCTTTAAGTGTGTGTGCGTATAAATGAAAAGGCATCTTTGTTAAGCTGCAAAAGTCATCGTCACACAATCTTGTTTCCAAAGTAAAGAATGAAACAGAAAACTAGTGTTGTTTAAAAATAAGATTTGTCAGAAATGAAACATTTTATTCCCTTTAATTCTTTCTTGTGGTGTTTTGTTCTGCATGGGATTTAGAAGAAATAAAATGATGCTATAGTGGAAACTCATTTTTTCTGCATTTATCTGAGTGCCCACATATATGTGAACATTTTTATTACAAGGGAATCCTAAAGTTTAAACATTCTGGTTACTCATATTTAGATGTGTATTGTATTTTAAGGTGGAACACAGATTGTTTTTGTTTCTAGTGATGAATCCAGAAATGCATTAATTACCTTTGTTTAAAGGGCTTGTACAAAACCCTGAAAGTCAATGCCATGTCCCTCTAATGGCATCAATCAAAATGTATGGATGCATACTTGAGGTTGTAAGTGTATGTATCTCCTGCTGATGCATTACATTTTTCTTATAGATGAGATAAATACAATAGGCAATAGAAGATGTATTGCAATAATTGGTAACCAGGGGCCAGGGTTTATGTGCCACTTGCTTCGAAAAGGGAAGGTCAGCATTGAGTAGTGTGGCATACTGTCTTGTCCTCACCGTAACCTACTTGTTTAATAGGGACAGGGGATTAGTGATACAAAAAAGTCTTTGAACTGGCCTTGATACATTCATTAAACTGAGAAGAGCTTAAGTATTCATCCCAGTAAAACAGACAACTGCACCTCGAAAGAAAGGCAGCTAGCTGCAGGATTGCTTTAGCATACTGTATAATTTATGGGTTGGTGAGTGCCTTCAGAATGCCTGCTGGTTTTTCTCTTTTTCTTTCATTGGGAATCCAAAAATTCAGTGATGCAATTGAAAAAGTAAAGCCATCTCTCTATGTTTATTGAATGTTTCTGTCGAAAAAAATTATACAAAATAAATCTTTTCCTTTATAGAAAGATTCAGTTAAAAAAAGGAACATTTTCCTTTGAAAAGAGGTTTATCAAAATAATCAATATTCATTTGGTAAAATATAAATTTTACCAAAATCATACAATTTATTTTTACGTGGCATATACTCACAGTACTTTACACAGTAGAAAGTCAAAAATAAAATTTATTATGATTATATCACTGATTGTATGATTGCTTATATAAAAGTCAATGGAAAAGAAAAAAAAACAACAATGGATCTGCTGCACCTCATTTGAATGTATGGCATGTCAGGCAGCATGAGCAATTTCATTAACAAGGGCTCGTTATTTTAAGGTTTGAACAAATACATTAAAATAACTAATGAATACAAATATATGTTTGTTTGTAATACTGGAATTATTTGAAAAAATATGTATAGAACATTTTATGAAAATTACTATTCAAGATTTACAGATGAACTAAAGCAGTTATTGCATTTTATAACACTTTAAAAAAGAAAAATATATAATTTATTTTATAGACCAATACTGCATTGAAGCATGTTTGCAGTGCAGAATTTTTAACACTCAGACGTGTGCCACTTCATAATATTTTGCTTTTGCCTGCTGCTTTTGAAAAGTTTAATCAAGTTTGAATTCTGTGCTGTGCTGAATTATTTATAAACAGAAAAGTTGGTTTAAGTGTAGAGCTCAGCCCTTGCAGGATTAAAATTAATTTGTGAAAGGTATAATAGATCCAATCTGCACGAGGCAGAACTGCTACACACCTTGAGTGTTGCCAGAATCACAATCCAATTAAGCAGTCTGAAAGCAGTAATATAGGAAATCGACAAAATAGTTGCATTTACTGTAAGATTAATAACTACAATTTCAAACAAAAAAATTATTTTAGACAGTAGAAACTATATTACAAAAAAAAAAAAAAAGATTTAAACAATGTTGGGTTAAAAAAAGTCTGGCTTAAAAGAAAAGGGTTCAAACGCCCCTTGGAATTTGGACAACTGTAATTTTCAGCTACAAATCACACATTTTTTGCAGTGTGTATTGTTCAGTAAAGAGACCCTGGACTCTGCAGTATGAAGAACCTGCAGACGTCTTCCTCTTAAGTGCAATATTTTCCTGCACACTGCCATATTCAGTGCTATGCCAGATTAGATTTGATCTATGAAATGGATTATACAAGTTGCTCTTTAAATATTCTGCCAGTTAACCTTTAAAACTAGGTAAAAATAAGCTAATTTCGTGCTGTTTTTTATTTTATAATATTCTACTCTCTATCTGTCATCTGAAAAAGATTTATTTCCTATGTGATATGATAATGCTCTTTTGAATTATGGTAAAAATATGGCAGAAATGTAAAGAACATTAAGAATACATAAAATTATCTCTACTACAGTCACCTTCATCAGATCATCAAAGTACTTTAAGGGTTATAAATATCATTTAATTTAGCTTTAACTGCGTACCATATGAAGCACATCATTTAAAAGTTTATAAAGACAGATTGACAAACAATATCAGTCCATTGCATTTGAGAGTGCTGAGTAAACCTGCGTGCCTGTAGAAAGACATGTTTCTCTTCAGAAATGAGCATCAGATATTTACAGATGTATTTCAATCTCCACAAAAATGATTTAAAGTGACTTAGATGATAACCTAGTGTTTTTTTTGTTTATGAAGATATGAATAAAATATTAAGTTGGTAGGGTTCAGATTGTGTAGGAGAAAAAACTCAGTTTGCCAACATTATGGCCAAATGACTTCCACAAATTTAAAATATAAATTAGACTAAAATGTTTTTTTAGGCTGTTTGGTAAAGGAATGAAAATGGGTCAAAATGTGTAATATGTAGATAAAGTATTTGTAAAGCAATTATAACATAACATATTCCAATCTGCCTAATCCTGTTGAAGGATGCAGGCCTATTCTGGCAACATTGGGAGCAGCTAATCCCAAAGAGGGTACCAGTCCAACACAGAGCCTACTCATATGCACACCCACCTTTCCACAGAACCCAATTATCCCAACCCACTTGTCTGCGGAATGATAAAGGAAGAGTGGACTGCTTGGAGGAAAACCCATGCAGGTATGGGGAGAAGCTGAAGGATGGTGAATCTGTGTCGGTGTAAAGCTAACCACTGCACTGCCATACCATCCTGACAATTCTCAAAGAATTAAATAAAAGAAGGAAACAGACATGTACGTATGTTGTAGCTGATTTTCTGCAATGTTGCTGTTTTTATCAAATTAAATACTGTATGTATTTAGAAAAACACTGATTAAAATTACGGAATCATTTAATTTTATGTTATTTTCTTTACATATGTAGAGTATGCATATGTTTACATGACAGTTGTATATGTATATTAATTTTTATATTTTTATATATACCTATTTTTGTATATATACTTTTCACATGGGACATATGGGTATTGGTGAAAATTTTTCTGTCAGTTAATCACGTAGTTAAAAACTATGTATTATGTTCACTCAGATTGTCTTTTTTATGACACTAAATTTGTTTGGAGATCAGAAACAGTTCTATGCAATAAATCTGCAAAAACAGAGGAAATCAGGAAGGGGGCAAATACTTTTCACGACACTGGATTGTCTTAGAAAATGTGACAAGATGCTATGAATAGGTGGGGTCTCCCCAAGATTCCTGTTTATTAGCTGCAAAGATAGTAAAGTTACAAAAAATATAGAAAAAAAGAAAAACCAGTCATAGGTGAGGTTCTTTCTATAGCACTTCGAGGCCTGATATGGCTCTAACACTTGAACCCTAAACTGAATGCCGACTTCTGGCTACCGCAGTGTTTATATGGATTAGGTGCCAAAAGACGCAGGACTTCCAGAAGCCACAACAGGAAGCAGGACTTCCAGAGGCCGCTGGAGGTGTTGTCAGTACTACTCATTGGACTCCTATTCCCCTCTCTTGGGCTAGAAGAGGAAGAGCAGTTAGCACAGGCTCTGTCTCACGATTCCTTCCTACGGCACACTCCCTCATCATGCGCTTATGACAATATATATACTGTATCTCAATGCTGTCAACTTCTTAAACATAGTTAAAAGGGTACAGTTTTTTTTTTATTTTGTCTAGTGTCCTGAAGTAGGTACAGTTTAAATATAAAAAGACTCAGATTTATACACCTTGGATAGCAGTGCTTCCTTACAGCTCAATGGAACTAGGTTCCAATTAAAACATCACCTTATTCTGCTGATTATCTCCAGATTATTTTAGTAGATTAGTCTAAACTAGCTCACTGGATTGGTTTGTGTGTGTGCCCTGTATTTGTGACTCATCCATGGTTGGCCCCTTTCATGCACCTGTTTCTGTAGGAATTGTCTCCATTTAGTCTCCAGCTGTCAGTCTTTTAAGGAAAAAATGGACAGGTAAAGTGGATGGATAAATGTAATGCAGCTGCATTGCTATGTTTCAGAACTCACTATGTAACATTCTCAAACTGGCTAAATTAAATTCAACGTTGTGAATGAATGCAGCCAAACCTTTTGAATTACCTTTCCAGTCCCTGGGTTAGGAAGAGAATATGTGTATTTATTTATTCATTTATTCACATATCTGGAAAATATTAACAATACTGTGTAAAACATTTAAAAATGCTTTGATTTTTAGGTGTTTCACTTATTATTAAAAAAAATGTAAACTCAAAAAATGAATTTATTTTTCAAGCTCCAATAATGAAACTGTATAATTTAAAGGTTGTGCATCACACAAATTCATTTAGGAAACTTCTTTGTAAACTGTTAATAAACATGGGAAGATATTTGTTTTGCACCTTTATGACCTTTTTGAACGCTCAAATGCTTTGCTGTTTGTTAATCTTCACTTGATCAAAAGTGACTAAATGAATGAATAGCATGAACGTGGGTCTTCCATTCTCTCCACCTCCAACTGTGCCCTTTTCATAAGACACTGACAGCAAATTTCATGACAGGCATAACATTCAAAAACAAATCTGTCATCATTTTACATCAAGAAGGCATGCATGATGAATGCAACACCACTGACTTTATTGGCAGAGGCCACATCTTATTATTCTGGTAGATGCACATCTTTCTCCTGGCTGGCAGCAGGCAATGCAGAGAGTGTAAGTCGCTGAAAGCACATTCTGCATTAGCTGACGGTAGGGACAATGGCAACAGATGCAAACACACATTTGAGAGCTGAGGGCATTCTTGCTATCGAGAGCGCCAGGACTCAACAGCTGTCGATTGAGTCTTCTTTGGGAATTTGCGGCTGTGGCAATTAGCAAACTCCATTTAACCTTGATGAGTTCAATTTCATTCCCATAGAAAACAGCCCCTGATAGTTACAAGAAGTCCTGGGATAGCTGTAGTATATAAAACATCCAAAAGCCATCAGAATTAATTTCTTTTGATATATTCCTTCTCGTGCAAAGCAGTACAGCACAAAGGCATTTGCTTAGCCCCTGTATTGTCACCGAGACTCATTGCTGACAGCACTTTCAGCAGCAGTTTCAGCTATTAAGGTTCACCTCTTTTGGCATGGCAGGTGCCAGCTGGTAAGAAAAGATATACTGTGCATGAAGAATGAAATAGGTCCTGGCCTGCAGCCTTTTGTGAACTGGAGTTGTGTCATTTAGTGACTTTCAAGTTTATATACTTTGTGCCTTTCTCTATTGTTTATTATCAAAAAAGACAATATTCCCATTCTGTTTAATGTAACCAAACATTCACTACCTTTCAGGTTGCTTATCTGAATAACTAATTATTCTAATCATGCTAATGCACTTCTCTATTTCTATAATGTTTATTTCAGAGCTCTTTTTCAATTATGACATTTACTGTATTTGATTATTTTTTTCTGAATCTATATTTTTTCATATTCAAAGTGATTTTGATAATTTTTTCATTTTTATGATAAACAAATGAAATAGATAAACAAAAAATATTTTATCATTTTCATCTAGCCCACATCATTTATAAGTATAATAACCTCGGCAGAGTATATAATGGAAGTTGAATCATTTGCCATCTGCATCATGTAGCTAATTTCATTTTTGCTCACTTTTGCCGGCACATAGCTTGTGTCCTATTAGCTTGGCATGAAATGCCAGTGAGCTGAAGAAAAAACCTAAATGAGGCGCATAATATCAGTAACTTTACCTGCCTACAGATTTCACAGGATGATGAGTGCTGTATGTGGTAGTTTCTACAGTCCATGAATCCCAATTACTGCTGGGGTGTTGTTGGCCCCTTACTCCCCTAAAAACACTGAGTTGTTGCTTATACTTTTGCATATCAACTTTTTCACATAATTTCTAGTTGTCCCGTTATTGCTGCTGTTATTTTTTTTTTAGTAAAGCTCCTCTCTATTTTGCACTTGAACAGTAATTTACATTTTTAGTATTTTTTATATTACCTCTCAGAGGAAAACACCTTATCACAGACTAAAGGAATCACTAACAACTTAGAAGCATTCATCATATGACCCAGGTAACAACAAGGGAGATAACATACCTTTCACAGTAAGCTCAATCAACAAGGGGTTTAACAAGACAACAGGGGCGTCAGTGCATTTCTTTCCCTTTACCTCTTACATTTCAGGCTGGAGTTTTGGCTCAATGGTTAATGATTCAGCCTCAGTTCCAGTGAATTGCATTACAATCTTGGCCTGGTTAGTGTTTATGGAATTTGCACGTTCTCATTCAGTCTGCATAGATATTTTTACAGATACTCTGGATTTCATCCACCATTTCAAATATACATGTTGTATAATTCATGTGTTGTTAGGTTAAAGGGCTACTTTTCATTTGTCTGGTATCAGTGAATGTGTCATATGTTGACTGGTTGGTTAACTCAGCTGGAAGAGTCTTTTGATTCTCCTTACAGTGAATTGGATTAAGAGGGTTCATAAGAGGGATGGATGGAAAACTATTTCAGATAATATCCTCAAGGCTTGTCACACTTGTTCAGAAGAACTAGCTGTCTTATATTAAGCAATATGAAAGTTTGTTATGTATAGCTTGTTCCAATTGCTTGAATTGGATTCAAGTTACTGTTAGCATTCTTTTTATAGCGATATCATGACATTCGATCAAAGAGCTGGATAGGGCAAGAGTTTTTTCCCCTGTGAAGATTTGGGAAAAGATGTCGGTATTCTAAGTTGAAATTGGAAGAACTGAGTACCAGCCCAAGCACTTGTTGTCCCATCTATCACTTAAAAATGGTGAGCCACATATCTAAACTGATCTCCCCCCAAGCTATTTAGGGTGCTATTACATATCCTTCTCTTAATTAATTTTTAAAGAATGTCATTAAAAATAGTTCAAAGAATGTTGATAATTGCCATGTCATTTCTTTTATTAAAATGCCAGTCTAATGTACTGTACATGTTTGGTCAGAACCCAAAATTCATGTAGACCTTATGGTCTGTTGCCATACAATGTTAGACAAATCAGCTTACGAAGTTTACACTGTAAAAACTGCAAGGTCCATTTCAGAGAAGTAAGACATAATAAATGATTCTAGAAAGAAACAAGTGAAGAGTTGGGTTTTAAAAAGTGACTGAAATGACCAGACATTCATGAAGAGACTTTGGGTAGAGTGAGTCATAGGGCAGGAGCCACAAAATTAAATGAACAACCACCAATAATAATTTGTGTAATAAGTGTTGTATCATATAATTGTTACTTTCTCACAGAGAAATTTGTGAATTTGTACAGACTAATATTCTTAAAATGTTCAAAAATATTACTTCGACCATTATAATAGGCATGTATACTGCTCTCTAGACTTACAGTGAAAAAAACGTACTGTATCCATCTAAAAGACTTTATAATGAATGATTATTCTATTCCTTGAGATGTTGGCAAACCCAAAAACCCATCTCCTTCAGAATGTGTCTACCCAGTATATTTTTTTCACACTTTATTTTAATTGAAAAGTGAAGAGCTTCAGCTTTTTTTAGGTTAGCAATTTCAGTCTGAAGGTTATACTATATACTGCAGCCATGAGACTGCTGGTGCCTTTCCATGTCACACAACACCAGTGAGAGGAGGCTCTCAAGAGTGAGAAATCTTAGTTTAAGTTTCAGAGGTTTTTCATAAAATCGATACACTTTAGGCTGGTACTCTGGGAATGAGAGCTCTTTACAAAACCGCTTGGCAGCATTTGTATCTAGCAGCGCAGCAATACTCATTGAGAGGAGCATACGTTCTCATAGCACTTTAGGTGCCCAGAAAACTGCAAGAAATTTATCATCACCACCTCCTGTGTATTGCACAGCATTGCGGAGCACAGCAAAAGACTATTTGAAAGAACAGAGTGAGACCAATTGAAAGAGAAACAGCTTTCAATTGGAAATCAAAAGTCACCAAAAATACTCATACATAACAAATGCCAATGTCTATTCACAGACATTTATTAATAAGCATGTCACATTATTCCTTCATTAGTGACACATTGCAGATCAGTATAAATAAAGCTGAGTTACCATCAATTTGTATGTACTATATAACTCATGGATGGTCTAACTTGGAATATATGGTATATGACATCTTGATACACCTCCTTAGAGCAGCATAAGTGTCATGAAATGCAACTGCTGACAGAGAAACAGAAACTAAAACATTAAGATGGTGGTGTAATGGTTAACACACTTCCTTTCAGCACAGTTGAGCTACTGTAGTTTGGAGACATCTTTCATGTTTAACATTGTTTTTTATCAAAGAGTTCACTTACTTTTTTGTCAAGATCTCCGACTGTCTCAGGTTGGGTTATATTGTCTGCAGGGTTATTTATTGGTATCTGGAGTTGCAAGTCTGATCTCATATCATGCCAATATTACAATCTGGTTGTCTGTGTGTTGAATTTGAAGCTGTAATCTTCTAGCCTGTTCAATTGTAATATCAAACTGGGATCTCCAATTGTATTTAGTCCAACCCTAACCAGTGTTTCTCTGCTTCTGATTCTAACAAAATATTAAAAAATGATCAAGGTAATATCGGATAACTCTGCTGATTGGGATCTGATGGTATTTTTTTGCATGTTGATAGATCAATGGTTTACCCCTTTGGAGAGAAAGGCAGGTATTCTCGGTATGTGAGTTAAGTATTCCTTTTTTCTTTTTTTTTAAGTGAGATTGCATTTATAATGATTCCTTTTCTCAAGTCAACCCCAGTGGATCTCACAGCTGGCAAACAAATCAATGCCAGGATGTTGTCTATGTGGAGTTTACATATGTGCTTTCATTTACCTCTTACATCCCCAAAGATGTGAAAGTTAGGTGAAGCAGTGATTTGTGAATGTATGTGTGAATGGTCCCTGTGATTAACTGGTACTCATTTCAGGGCTATTTCCCATTTTGCACCCACTCCAGATAGGTGAGTCTAAATTATGTTTGAAAATAGATGTGCATATACTAACATTAGTAGTGTCTCTACTATTATTACTAATGCTGTAACAAAGTGTGACATAAGCCTTTTATAGTACCCAAAAATTTTAATTCAGTAACATAAGTTATTAGTCTTTCACTCTGAAAGGGCTAAATATTGCCATTGCTTTGTTCAGCAATTTTCATTTTTCTGTGTTGTTGTACGACACATTGTATTGTCATTGCATGTGTCTGCCTCTGCGCCTTTGGAATTAGAAAAAATAAATTTCACTGCACAGTAAGGCATAGTGACAATAACTTTAATAGCTAAAAAAGATCAACCAGTTCTCAAATCAGTTACAACATGTACAAAAGCAATGGTGTCAGTGATTTAGCTATAAAATTTAGGTTGTGGAGAAAAATGTGCTTTGTAACCAAGTGATTTCTAATTAATACATATTTCAAAAATTGTATGAAAATTTAACAGCTGGCATGCGTTTATCTGTATAAATATGTTGGTATCAGTTTGTATGTATGTATGTTTATTCGGGCCTCACACAAAAATATCACACAAATGTGTGTAATAAATGGAGGATCAGTTTCGAATGGTCCAGCTTAGAACTGGGTGGCTCAGGAGCAGGAGCAGAACGAGTGTCACAAGACAGTAAGGTGTTTTATCTCATCTTATTACTATACATCTGCAGCCTATCGCCACAACTGGACTTCACATTAAAAATCTGACCCCACTCATCCCTTGTACAGAATTGAATCCTTCCAAAGAGATGTTTAAGAGATCCAAAGCTTACACTTAGCTTACTAAGTAGCTTACTACAATTGTCCTGTTATATTTAACCTGGTATTTCTTGAAAAATAACAAATCCTGTGAACATAATAAACAGAAAAATTGAATGGTGGAGACTTCAAATTTTTATGTATCTAATTAGATGATTGGAAAGTAAACTTTATAGTGAAGTTTTGAAATAGTACCTTTTCTAAGGGCTCGGTTACAAAGATAGTGTTTTATAAAATCTGTCACTGTCCAATGTTATATTCTGTCTTTCATTTCCTCTAATGACTTCATCAGCACATCTTCCTTGCTTATCCAGTTCTTACAGACTCCCTAATCTGTGTAATAAAAAGGGGTGCACTGCCACTTTGCTCATCTTGTCTTCTCTCTTTCAGATTCTAGGTGAATATTTCATATGGCACTTTTTTTGACTGATGTTGTCTGATTAATCTGCCATTATTAGCAGCTATGATCTTTTGTAACTGCTACCTTGATGTCAGCATACTTGTTTCCATATATTACAGTTGCATCTTTTGAGTACTTGTGCTTTCCTAGCACATCCCAAAGGTGTGTTGTTAATTGGCAACTGCAAAGTGACCCTGTAGCTCTACACTAGTAAAAAGTTGGTTTCAAACATAAAAGGGTCCTGAATGTCTACTTACTAATGCTTTTTGATATTTAGTGCATGTCAGCATTGGCAGAAAAGACATCCCTATTGGAAACTGTCAAGGGCTAGAAGGAACTGTCTAAAAAGCAATCTCATACAACAGGTAATAAAGTGCCGATTTCTGTTTCTAGCTCACTGCATAATTCTGTAAAATTCTGCATGATTTGTAATATTGTGTGCAGGTGTTTGACTGTACTTTGATCACTGAGGGCAGGGTTCAGAAAACCAAGAACTTATTTTTTTTTTTTTTTTTCTTTTATGTATTTAATAATACAGTGGTTGAGGTTTTTATTTTTTTCTTTGTCTCTCGAAGCTGTTGTTTCTGAGATAGAATTTCCAGGTTTCTGACAACATTTTTTGGGTTGTTCTTACTTATAAAACTGGTACTTTCCAGCAATTAGACCAGGCATTTATATTTCTGTCTCCCTTTTATTGGTTTTCTCTTTATACCCAGAATGTTCAGTGGAAGTAGAGGGAGTAATCTGTGTGAGTATGCTCTTATTGTACTAAGACATATACATAATCTATATGAATACATGATCTGAAAGGGGTGTTCACAATAAAACCCTACCAAAAATGACAAGATTTTGAAACACTTCTCAAGCAGAGCACCTGCAATTATAATTAGCAATGTACCTCTACCTAATTTAAAGAGCACTAGATTGGTAACAGGTTCTGGTGTACATTCATTAAACTAAATTAAAAGCTTGTTAAGACCTTCTACCCCGAGGAGTATAGTACAATAATGCAAATTAACTCCCCAAAATCTCAACAGAACTTATAAAAACATATACTAAGGGCCTATATGTCCCCTCGGTGTATCTCAAAAGTGATACAGACAGTCAAAGACTGAATAATCAATTAGTCAAAAAATACCAAGTCATACCAGACCGGCTGCAGTTACAGACGTGAACAATTTTGTTGGTATCCTTACAAATCATTTAAAAGGTACTGTATTCCTGAAAAGCAGTTGCCCCATGTATACCTGTAGGATATGTCATTGAGTAAAGCAAAGTAAGTGTGAAAAGAGATTAAGTATTGATTATTCTACAAAGATATTCTAAAATGGTTTGGACACATTTGTTGGTATCCCTAGAAAAGATAACAAATAATTTGATTAGAGCTGTTTTTCAAACTAGCTGTTTTCTTTAATTAGTATCACACATCTCTCCAACTGTGCAATTAGTCATTCAGGCTTTTTAAATGGAAAAAAGTCATCACTCTGCTGTTTGGTATCATCGTGTGTCCCACAATGAACATGGACCAGAGAAAGACCAGAGGAGACAGAAAGAAAATTAAAGACAATCATGTTTAAAGACAAAGGCTATAACACCATTTCCAAGCAGCCTGATGTTCCTGTGACAACAGTTGTCAATATTATTATGAAGTTTGAGGTCCTTGGAACTGTAGCCAACCTCCCTGGAGGCAGCAAGAGGAAAATCAACCACAGAATGGGCAGAAGGATAGTGAGAATAGTAGAGAAAAAGCCAAGGACAACTTCCAAAGTGATACCAGCTGAACTCCAAGGTCAAGGACCAACAGTGTCTGATCGCACTATCCATAGCTTTTTCAGTGACAATGGGCTCAATGGAAGAAGACCCAGGAGAACTTCACTGCTGCAAAAACATACCAAAGCCTAACTGGAATTTGCTAAAATGCTTATTGACAAGCCACAATGCCTCTGGGAGAACAGCCGTTGGGCAGATGAGACAAAACTGGAGCTTTTTGAGAAGTCACATCAGCTCAATGTCCACAGATACAGTATAAAAATGAAGCTTTCAAAGGAAAAACACCATACCCAATCTGAAACAGGATGGAGGTTCAGTTATATTTTAGGGGCTTCTTTGCTGTGTCTGGCATGGGGTGCCTTGAGTCTGTGCAGGCAACAATGAAATTTCAAGACTATCAAGACATTCCGGAGTGAAATGTATTGCCCAGTCTTAGAAAACTCTGCCTCAGTCAGAACGTTATGGATCCTCAAATAGGATGATGACCCAAAACACGCAGTTTCAAGCACCCAGGACCAGCAAAGAACAAAACATATGACTGTTCTGAAATGGCCTTCTTTGAGCCGGGATTTGAATCCTATTGAACATCTATGGAAATGACTGAAACATGGAGATAGCCTCCTTCAAACCTGGGACAGCTGGAGCAGTTTGTTAGACACGAGTGGGACAAAAGACCTGTGACAAAAGACCTAGGGCAGGTGCAGAAATCTCATTGAGAGCTCCTGGAATAGCTTGTTTGCAGTGATTGCCTCTAAATAAAATATTAGGTTAAACAAAATATTAGGTTACGGGTCCCATCATTTTTGTCCATGGCATTTTCATTTGTGTTATTATTTGAAATCTTGCGTTGAATCACAATGCTAAAGCAAAGTCTTATTTTTTCTTAAATACAGTATAAACAATGATGGATGCCAATTATTTTTGTTGGTTTAAGTTATTTTAGAGACAAATGGCATGTCCTTCTTTTTTTGTAGAGAGGTATCAACAAATTTGTCCACATCTGTATATACTAATCCAAATTAAAAACAGCCAGATCATTTATTAACTTGAGTACAAAGGCTTCCAACATGCTAAACATTTTTAAAAGTATAGGCAGGTCAAGTTGCAAGTGTGAATAGATTTGTTGATCTCAGGTCAAGTATAATAGGGCTTTTGGAAAGGGAATGAATATTTTATTGATTGTTCCATGTAGAGACCACCATTGTGGTGAGTATGCAATTATCATATATTGTAAGTTTGCAAACATGCGATTATAATGTTCCATCCAACATCATATATTCAATATGGATTCAATAACTGGCCTCTCTAAGTTTAATTCCAGATTATAAGTATATCCCTATAAGATTATTTTTGTTGTGAAGAATAGTTTCCTGGAGTTTCATCATTTCCTGTTTTAATATGGAACCCCAGCTTCGTAAATTCATTCATTAATTTTTTTCTGAACTTTCATATTCCAATAGAAGTTCTCAAAGAAGTCAAGGACATTTTACAAACAGAGTGCATGATAGAAACAATTCATAGATGAAGCACTGGCAGGCAGACTCCCCCATGTAACCAAGCTCACTGATATAGGCTGATTTACTTACTGTACAGTATACCAGTCAGCCTGACCTTCACATATGCAGGAGATACAGATGTGTGTAATATCTGTTGGAATATTTGCAGCTGTTCCTGTACTTTCTGAGGTGCAATATGGCATTTTTAACAGTTCTATTAATGATTTAAACAATATGCACTAAAATATTTCTTTAAAGTTTTGACATCTAAATGCATTTATTTTTAGTAATCTGTTTATTTACATTTTTAATAAAGGTTAAAATCAGTAAATGCAAATTTTCCTCAGCTGCCAGGTGTGGGCAAAGTTGCCCACAGCATTGTACTGCAGGTTGACAAAGTCTGCTTCACCAAATCTACTTTTACTGCCTTAAGCAAACTATAACCATTCTGACTACTAGTACAATAGGAGTACGCAGCTGAGATATCTTCAAGATAACCTCCTTTCAACTTTAGTAATAAAGATTTTAAAATGCCTTAGGAGAAGGCAAGTGCTCTGCTTAGCAGATTAATGAAAAATGGAAGCATTATCAACATCATCAACCTTATCAGAAGACAACCTAATTTATACAGGGAATTCATATAAAATGTTAACAACAAAATCACTATTTGAAATTGGGTGATAGCGTGTCAGGATGTGTTTGAGGAATGATTTCATAGCAAAGAAACTGCATCTGATAGTAGAGATAAAAATAAGGTTTTACCACAATTGAAAGTGTTTTGAAATTTTTTTAGCTGATTTTGTGTGAGTCTATTCAAAAGAAAACAGGAGGAATAAAAATTATATAGGCTAAAAGAAAGTAAATATTGAATGAGCTATAAACAACCAAAATATATCAAAGAACTATGAGGTAAACACTGACCTGCTCAAGGTATAAAGAACTGAACTATTCAGTGCAAACGTTTGGGAAATTTTGAACCGGTACAGATGATGAGCAGCAACTTTTACATTAGACTATGTACACTTGCCTGAAACCTGCATTATAATTTAATTTTGCTTTTTATTTTTCATGCAGCTACCTATTTTCTGATTCAGGGTCAAAAGGGGTACATTGTGTCTCAACAACAATGTGAACAAGGCAGAAACTAGCTGTGGAGTTTTTTATGTGCAGGAATATCAATCATCTCTTCTCTGTGGTACTGCTTTGTGATAAAAGGTGTGTTTTAGTCTGTGTTGTGTCTTTATTCTGCATGTTCTAAGCGAAGTATCTTCTTTAAGAACTGCATAAAAAGATGAAAAATATATATTGCTATTTACATGGTGTGTATTTTTTCTTACTGTGAAAAAAATCATGCTTTTTAAATGGATATTTTTCATTTTGAGTAACAGTGTAAAGTGATGATAACCTAATTTATTTGGATTATGCAATAAATCAGCGATTCTCAACCTTTAAGTATTTGCGACCCGAGTTTTTATAACAGTTTTAATCGCGCCCCCCCAACATTTTTTTGAAATGTAGATGCATATTTTATTATACCTACTTAACTTTTATCGACATTTATCTAACTCTATATTTATTGTTCTAGTATCAGAATGTAGTTTAAGTTAATTTGTTTTTGTTTCAACAGATGTTTTTTTCATATTTTTGATTCTTGTTTTCTTTTTTTCACATCTTCGCGTCCCCCTTTTTGTTACTTCGCGCCCCCCTAAGGGGGCCTGCCCCACAGGTGGAGAACCACTGCAATAAATGATTAATTAAACTGCACTTAAATACATAAACACATTTTTACAAGTTTAATTTGAATACACACTAACATGTAGTTGGTCAGTGTAGTGTAAACCGTGATAATTAATATTAGGTGTCGAATTTCAACCTGTCAGGTGGTCTGTTTGCTTTCTATAATCTAATAAATGTATTGTACACATACACAGCAATGATTTTTTTTAACAGTCAAAAGTTCAAATTCATTCAAAGCACATGAGCATATATTGTTGTTTTCTATTCATGTATCCATTTTAATGTTCATTATTATCCCACTTAACAACATGGCAGGCACACTCTAGATAAGGTATCACTTCATTTCAAAACATTTTGCTGTTTAACTTTGTGGAAGAATAATTGTCATATATGAAATCCTCACAATACATAGCTTTTTAAAAAAATTACTGTACCTAATTGTTTGTTGCAAATGGCTGGACCTTATGACGGCACTATCCGGTACAAGGCATGAATGAAGCATGGTCACCATTCCTTCACAGGGCCTTCTCAGGCACACACCCGCACTCACATAGGGTCAGCTTGGAATCACCAGTTAACTTAATGCCTGTCTTTTTGTGATGCGGGTTCTCTGTCACTATATAACAAATATTTGTGGGCGTGAATCTGAGAACAGCTATCTTCAGTTTTATGCTACTTGCGTAAGACAGAGGAGGAACTTCTTCAAACACACTACTGAGGAAAGAGAAGAAAAATATCATAGAGTAAAAGAATGACTACATAATAAACACAACACACAACATTTGAGCCAATACAGCACTGGCTATTAAAAAAAAAAAAAGCATTAACCATTCCAGAGAGAGGAAGGGGGTGCAGTGATAATGCTGTTACTTTGTAACAAGGAGACAGTGGTTCATGTCCTGGGTACTCCCTATGTGGAGTTTGCATGTTCTGTCCCTGGGATTTCCTCCCAAAGAGATACGGTTTCTGTGGATTACTGATGCTAGATTGGGCCTAGTGTGTGAGTGTATTCATCTGTGTGTAATGGACTGATGCCCCATACAGGGATTGTTCCCTCGCACCCAGTGCTTGCTGGCTCAGGCCCCAGCATCTCTTTGACCATGCTATGGATGACTGGGGTTTGTAAGATGGGCAGGTGTATTAAAGAGTTTTGCAAAACTGCACAGACAATTAAGTGTAAAATGAAATATCTATCCTATGTGAAAATATTAACTTAATTCAGAAATGCATGAACCATAATCTGGGCTGGCAGAACCTAGTTCATGGCAGGAATCCGGTCTAAAGCTGGCTACAGCTGACTGTCAAGCACACTCATGTGCACACCCACACTCATTCATAAGGCACCATCTAACTTGAAGCCCTGGCTGCCCACAAGACTCACTGCATTAAATAGTCTGGTACAACGCCTAGAAACAATGAGGGATGACTTTAGAACACTTCTGATTGGTAAAATGCCAACTGGGGGTTGTGTGGCCTTGGAACCCCTGCAGTGTTTGTTTTTGTCCTCCAGCAAAGTTTATTTTAGTCTTTTCTTTTCTCCGGGACATCAGACCTTATCATTATACTCATCTTTAGAGACTTTCAATATGAGATTACATAAAAGGATTATACTCTTCTTCTAATTATATTTCTATGTTATGTAAGCCCATATTGGTTTATTGTTTGTTATTTATTAATTGTTATTCTTACCTAACTTACCTGTGTTTTTCTTTTCTTGTAACTCACTTGTAACTCCTCCTGACATTCCTGACATTTTGTAAAGCACACTGAGCTACATCCTGCGTATGAAAATGTTCTTTATGTTGTTAACATGCACATGTTTGAGACGCAGGAAGAAAACCAGAGTACTCACTGAAATACGTATTTAGACGGAGAGAGGGGAAGTGCTGCCCAACAGGCATTGTCCAGACCGTGTTTCAAACCAAGGACTTTAAATCTGCAAGGCATCAACTCTAACCAGTGCAACTCTTTCTAAGGAGAGTTGAAATTTGATAAAGCACAGTGGCAGTCTGTGTCCACTCTGATTGCCACTACATCAAGAGCATTATAATAATGATTAGAGTCACAGATTTCTGCATGTTTGGAAAGACTAAAATATGAACTATTTGCATGTTTTACAAAAATTGCGCAAACTATTATATGAATATTTTCAGTTATTTTACAAATTTAGTCTAGGAAGTGTATTTTTTGGAAAATTTTGCTTTAAATGGAAATAGAAAATTTCTGATGAATACTCAGACTGATTGGCTCAACAACCTAAATAATGATTCTGTTAATATGCACATTTTTTTTATTAAAAAGCCGTAAGAAAAATGAGAGAATAAATTATTCTGCGGGAAGTAAATGTACAGTGATTTAATATTGTAAATCACAGCTATTATGGCCCTCTCGACTATTATTTAATTTGGCTAGATAATTGAATGTAAGTGTGTAATTTCAAGCAGGTTCCCATTGCCTTCATATGGCGCAGTTAAATCTGTTTAATTTGTTCATGGTTTCTTATTTGCTTATACTAAAATCAAGTTTTCACAGCACTTGCTAATAATGAGTTTACACATTTCTTTTAGGCTTTTAACAGCACTGATTAGATTGCCTCAAATATACACATTCTACACGTTTTTCCTTTGTTAAGTGTTATTGTATTTTATTAAACTGCTGCATAATATACATTTATCGTTTTATTTTATTATACACATTATAAAGTATATAATCTTATTATACACATTATAAAGTTAAAGATAATGCAATTTGCTCAGCATAATTAGCATTTAATGTTTTCTTGACCATTTTATTTCCATTCAAAAAGAATTAATCTTTGACTTTATCGTCCAGTTTTTTTACATCAGAATAAAAGAAAGCAACTTTTAATACAGTATAAACCTTTATACTTTTTTACATATAATGAAGCATATCACATATGGCGCAACCATGACAAGTTAATGTAACTAAGGTACAGTTTACACCATTTTAAACAATTCATGAAAGGTAAGCAATGGGGGCAGCAGGGGTTATGAGAGTTTTGTGCAATGTAGTAAATACTCTAAATGTAAATCAAACATTATGTGCAGTCTCTTTTTAAGTCTGTCTTAACAGAAATTAACCTGTCATTGATTAAAAAATAAGAGTAATAGTCTAGAATGCTTTCAGTTTTCATACAAATTCAACTTGACTCCAATACATTGATATACTGTAAGCCTTTTTACTATATAGTGCTCTGTAGTCAGTGTTCACCACAGAGAAGTATTTTTGCTGAAATATCTGAAATGCACTGTAGATCTGAAAAAGACATTTGTTTGGAATTGGCACAAAAATGTTCATTATCTAAAGAAGGATGTTTCTAATTTGACAACACAATTAGGAAAAAATAAAAAAAAAAGGATTGACTGATGCCCAGTAGGGCCGCTGCACTTCATGCAATATGAAACAGCTACCAGCCAGACATGCATGAGTGATAAGGCAGCTACAATGGTGTGGAAAGTCTCAATGCACAGATATCTTTTTTCCAGGCTGGGCTGTCCATTAAATGTTAAAAAAAGTACACATCATATGCTGATATTAAGGTGGCACTAAGTCTGCTCACCAGATAATACCAAACAGGATGCTTGTGCGGCAGGAAAAAACAATTTACGTACGGTTCAATTTTGCAGCCACTAAAGTGGAGTGAAGGCTCTATAATGCATGATAAAAAAAAAAGGTGTGGATGTCGGTGATACAGTGAATGTTAGTTCATGTTGTACCTCATTATAATCAGCCCCATATTTTATAGAACAAGATTCAAGTTAATGCACATGTTCACTCATTTTATTCTTTTATGGCATAATTCATATTAAACAGGATCAGTGCATTGAGCCCACTATAGCAGCAACAGGAGAGAAAGTATCAACATTTTCCTCTCTGAACCCATCAGAATGGATGCATGATGGTACCAATGGATATAAAAATCTGCTAAGTAAGTACAGCTTTACTAAAAACATGTTTTTAATAAAAATTGTTAGGAGACATTAAGGTCAAACACTGCGTGAAAAACAGACTCATTTAACATGAATTACGTATTTCCTCTTGTCTGTTTTTGTGCGTCCACATTTGTGATTAGTTAGCAATGGCATGAGTATTTTTGCTTACAGGTTGATTTTTTTTTCTTGGCATCACTCACAGGCTTACAGGATGCTCTGAGGCGTGGGTGTCTGTGCTGTGTATATTCTATCTCATAGCTTAGCCACTGACCTTGAAGGCACGGCTCTGTTGTATGGATCTGCCTCAAAGCCAGCTGTTTGTATAGACAAATCTCAGCATTGACCACTTTACATACATATAGCACATAGCATTAAGGGTTCTGTATGTTTGTTTAACTGTTTTTCACAGTTTTAAAGCAAGATGGTTCAATCATATTTTGCTCACGTTAACTGTTGCATTTGTTCTTTCTAAATGTTCACAAAATAAAAGGAGGATATAAGAACCCTGCACAAACAATGGAAAAATGGCAACTATGATGTGTAAATTGAGTTCTTTTTATTTAGAACTGTATGAGTGTTTAGCTGAAGCTCAATAACTGGGATTTTAATTGAATATTATAATGTATCTATCATTAAAAACTTTTCTATTTTGAAAGAGTTTAATGCCTGTACTACATACTGTATATATACAGTGTAGTGATATTTCTTTCAAAAAGCATAAATCCCACAAAAAAGTATCAATATGCTGAAATTTTATATCTTCAGTACCTTTGAAAATATATGAATGTTGCCTGTGGCAAGAGCCTACTGGAACAACTGACCAGAGCTGGTGCATTCCACTTCTCAGGCTGCCTTCCTTGTCTTTATTTGTCTGAGGCAGGGGCAATTTTAGAGCGCTATCGATCAACTGACTTGTCAAATAAAATGGATATCATAATTGGCTTATGCCTATTTTAGGTTATAGACAACATGCTCTAATCAGATCATAAACAATATGCTCTAGTAATTGGATTTTAAATCATTTTTTGTTGTGTATGACTCTCTAAACTTATTTTCCTAAGACAAACAATAAGCAAATTGCATGTTTTATTTGTTTTAATATTGAACACAATTGAAAGTAAAATACTGGTAAACTTATTAAGTATCTCCAGAATTACAGCAGATTATATTTACAATGCAATGTGTTCTGTCTTTGACAGACAATTGACTTTAATCTACTGAAATAGACTGTTGTGTAATTGAGAACCTGTGTCTAGACAAGCAGTTCAGCAGAAAAATTAATATGAAAAGGGCAAATCAATTATCTAACATCTGGTTTCATTTACATGCCATTTTAATAAGAAAATATAATAAAAGCTGCTGCAGCAATGTTCTGTGATAGTAAATATTTTCAGCTGTTGCCACCCAATCTACTGATTCATAATCTACTCTTCATAATTTAAAACATTCAAATCAAATCAGCAAACAATTTCAATTTCCAATAATTGAAAAACAATACAAATTCCTCAGTATCTTCCCTAATCATATGCTCTGCAGTCCTGGACTCAGTAACTTGTGACATGTCTTTGGCTTTCTCTTGCCCTGCACACAATATTCCAGTCCAGACTTCTTAGTTAAATTACAAAGCTTAAGTATGAAGCCCATTGACTTGTACCCGACACAAGCTGCCATGCAGTACAGCATCATTTTACATCTCTTAATTGCTTCTTGCGGTTGCGGACAGTGACAAGTTCACTAGGTCTCTGCAGTCTGTCTCAAAAGAAAAGATTTTGGTGTCAGACCCTCCATTGCATTATACAAAGTAACATTTACATATGTATTGCTTTTGGTCTTCTACCTGAGCTACATGCATTCAACATATTTTTATATACTAATTCACACTGCCATGTTTATATCTAGTAGTTATGGAAAATATTAAAACAAAGTGATTATCCGAGGCACGGTATATTCTGTCCCTTCGTTGAAAGTTTGTGGGCAATACAACAT
>JANRMT010049829.1:47214024-47232591 GCA_026402145.1 Polypterus bichir lapradei
CTGGACAATACTGATATGAATTTTATTCACATGTGCATGTTAAATTTGGCACACAGGGGCTCAGCAGTTAGAATTGCTAGCCAAGCATTGGATTAGATAGCCAAAGACAACTGGAGGCTTGTATTGTCAGCTTAAACACAGGATAGTGTATTTCTGTCCTCTGTCAGCACAAAATCTTCTTTCCTTATTAGGAGAATGAGAACGGCATGTAAGCACTATGATATTTCTGTATTTTGTGGAGGAGGAATTCAGCCCTTGTTTCGAGACAGAGAAGACCAGCAAGTTGAAGAAGAACAGTATAAAAGGCTTGGACAGCAGCCAGACCCTTGGAGGCTGTGTCGACAAAGTTTGAAAAACCTCCCAGCGTGGGGACGAGAACAATGTCGGGCTGTGTTGATCCAGATTTCCCACCTGGATAAAGTCTGTCCATATGCCACCCCGTCTGTAACCGCGTTAACCGTCAGTAAATATAAGCTAAAAGATATTTTTTCTCATGTGATTCTTGTACCGCCGTAATCACGATGGGAGGGATATCGCCTTTTCTGGTATATTACGATATTGTTTAATTATTTAATATGCCACAATTTCAAAAGAACACATTTCCAAGAGAGCTAATGCCTCTTCAGGAAACATTCCCAGTTTCAGATAAAAAGTAACCGCGTCAGATCTGGGGCGGGGGGTGGGTGTTGTATCATGATCGTAACTGAGAGAACAAAAGTGGAAAAAAACACTAACTTTTACAAGTCAATAAATTTACACTGGCTGTTACAGACACAAATCAAATGTATGTTTTTATTGTATAATATTAAAAATAAGAGCAGCTCACTACTCAAAATGGTAAATTTGTGGGGAGCTGGTTTCAAACTCATGACCGATAAGTCAGCGGATCTTACCGCTACACCACGGAAGCTGTCGTATTGTGCTTGCACCTTTTGTAAAAGTGTTTATTTGATATTTGGCCATTAGCCTTCACACATTATACAGTTCATTTCTACACTTTGTTATTTATTACTAAAGCATGAAAAACATTTCTGTTTTAACGATTTGTTTACATAGATTGTTGTAGACACAAAACACACATCAAATTATTTCCCCTTACAATTCTGGGTAGCTCACTCCCAGATCATTGGTATACAGTGATTTTGGTGCTAATGATGTGTGAACGGTTTTATATTAAGTTTATGGTGCTGATTAAGAATATGACTTTGGTTTTGCCAGATTGGCTCCAGTTTCTGACATATTTAATAATTAATTAACGCAACACGTTTGAAAAGCATTCAGAATTGCAAGAATATTTTTATTTTAGTTACAACTAGTAAGTAGGCAGTCTAACATCATACAAAAAAGAAATTAAAAATATCTAACAGTGACAGGAAAAAAGTTATGTATGATTTGATTAATTAATACAATATTAATTAGTTATTAATTGTTATTAATGGCAATGCTTCAAAAAACGCGTTTATGCAATTTCATTTTATGTGTGTCATCAGGACAATCATGTTGGAGACTCCAACAGTAGTCTGCCATCATGTGTATGTCCCATCTGCCTTGATATTTCTCCTCTATCACCTTCATATCCTGGTGGAACCTCTCCTTGCCATACATTCCAATCCCTGCCTCTCTTCAGAGTCTGACAGTGGCTGGTTTGGTAGTCTGGTAAACACTGGTATGGGAACGTCATTGCCATGTGGAGTAGGTCGTCTTGCTGATTCCAAATCAGGATAATCCCACCGAGCTTTCTTGTAACAATTAAAGCCTTTAATCTTTACAACACAAAAATAACAATCGTCATGATGGTTTTTCGGTTCTCTCCATACCATTGGCACACCAAAGTTTAAACTTTTTCTTTCACCTTTTGTCCACTGTCGTAGGTGCTCCACACATATTTTGCAAACCATATGTGGAGCCCAAGACTTATCCTGGTCTCCAAGCTGTACTCCAAAATAAGCCAGGTATACTCAATGCACAAAATCTGTGATATTTCTTCTTTGTTTTTCAACCATGTACTCTCCACAGATGTAGCAGAATACATCAAGATTGTTGATGCAGGCTCTTCTTGATGAAGTCATAATTTTTACATGTATTTATATACTTATTAAGACAGAACTTTTTGGTATAAACCAATACCGGGTTGACAAACTTATACTGTAGCCGACTTCTTTCCTCTGCAAATTCACAGTTGAATTCTGGCTTCAAAAAGTCGCTTTTATAGCATTGTAGGCTTACAAATTAAAATACAAAATAATTATATGGGATATTTCATTACCTAAGACACTGTTAAAGAGTCAAAAGACAGACCAAAAGCTATTGCATTTGGTATCACACACAAGTCGCATTGGGGGAATGCATTATTTTCATGGATGTCCATTATCTCAAAAACTAGAACCAATTCAGCAAAAGTAATGGGATTTTTGAATTCAGCACCCTCAAAATACCCTAAATCTATTCAAAAAACCTTGGCACCTGAAAAAAAAAACTTTTTTTGTAGACCAATCAAGGCAGGAACTGGGAGAACTTCTTGCCCGTTCTGAGGCGGTGGGGAGAATGGTATAGCAGGCTGCTTGCTGCTTAGGCTTATTGACACATTTAGAAGACAAAAGACGCTGATGGAGAGGTGTGAAGGGATTTAAGGTGGGCCGGATTTATGAATTTTTTCATTGGCTCTGGTAATTCTAGTGTTAAACCACTTTTATAAGGTAACTTGAAAGAATGAAAGAGCACTTGTTAGCTGCTTTTCTTCATTCTCTGGTTCACTGCATCCTTGTTAGATTTAGGTTGGGTAATTGTGGAGTCCAGATCATCTGCTGCAACACTTCATCCCTCTTGCTCTTTGCTAGATAACTCTTACACAGCCTACAGGTAGTTTTTGGGTCACTGTCCACTTGAAAAGAAAAACAACAGCCCAACTAACCTCATATCAGTTTACATGTTTTAAGAGAATGCTGTGGTAGTTATGCTTGTTAAATGGGCCTTCAGTTGTAAATAACTCACCAACAGTGCCACCAGCAAAGCACTATCATGCTTCATCCCTGCTGTTTCACAGTGTAAACCACACATATGAAGACAACATCCATCTGCCTTATCTGCATCCCACAAAGACACAGCGGCTTGACCAAAAAAACTCATATTTGGACTCAAAGGACCAAAGAAGAGATTTTTCATTGGCCTGATGTCCACTGAAGTTTGTTCTTTTTCCAAAGAAAGTCTCTTCTTCTTATTTGCCTCCTTCAGTAGTGGTTTCTTTGCAGAATTTTTACAATATAGTCATCTCTGAAATGTTAAGCCTGAAGTGCATCTGCTGTTTAAGCACTGTGAAGCATTTATGAAGGCTTTAATCTGAGAATCAGTTAATCAGTAATTTCTGAAACCAGTGAGTTTATAAAAGTATCCTTTGCAGGATAGGTAACACTTGGTTTGCATTTTCTGAGACAGTCTTCATGAGGGACATACTTTGTATTGTTTTGCATGGTGTTTGCAATTACATTTAAAGAAGCTTTCAAAGTTCTTAAAATTTTCAAGACTGACTGAAACTTTGTATCTTAATATAATGATAGAGTGTTGTACCTTTTTGTTAAATTAAATTATTTTTGTAATATTATTCATTGCTACTGTAAGTAAGGACTAGCCTCAGTATGGTAGGTTGGTGCAAAAAATGTGGTGACACAGAGCCTCAAAGACAGGAGACACAATCAGATGTCTGCCCGTTGGTGCCATTGCTATTATCTCCTCTGCTCCGTAACATTTACTGCTGTAAATTCTTCTTTTCAGGTGGGATAGAGGTAATCAATCACTTGAAAGGACTAAACCATCATTAATCCTTTTGCTGTGTTTTTTTCTACAGTGACGCACAGCATTAATAGTACAGGTGATATCAGAGAAAATAAAATGGTCTTGCAATTTGCAATAAGTAAAAACGGAAAGGCAGAAAAAACTTGAACTGTAACCTGGAAGTAAGTAAAGAAAAAATTCTAAAGTCATTCCAATGCTCTCCCTTTTGAGGTCACCATTTACCCAGCAAAGGACTTTCTGAGACTGCGGTGGGCTGGTGCCCTGCCCGGAATTTGTTCCTGCCTTGCACCCTGTGTTGGCTGGGATTGGCTCCAGCAGACCCCCGTGATCCTGTAGTTAGGATATAGCGGGTTGGATAATGGATGGATGGATGGACTTTCTGAGATCCATAACTAGAAATAATAACCTTCTTACAAATTGGGCTATTTATACACACAGCACAACTTACTCCAAAACAATAACAAAAGAATTTCCAAAAATTGAAATTTAAAACGTTGCCGACCAGAGTGCTTTACCTAAAGCCATTGTAAAATCAGGGTGTTATTTTAATATACTAATTAAATACATTTCATTATTGAGTAAAACACCAAATAAACATGTATTTTCCAACCAAAAAAATATATTCATATTAACTCGTAGTTGGGAAATGGAACAAAAAATTCTCATACTGGGCAGGCAATGTGTTAAAGAGCCACACACACAATTTATAATGATACCAGTAATGGCGCACTGCACAATAACGTACAGTGAATACACCTGACGGCTAAGGTAGTAGGGATGAGAACAGCGCCCATACACATGGCCGCCCTGCTGGCTGCTGCCGAGAGTTGACTCTACAATAAAATAAAAATAAAAAGAGGAATAACCATGGAGGTCAATCTTCACCCATAAAACAGATAGTAGAGGTCACGTGGTATATGTGTACCAAATTTCAGGTCAATAGGTCAAATGGTTTGCAGGCTACAGGTGATTTAAAATCCTGGACAGACAAAAGAACAGCCACAGTAGCGTATTATATATAAAGATAAATATTGTGGGTCAACATATTTCAGCTATGTAACTTTCACAAAACTTCTAAATGAAAACTACTTGATTAGGGGTGGACATTTTAAAAAAATATTTTTTAAATAAAGTGTTATTTTTAAAATAAATTCCTACATAGGCATCATTTCTACTTTATGTATTTAACCACAAGCTCAGGAAACAGTCCTAGACAAAGGGCCCATTCACGCACACACACTTGCGTTCACATTCACACAGGGCCAATGGAATCAACCTAACTGTCATATCTTTGTGTATGTGTGATAAAAGCCCATGTATATACAATGTGCAAACTCCACATAGTAGAGACTGGGCACAGGATTCCGATCTAGGATGCTGCTGTGATGAGCGCCCAGGACAACACAATAATTTGGGGTACTATCACCCGGTTTACTTTTTAACTCAAAAGAAAAAGAGGTTAACAGAAACAAAATGAACACAAGATTCAACAGAACTGAAATGACTGTAAGTAAATGACTCATATAGCCTGTAATCACTTGTCCTTACTCCTCCGTGGTCCTCTCAATACAAAGCCACCTTCCTGAGGTTCTAGTTTTTATGTCTTTGGGACTGGAAGAGGCCTTGGTTGTCTCACACGCCATGTTTTCTTTCCTGTGGAAAAAGGCAGAGGCGACCATTAGTGACAGTGCCACATCTCACCAATGAGTGGAACTGCTTACCTCGACTAAGCTGATTGCAAAGTTCCCTGGCACACATGCATGACCTGCATATGTACAGCCTATACACACTCATATTGAATATATATATTGTGAAGCTTGCCCCGGACACAGACTGGCAGACACGTTAATGTCACCCACAAACACAGGTTTATTTTTCATCTCGTTTACAACTCAGCTCACCAACCCCCAATACTCCTCAGTCCAGGCCAATCCAATGCCTTCTCTTTCTTTCTCTCTCTCTTTCTTTCTGTTTTCTTCCGACCGCCTCCTCCCTTCTCCAGACGTTGCCACTCTTCCACCCGACTCTTGTCAATGACTGGAGGGAGGCGGCCCCTTTTATAGGAACCCGGATGGGCTCCAGCTGCTTCCCGGCAATCTCCCGCTGACACACCCCCGTGTGGCGGAAGTGCCGGCTGCGCACCTGGAAGCCGTCCGGGTGTCCCCTGTCGTCTTCCCCCCGGCACTTCCTGGTGTGGCGGAAGTGCCGGGCTCCCGGGATAATCAGGCACTGGGGCGCCGCCTGGCGGTGGCCACGGGTCCCTACAGGGCTGGGCTTCCAAGCCCTCTACCCGAGGCCTCCAGTATAACCAGGACGGACGCCCCCTCTCGGTCTGGTTGCGTTCCAGAACCCCTCGCGATAGATGAAAATCCTCGAAGTAGAAACCATATGTTTGTATGGTTATTTTTATATATTTTAAGCCCTTATAAACTCTCCCACACTGTTAACATTATTAGAGCCCTCTAGACATGAAATAACACCCTTTAGTCAAAAGTTTAAACTGTGCTCCATGACAAGACAGAGATGACAGTTCTTTCTCAAAATTAAAAGAATGCAAATGTATCTTTTCTTCAAATGAGTGTCTGCATCAGGAGCAGAGAATTTAAGAGAGAGAGCGAGCGCTCGCAAACAAAAGCAAACAATCAAAAAATCAATACGTGTGCTTTTAAGTAAAGCGGCATTTTTCAGAGGAGCGTCAGTATCTTCTAAGCAAACAGCCTCTGTTGAAACAGCCCCTCTGCTCAAATCTCCTCTGTCAGGCGCAGAGAACGTCAGAGAGAGAGTACACGAGATTAAAGCAAACAATCAAAAAATCAATACGTGTGCTTTTGTGCTTTTAAATATGCCGAGCACCGCAATAAAACGGCATTTTTTAGAGGAGCGTCAGTATCTTTTAAGCAAACAGCTTCTGTGCAAACAGCACCTCTGCTCACACCCCCTCCGTCAGGCGCAGAGAATGTCAGAGAGGGTGAGAGAGAGGCAGAGACAAGCAAACAATCAAGCACCGCGCGGGAAGCATATCTTATAGCATTGAGGAGTTTTAGTTAATATGTAATACATGCTCTGATTGGGTAGCTTCTAAGCCATCTGCCAATAGCGTCCCTTGTATGAAATCAACTGGGCAAACAAACTGAGGAAGCATGTACCATAAATTAAAAGACCCATTGTCTGCAGAAATCCGCGAACCAGCGAAAAATCCGTGATATATATTTAGATATGCTTACATTTAAAATCCGCGATAGAGTGAAGCCGCGAAAGTCGAAGCGCGATATAGCGAGGGATTACTGTATATATATATATATATATTAAATATGACCGTATGCATGTGTATTTTTGTACTTATGTGTATATACAGTAGATAGCTCTACACCTGGAATCCGCAGCGGTCATATTTAAAGCCAGGCATCCAGGTCTGATCATGTGACTGCCTTCTGCTATATAACTGGAGCATGCATTCTGGACTGCTCCTGTGTTACCTTTGCCATTACAAGAGTTTCCAGCACTACTACAATTCCTTATTAAATAGAGACGTAGATCCCAATAAAAAGCAACTGTGTAGTAAATGCCATTCAGCTGTACATGTCAGTTGATAATTGGCATATTAATGGCAAACTCCTGTTGCATAATCAATGCCTAAAGGTCAAATTTTGTTTTTTTCTTGTATTCTAGCCATCTTATGTTATGTAACCAGCAGGGGGCACCACCAAGCCCTAAACCACAGACCCATTAATGCCCAATACAGTAATGGGGTTTTTAAATAATGGATTTTTAATCCACCAATCACTTTTACAATGAAGCACATCCAATAACCATACAAACAATAAGCATTTTTCTTCTCCTTCTGCCTACAGTTTAGTGTCATCCGCTGCCAGTAGACTGACTTTGCGAGGTAAGACAGTGGGCTTCTTTTATACTGGACCCAGAACAGCTTCTAGTTACCCAGCATGACTTGTGGGAGGCTCTTCCAGGTTGTCTGAGAACCAAGGCATCTGAACCCTCCTGTGACACCCAGGGACCCCAAAAGTGTTGCAGCTCCAGACTCCAGTTGTCATGAAACCCTGCGGGTGTCCAAGCAGGGGCACCTCCAGCGAACCACTGCTACGTTATGTATGGAGGAAGGAAGTGCTTCCGGCCTCCAGCTTCTGCTCATCGAACCTCCCCCCAGCTGTTTCTCTCTGGGTATGAGGTCATGGCTTCCAGTATCTTATGTAAAATCATCATCACAGCATCTGACACCACCATGCAAGGGACTTAAAAACCCTGTAGCTGCAGAAGTTTTAAAGAGTATCATTCAGCCATCCTCTAAACCAGGGGTTCTTAACCTGAGGTCTATGGACCCCTAGGGGAGTCTATGGATGGGTTTCACGGGGTCCATGAGGGTCAGATAAAAATTAACATTTATATTTTGTATACAGCCCAATACTGTTGATTTACAGTAGATGTAGTAGTAGTAGATCTGTTTTAATTTGTACAAGAGGATTGTATTTCATAATTATAATGAATGGCCATTACTTTGCTTTCTGTATGTCATTTATGTATGAGACAATCATATCTCAATAAATAAAGTACATTATATTCATAACATGCAAAGATGCGTTTATGTTAATATTTCCGGGGTTTGGGGGAGTCCTAGCTTTCATCTGATTCTTAAAGGGGTCCATGACTCAAAAAAGGCTAAGAATCACTGGTCTAAACATACAAACACCCACCTTGGGGGTCACCTTTGGGATATGGGAGCTACTTTAAATATCTGCAGAGAATCCATGCAGCCATGAGAGGGACATGTCGACTGAACAGATCGTGAGAGGACAAGAAATCAAACCTACTCTAGGATTCTGGATATAGGAAGCAAAAGGTTTGACTACCATGCCATTATGTTGTCTAAGGCTAATATTTTTATTCTTATTAATTATAAAAAAATGGTATTTTGCAAATACTCAATCTTAATTAAAAATATTACTATGTTTTCAGTTTACACAATAAATCTTTTCTGCTGCTTTATGTAAGTCAATCACTTTATATCACACCATACCATTTTTTAAGCCTGCTTAATCCTGAGCAGGGTTGCACGGGGATGGAGACCAACCCAGCAAGCACAGGGTGCAAGGCAGGATCAGTCACTGGATAGGGTGCCAGCCCATCTCAGCAATCACTTTATACAAATAGTATTTTGTAATATCTCAGACAAACAGTAGAAGAGCAGGCATTTAGAAGAAAAAACATTACAGTTGCAGTTAAGAATAAAGATTTATCTATCCTAACTAAAATGAAGCTCTTGTCTCTTTTTGTCTTGTTAAAATTGATTTAATATATAATGAGCTGGTGCTAAAATGTAATACGTTTTTTTTCAAATGATACCTATTTTACAGTTATGAGTCAGCGAGGCAAGAAGCAGGATGCTTGCCAATTCCCGCATTTGTGGCTGCACTTGCTTTGTAATTCTCCTCTAGCCTTTAGGGCTTAACAGAGACTCAGAGAAGTCTATTTTCCTTTTAACCTCAATTTTGCTGTTCATTAGTCTAGTCATACACAATTGTCAGTCAGCGACTCTGTTTATGGTCACTTGTTTATTATTAATGACCCGTGCTAAAGAAAAAAAAATGGATGATGTTTAAATTTCAGACTTCTTTCGAAGGTCTTTTTAGTTCAGCATGTGAAAAAATAAGCAGCATAACTTTTTCATGCACATGCAATTTGCAAAGGGCTTGAGACATGAAAAATCTTAAAGAGACAAGCACAGAACAGTGTTTTAAGAAGACATTAACAAACTGAATATGCTGTGTTTATGTTGCTAAATGTAATTAATAGATTTTAAAATAGCTCTTATAATAACAACATGCATAAACCTCATTCTGTTATTTAATTCATAAAATTTCACACACAGTGCAACCCATCTGTCTTTTTAAGAAATATTTTACAGCTTAGCAGAAGAAGAGTTCACATTGAGTTTTAAAATATGCTACATAATATACATATAATAACTAGAACGTTATTAAAGAACCCAACTGATTTCCTTGACATATCAAATGTGTAATTTTCTGCAAGAATAAAGGAAGAATGAAAGTCCAATCAACCTTATCTTTTCAGGCTATAAGTTGCTTGAGTTTAATATATAACTTTTTGTATTACAACACAACTGTCACTAATTCCTTAAGGGACAATTAGCAAAAGCCACTCACGTGAATCTTTCCAATTAAGCATGCACTTTTCACTCTGTTGGACTTTATTTTTGATGAGCAGCTTGTCATAAATGATGCTGAAATCTCTCTTCACCTACTACCCCCCACAGGGGTTCTTTAACATTAGTAGCTGCTTGCCTTTTGAATTTGCAATTAAAAAATAATAATAATAAACCCACAAAGGATTCACTGTTTCTCCTCATTAAACTGATTTATCTGAAAATGAAAAAAAAATATTTTGGGTATAATTATGTTTTGAGCTCACTTGTTTATTTCAACTCACACACGTCTTACAATGATATAAATAAAAAATATGTAGCTGTCTGATCAAAATACACTTAAGAATCACAGCTTTAAAACAGTTATTAGAAAGTAAAAGAAATTTGCAGAAGTAACCACAATCTTCAACAAAACACTTTTCCATATTTTTTTTAATACTCTTCCTACAGAAGAATAGATCCCAATCATAAGCTGCCAAAAACTTGTCAAAGTCGCTTTTTACTGCTTTGGAATGGCACACATTTTATAAATGGCCAACAGAGAAGATGAGGGTTGTCTTTTTCTAGCCTCATGGGCAAACATAAGGTCAAGTTCTAAGTTGTAATTGACTAGTAGGCACACTATGCACTCCTTTCCTTCACAATGATTCTTGTGGCAAACTATGGCTCTGGTAGCCACCAGGGAACACAGAGAAAATTAAAACATATACTCCCGAGGCTTTTTCAAAGACCAGGCTCTTTTGAATATTTAACTTCATCTTAAATGAAGATATCAAAAACAATTATGCTTGTCCTTTTTCTATAAGATAGAACTCAATCTTACAGGTTTTGGTATGAGTAGCCTCTTCTAGCCATGAAAAGCAGTCATACCTTTTCCCTCGGTTACCTAAAGGTTTGGTTTTGATATTGCAAAATTATTATATTTATACAGTGCTTCCGGATAGTATTCACAGCGCATCACTTTTTCCACATTTTGTTATGTTACAGCCTTATTCCAAAATTGATTAAATTCATTTTTTTCCTCAGAATTCTACACACAACATCCCATAATGACAACGTGAAAAAAGTTTACTTGAGGTTTTTGCAAATTTATTAAAAATAAAAAAACTGAGAAATCACATGCACATAAGTATTCAAAGCCTTTGCTCAATACTTTGTCGATGCACTTTTGGCAGCAATTACAGCCTAAAGTCTTTTTGAATATGATGCCACAAGCTTGGCACACCTATCTTTGGCCAGTTTCGCCCATTCCTCTTTGCAGCACCTCTCAAGCTCCATCAGGTTGGATGGGAAGCATTGGTGCACAGCCATTTTAAGATCTCTCCAGAGATGTTCAGTCGGATTCAAGTCTGGGCTCTGGCTGGGCCACTCAAGGACATTCACAGAGTTGTCCTGAAGCCACTCCTTTGATATCTTGGCTGTGTGCTTAGGGTCGTTGTCCTGCTGAAAGATGAACCATCACCCCAGTCTGAGGTCAAGAGATCTCTGGAGCAGGTTTTCATCCAGGATGTCTCTGTACATTGCTGCAGTCATCTTTCCCTTTATCCTGACTAGTCTCCAGTTCCTGCCACTGAAAAACATCCCCACAGCATGATGCTCCCACCACCATGCTTCACTGTAGGGATGGTATTGGCCTGGTGATGAGCAGTGCCTGGATTCCTCCAAACGTGACGCCTGGCATTCACACCAAAGAGTTCAATCTTTGTCTCATCAGACCAGAGAATTTTGTTTCTCATGGTCTGAGAGTCCTTCAGGTGCCTTTTGGCAAACTCCAGGCGGGCTGCCATGTGCCTTTTACTAAGGAGTAGCTTCCGTCTGGCCACTCCACCATACAGGCCTGATTGGTGGATTGCTACAGAGATGGTTGTCCTTCTGGAAGGTTCTCCTCTCTCCACAGAGGACCTCTGGAGCTCTGACAGAGTGACCATCGGGTTCTTGGTCACCTCCCTGACTAAGGCCTTTCTTCCCCAATCGCTCAGTTTAGATGGCCGGCCAGCTCTATGAAGAGTCCTGGTGGTTTCGAACTTCTTCCACTTACGGATGATGGAAGCCACTGTGCTCATTGGGACCTTCAAAGCAGCAGAAATTTTTCTGTAACCTTCCCCAGATTTGTGCCTCGAGACAATCCTGTCTCAGAGGTCTACAGACAATTCCTTTGACTTCATGCTTGGTTTGTGCTCTGACATGAACTGTCAACTGTGGGACCTTATATAGACAGGTGTGTGCCTTTCCAAATCATGTCCAATCAACTGAATTTACCACAGGTGGACTCCACTTAAGCTGCAGAAACATCTCAAGGATGATCAGGGGAAACAGGATGCACCTGAGCTCAATTTTGAGCATCATGGCAAAGGCTGTGAATACTTATGTACATGTGCGTTCTCAATTTTTTTATTTTTAATAAATTTGCAAAAAGCTCAAGTAAACATTTTTCACGTTGTCATTATGGGATGTTGTGTGTAGAATTCTGAGGAAAAAAATGAATTTAATCCATTTTGGAATAAGGCTGTAACATAATAAACTGTGGAAAAAGTGATGCGCTGTGAATACTTTCCGGATGCACTGTAAGAGTGTGAGTGAGAAGATCTACAGCAGAGGTCATCATTCACGGTCCTGGAGGGCCGCAATTGCTGCAGGTTTTTGCTCCAACCCAATTGCTTAATAAGAAGCACTTATTACTCAAATAACACTTAAGCTTCACTTTAGTTGTCTTGCTTGTGAAGATTTTGAACCCTTATTGCTTATTTAAACGGCTGTATTCTTGGGTTTTGATTGCCCCTAATAACATGCAAATGATAAAAGAGACCAGCATTTCTCCATTTAGCTTGTTACTATTTAAACCTGTGTGTATTTATCATGCACTATTTGGTTTAAGTACTTGGAAGGAAAGTGAAGAGAAAAAAGTAAAGGACTGAGAATTACTCATCCATTTTAACCTTCAAATCATTTGGATGATATCCTTAGAAAGGGGAAGAAAATCTAGGATACGAGAATGACCTGACATAGCAGAGTTAAAGCACTAACAAGCCATGAAATTAAATTATTGGCAAGAATTGCTTTCTAATTAAGCAACTGGGTTAGAACAAAAACCTGCAGCCCTCCAGGACTGTGACTGAGGACTCCTGATCTACAGGAGCTGAGATCTCTAATAGTCTCACAGGATGGTTTAGTGTTTTTTGTATGCCTTCCTTGGGGTTCTCTTATGACAAAAGAACTGGGCATTGATGCCGAGAAGAAAAAAAGCACAGCTCATTGTATGAGAACATGCAATGTACTCTTGTTTGACTTTCCTCATCAACGCATTGGATTTTTGATTGACAAATTCAATATCTTTAAAATGTTTTTAAAATGACGTTACAGAGATGTTCTCTGGCTCATTTAAACGTTCCTTAGTATTTCATGAATGATGCATAATCAATCCAAATTGGAACAGAATGTTCCTCTTGCAGTTCTTTTCATTTTAAAGGTTATTGTTGTCTGTCAACTGATGCCATAGGCAGAGTCTAACAATTGTGCCACCTCAACTCTTCCATTGCTTAACTAACAAGACATTATGACTCAATAAGTGCCGAAGGTGAAATAAGAGATTAAAACTTAATTTTGTGATATCCTGTGCAGTGGGAAAGCGGTCTCAACCTACACTCTGGACATCTGATGGTTCATGAGCCGAACAAGATCAGAGCAGAGAAGAGATACAGACCAAAATTGAAGGGGTGAAAGGTGCAAGTTTATTTACAAGAGTGCTGTACAACACAGCAGTGTCAGGCAGGCTTTGTTTCAAAGTCCTTTAGCTCTGACACTCCATCAAAAGCAAGTAGAAACAAAAAGAAAAAAATGTGTGTATTTATAGTAAGTACAATGCACTCCTACAGTCCTCTGTTCAAAAACTACACATACACACACACAAAAATAAATTCAGTCCTCTTTCTTTGATCTTATATCAATAAGATTTTCAAAAGGAAAAAATAGGAAAAATATTTACAAGAAGAAACAAGTGTATGTATATACAAAAAAAAAAATTGCACCAATCCCAGAAGAAAATCTTATCCCCAAACCAAATATGTATATATACCTCCACCAAAACTAACACTCAGAGATTTACATTTACAAAGATTATTTGCAAAGCTGACAAGTATCATAAATAACTGCTCTTTTTATAGCTCCTGTTCACCAGCAACACTTTAAATATAAGAATCAAGATTAACCTGCCAATCCACCAACTACGCCTACTCCACTCACCTATCAAGAAGACAGACTCTATTTAAAATTGCGTGCACGTAAGCCCCATGGATGGCCAATGGCTGTTCTGAGTACATATAAACAATAGCCGTTGCTCCAGTAAGTAAAACATCTTTACCTAAAATAGGGGATACCCTTCTCTTATGCAAATCCCGGCTTTTTGTTCCAGATTCGACAAACCTCAAACTACCCATGACCAACCGGCTCTCAGGACACCAGCGTGTGCAGTTGAACACCTGAAAGGGAACTTGTACTGGTCAATATACAGGCTCCCAAGCTGTTCAGACACACTCTACCTCATAGCGCACACCCACAGAGATAGCCACACATTCGCACACCAGCACCTTCAATCCAAGGCGGTAAGCGCCATTCTTTTAAACTGGCTCACTTTTACCTTTAAAAGCAAAAATGTTCAGGTTTAGCTCTACTTTAACTTAAATTGGTAAAGATTGAGGCTGCACATTACCACAACCTTGTTTATGTGAAAAATTATTAAAAGAAATTTTCAATACATATAAAATGCTAACAATTGTCTGTCTGGGTCTTAAATCTTGTGCTTGGTCTTAATCGAGATTTTATGACATGATATACATAACACAAACTATGAATTGGAGATGCAGGCTACTTCAGTCACATAATTTGGCTTTGGGTCCTTCTTATAGCAAGCAGCAGGGCAACCACATTCTGTGGCCGACAGGAAAAGAACCAAGCTGACATCTCACAACAGTGAAGCACATTGCACAGGCTGACTGATTGTTTTTATTGCAAACGCAAGTGATACACCCCATGCACAAAAGACAATCATACACACCATTAGGGCATGACAAAGGTGCTTCACCAAAATGACTTGGGGTGCTACCGTGTTTCATAAGAAGTGAATTAATTATCTTTCTTTGTGGACCGCAGGTGTTTTAGTGTTTCCTAGTATTAGGATAAACATCACAGTAGATTAGTAGAAACGTTTTTTTGGAAGCAGGAACACAGCTTACAGAGCCTGAAAAAGAGAGACAGAGTTAAGAGGCTCACTGAGCTTGAGACAAGTAGAAAAGCTGCTCTCACTAGAACTAAGGACATGTGCCACCTGTACATGGAGGCCTGGAGGACTGATAAATCATAATTGTTTTGGTTTGAGTATTTTGGAAAACATTTTGATTATTTTGTTTGTATAAAGCACCTCTTAGTGTTTAAAGGCTGTATTGTGGCTTAAAGCTTTACAACAATGGACTTAAAACGACAAAGATGCCATTTAATATTTTGTCTGTGACTCAAAGGAACTTCAAAACCTGAGTATATGAGGGAATGCAATGTACACTGTACAGATATAGCATTTTGGATGTTGTTCATAATGGAAAGAAACTGACTAGTATAAAGGTTGCCTGCTTATTTTATTGTTGGTTAGGGAGGCACGACAGCTTCTCCCAGGCTTACTATATAATAAAACAGTAAAAGTCATGAGTTCCTGCCTTGCTACAAAGATTCCAAAAGCCCACTGTTAATCAGGAGTGATGCCGTTGCATAAATAGATACTTCATGTATCTCCTTCCTGGTTGCCTTTCTTTGAGCAAACCTGCCATTTGTTAGCAATCTATTTCTTTCAGTCAACACTTCCATTTGCCTCCTTCCTGTTCACCATCTGTTCCTATTATGCAATTTTAATTTAACACAGTGATTGCCATTATATTGTTTGCAATATTATTTGATTTATCTTGGTGTGGGAGTACTGAAGAAACTTGGCAGCCTGCTGAGAGTTATGGACTGCAATGCAAGAACACTTCATTTTTGTTAGAATTGTTTTGAGATGTGTGTCTTGTAGCAATAGGATAGATGGATGAATTTTCTTTGTTTAGAATTTTGAATAAAACACACCACCTGGCTTCCTCGTATAAATTAAAAAGATATTGTCTTCCTTCAATCACTTACCATAAACATCCAGACAATGCACAGGAGATAACATAAAATCCACCAGTTATAAACTGATCAGCCAATGTTCTGAGTCAACAACATTCAAACTTAACAATGGTAGAATCTTTGCAAATTTATTTTGTGTTATCATATAGTGCAACTTAACAAACTCAATCTACCCATTTCCATTAGGGGCTGTGGTGACCCAGCAACGCTGGGAGCCAGGAAGAAATTAACACTGGATGAATTGGCATTCTATTACATGATAACTTATGATTTTGGGAGATACTTAATTGGTTGGGCTACCACGTTTCATGGACAGAGACAAATGCACGTATAGGAAGTCCCAGAGGTTTAAAAGTATTCATTTTGTCTTTAATTATTTTATATTTTTGGGTTTTATTTGTCACTCTTGTCTCAATAGTGGTAGACAGGACACCATAGTGATGCAGCTGTTAGTGCTGCTATAATTGGCAAGTTCTTCCTACACATTTTTAGTAACACTAAATTGGTGTAAGTGAATTCCAATTGCACCTGATGTCGATAGGAACGTCTGTAGTTGCTCCTGATACTGTGATTGAAAAAGTGTTTACAAAAATGGATAGGCAAGTAGTTTTCATTTTTACATTTTAAGTATCTTATACATAATGGTAGAAACGTGCTGGCCTGGGTTGACTAAGCCTCCCTGTAGCAAGCAATTTTCTCTAAAACTTTATGGGGAAAAGCTGAGTCCTCCCAAAATAATCCAGAAATATAATCCCATCAGCATGTGTCCTGTGTCTGCCCCTTGGTCTTTCCACACCGGGCCATGCTTTGTACATTTTCTGTAGTAAACAGCGAGATGGCTTTTATATTACATGTACACATCACCTCAGTTGGCTCTCGATCTAAACATGCAGCAGAGTGAGATTATTACTTACTACCAGGTTCCTCACCTTATTATGGAGAGTGAGCCCAGCAGTCTTGTGCAGGAATGTCATTTCAGATATTTGCACTCACTATCTCATTCTTTCAGCTACTGCAAAGAGGTTGAGACCACAGGTGAGGATGGGGAACAGACTGACTGGCAAATTGACAGTGTCACACAGACTTGGTCACCACTCACTGGTTTAATTTATTTGTAAAACCACTGTCTCTGCACCAGCTTCTGGCTAATCTAACAATCACTGTTAGCCTCACTTGTGATAAAGACCCTAAAGAACCTGACCTCCTCCACTTAGGACAGATGATTATCTCGCACCTGCAGCGAACATGCCATTCTTTTCTGGGAAGTGCTAATTCTGATACCAAAGGTGTCATTCCCAGATCTGAGCCTTTCAAGTGGACAATGTAGATCATTTTCTGAGAATAGCAAGAGGACAACATATTCTGCAAAAAGAAGAGATGTAATCTATAGGTTCTCAAACTGGATATCCTATAAATCTTGACCCTGCCTTGATATCATTCCCATGAAAATCATAAGCAAGAAAAGAAACTAGATGTTTCAGCATCTTCATTGAACAGGCATTGACTTAAAACCAACACATCTGTGGATTCACAATTACAGGTTTGCAGTAGTAACACCATACTTTTGTGAAATCTTCTACAAGATAAAAAAAAGCATTTGGATGTGAGATTTTTCCAAGTCCATATAGCACACAGAGAGAGAGATAGTCTGTGCATAATCTGTGCAAGGACAGACAAAAAATTGGTTCACTGTCCCACAGCCAGTACAGGCTCCACATTGCTCCTTCTGAATCCAAGGTTCATCTCTTAGATAAGACTCCATTCCAGCATGCTGGAACAAACTATTACGGGAAAGATTAGGATTGTGAACCCTTAATGACATACTTTCTTGTCTACCAGTCCTAAGGCACCATCTCTGCCTTCCACCCAATACTAAAGAGACATATTAGCCAAAAAACTGTCACAATATTCAGAAATTTCATAATTTCTAGTTCACTACTGCATTCATGCCACTGCAGTTTTTTTTAATCACCACACCACAGTTGATGGACTCAACATCAACTAATTCTACCATTTTATGGAGTTCCATAAAGTGCTTCTTTCATCTTTCAATAATATTCCCAGTTGAGCCCAATGGGTTTCCCACCTTTTCCATAAAAACCTTTCTCGGTTGTTAGAATAATTTACCAGAATCCAAAACTTATTCTCCGTGTTCTCCATCCACACATGCTTTGGACACTACTGCAGCTGCTACCTTTTTGGCCTTCTTGATCATCTCAGTCGAATCTGGAAATCTTCCAGTTAATGCTGTATAGAAGGTGTGTTTCTGCGGGTTGATTCCCTTATTCCTAATGTCCACCTGAATAAATTGTTTTAAAATTTACATTTTTCAACAGTGTTGGTGTTTTTTCTTTTTTCTTATTTACAAAAGGAATCTTAAAATGTTATTTTAGATTAAATTAGATAGATAGATAGATAGATAGATAGATAGATAGATAGATAGATAGATAGAT
>JANRMT010049829.1:47232601-47268311 GCA_026402145.1 Polypterus bichir lapradei
GATAGATAGATAGATAGATAGATAGATAGATAGATAGATAGATAGATCATTTTTAAGTAATATGTTACACAGATCATATTTTTTTCCCTTTGGTCCAATATACACATCAAAAACAGTCATTCATAATAATAAGTCTTCAACAATTACAATAATACCCCCTAATCATGATATGATCCCTTTATTAACAATAAAAACATATTTTAACAAAATTTGCATGATACACTAAACATTAGCCATATACTTTTCAACAATATGTAATATATAATATATATAACTAAATCAAATATACTAAAAGTAGTGGAAGATACTATTAATCTTTCACTATGAGAAATATTTTAGATGCTGTGATTGACAAAACTAAATGCTAACAAAACCAGAAATTACTATAATCATCCTCATAAATGTCACATCTTTTGAGAAGAAAAAAATCACATTACCGTCTCCTCTATATTTTCAGCTTGGTTGACTGTTTCATCTTATACTAGTGTGTCATATCGACATGACACTTTCTGTTACTCATTCATTACATCTCTGTCAGACAATGTTAATTAGGCAATGAAAGACAAAATGTACTGTTATGCAAAGTATCCATCTCGGTTACACAGCACTTTACACTATCTGAGAACATAAATGGAGGGCTTATTGAAAGATTTAACTACTTTATATAGGAAAAGCTATACTGAGTATGCCACATGAAATGCCACCATTATTTCCTTTCTTTTAGGCAGGTTTTTTTCCTATATACAGTAAGAACATTATGCCAAAAAAAGAAAATAAGATAAGAAAATGATGCCTGAAAAAGTAATTATTTTAATAATTTACAGTTATCAATTTGCTAATTGTGAAGATTATAAAAAACAGACTCATTTTCCACCTTCCACTTCCTAATAAAATTAAAATTCAAAAATATTCTAAAGGAAAATCTTTCTAATTAAAAACGAAGACTATTCAGGAATCTAACCTTACACTGAACATTACTGTTGTTTTTTTTTTTTTCTGCTGTAATTTGCTGCAAGCCCCAAGGAGTCACTGCATGTAACAGATATCCATTTTTAAAGTGCACAACTGGGAGAATTATTTCTTAAAAACTTAAATTGAGAAGGATGGGGTCATCCAATTAACCTGCACATATGTCCCTTAAGGATTTCTTCATCCTTGTTATTTCCTTGCTAACGGGTATTGTCTAGATCCTTCAGTCACTAAATCACTACTAAACATATTTTGGTTTCTATTAAGAACCTTAATTGAACTGGGCTTTTTTGTTCATTCACTACATTGGCAGTATTCCTTTTTTTATTTTAACAAAGCTTACATGTTAATGGTCAGAGCTTCTTTGTGTTAATTGCCTTACACATGTCATGACAGTTCTACTGTTCAACAGTTGTATGTGACCCAAACTTATTTCCTACAGTGTTAAGTCCCCACTCATTTCATTCCAGACACTAAAAGATAATTTTATAGAAACTGTTGGACCGCTGCTGTAAATATCTTATGTGAGTATGACATAGCAAAATAGCATGGAAACCACAAGTGCTTGTGTTGTGTGAATCAATAATTTTTTTTTCAGATTTACATATTTTTTACACTCAGATTTACTTAAAAATGAATTAAAACTAGACTTTGTTTCTTACATCTCTCAACTTGTTTGTCCTTAGTTTTAACAATTTGGTTCCTTGTAAAATATTCAATGCCATAATCATTACTGATGTACCTTTTCATCCAAGGCATTTTCTAAACTTCCTTGTCAGCTGCATGACTTTTAAGTATGGTCTTGCTTGACATGTATGTCTTTGCATGGTTTGTGGCCACAGTGTAAACCAAAAATGGAGCAGGGCATCATAGTCAAACTGTTCCATCAACCTGATCCACTGAAACATTACTTATTGTGAAGATCAATAGCTGTGCTTATGATACGTTTGTGAGCAACAGTGGAACAGTACAAAAAACAGTCCTGTCTCATTTTTTCTTCACTCTGTATACCTCAGACTATAAATATGGGACCAGGTCATGTCATTTGCAGAAATTCTCAGATGATTCTGCACCTATGGGGTGTACTGATAAGTGGGGTGAGACAGAGTGTAGGAGTCAAATGGAGAACTTTGTTTTTTTGTACAAAAAGAATTGTCTGCACATTAACATTAGCAGAGCCAAGGAACTGGTTATTGATTTTCACTGCACTAAAGAGCCTTTATGTTCGGTCACTATTTAGGGAGTGGATGTAGAGGTAGTCCACTCCTACGAGTACTTGGCAGTCTACATTAATGACAGGTTGGACTAGTCTTAGAGTACAGAGGAACAATAAAAGAAAGGGCAGAGCAGGCTCTCCTTTCTTAGGAGGCCGCATTCCTTTAATGTGAGAAGTGATATCCTTCACATCGTCTATAACTCTGGGTTTGGCTAGTGTGATCTTCCACACTGTGATGTGCTGGGCTGGTAACATCACTTCAAGAGAGGCCTACAAAATCAACATGGTAATTAAAAGGGCAGGCTCAATTATGGGATGCACACTGGGAACACCAAGTACTTTTAGCCAACGAATTATTCAGCAGAAGAGTGTCAAGAAATATTACTGGGGCTCATTTATACCAACAGCAATACTCCAGCATAAAGCCTCACTGGGACTGTGACTACTAAGTCTGAAGTTTTCTTTCTTTTAAAATGTTTCTTCCTTTTCAGTCATTCTGGTGTGTGTTCAGTCAAAAGTTTTAGAACACCTCAGTTTTTCTTCAAATGTATTCGGATACAATAAATGCAATTAAAATTCGAAAATTTAAGCTGTAAAGTGCCACAGGTTTAAATTTAAAGTTTAGGTTAGCAAAAACTGAAAAGAATTACATTTCAGGATATTACAAATGGGCTGTCTTCAGGGAACAACTAATAGGTTACAACCTACAGATGTTCTGCAGCAATTAAAGTAAAATAGCATTGCAAGATAAATCAAACAATTTGCACAGGTGTCCCAACTTCTGTTGATTACTTAAAAATCCTTTGTCTTTCTTAAAGCAGAATTGGAACAGACTGTGTTATTACACCCTCTGAGGTACTACTTGGACAATATTACACCATGAAAAGGTGTCCTACTCAAACCAAAGGCAATTGGAAACTGGACGAGACCCAGAAAGGAAGAAATCTGGCAGACCCAAAGTCACAACCCAATCAAAAGACAAGTTTCTGAGGGTCATCAGCTTGTGTGATAGGCGCCTCACAACGCAACAGTTTCAAGCGCAGCTTAAAAATGGTCAAAAAAAGCAAGTTTTAGTTTCTACTTTGAAGAGGAAACTTTGAGCTACAGGTTTGACAGCGCAAGTGGTGCAAAGAAAGCCATTCCTTAAAGGACAGAAATAGGGCCTTAAAATACCAGCAGTGGGCTACAGGCAGACTGGAAGAAATCTTATAGTTCATGTCAACGCAAGCATAGTTACATCTGGTAGCAAGTATGCTTTTAAATGAAAATAAGCATTCAAAATAATTCTGTGCACCAAATTGATTTTCAATCACTGAATCTCAAAAACAGGATTTAGATTATTTTTATTCATTGTTCACAGGCTCTGGTCAAGGAGTTCCTCTAGTGAATAAGTAATCTGGAATTAAGTCACTAATGGTGTTTTATTTTATATTGGAATGAAGCTTTAACTAATTCAATTTTTTTGCGATTCGTGAGTGGGTTTAATGGTGTCTTTATGGTTACTGCTGACACATTTTTTTCTTGTGGTTATTTTAAAATTTATTTTAATATGTTTAATATTTATTTTGAAATGGCTTGTCATTATTTATGCTTACTTACACTCATTGCCATTTTGAGTCACAATAGACATTTTGTGTCTGTGGCTGCCGCAGAGAGAAGTCTTAGAAGTTAAATAAAATAAATAATAAAATAAACCTTTTTACATTTATTTTCTTACTTACATTTAAAGACTTCCTGGTTCCTGACTTTTTGTTTTAGCATTTCAGCCATTTTTTTTTTTGGATTTTGGTTTAGTTTTGATGCCCTCTGTAGCAGTATTGTTTATAATCCCTTGATTTTTAAACAACTGTTCTTCTGGTCATACTATTAATTTTTTGTCTACTGGTGCAAACCTTAACGGGGCATGGCCATTGCTATTGTTTGTTACAATGTTTCTTCAGTTTCTTTAAAACGTATTTACCATTGGGGCAAATAAAGTATCTATCTTCTATTTTCCATCTAAGCTGTTTTCTGTGTTTTATTAACATGCAAATGATTTTCTTTGTAATTTAGTGTATAGAACGCTGAGCTTACCAATGATAAATGTACAACATTAAATTGAGTGTAGTATAGAAAACATTCTGAAGGCAGTTTGCCAGTTGAAAAGATCCAACATTTTCCATTATTTTTGAATTGCCAACTTACTGTATAGCTGAAAAAAGGTAAAAAGGGCATAAGCGCCTGCTGGTAAATAAAATTTCATTACTGAGCGATGAAGTGCTTGTTTAGGCTTTTCCAGTTTACTTTTAGAGACTAATCACTGTGCACACATCATATTATGGTGAGGAGACACTAACAACTTGTGCTAGGTCTTCAATGCCTTGTATTTACAGCATTTGGTCTTTTATTTCAGTTGAAAGTCAGGATAAAAGTATACATGAAACACTGACGCCAGTGCTTAAAGGCAGATATAAGATGTACTTAAAAAATCTGTTCAGCTCTCAGGCACTGTCCTTAAGCTCAAGCTTATCAAATGGATTGTAGTATGCACAGAAATATTATAATAGTCCTCTATCATTATGTTCTAAAGTTAGACGGTGTCTCTCTGTTACTCTTTTTTCTTTATATGCTACATGTATTAGATAATATTCTGGATGACCAACTTTGCTAATGACACTCAAATGTATTTATTTATGTAAATTGCTGTTTCTCCAGTAATGTCATGTCAACTAATTTAATGACAACAAAAAAGTCAGCAAAAAAAGTGGGTGCTGTATTTGACACTAATTTATTCTATAGTATCACTGGACTATCATGATTTTTCAAGATGACAAAGTAGAATAAAAGACTTTCTAGCTATGAGGGAAACAGAAATGTTATTCATTAATTTATTTAAATTTGAATTGCCTTTTGCAATGTTTTTTCAAAGACTGCTCAAATAATTTTATTTCCACCCTGCAGTTAGTTCAGGATTCTGCAGTAGTGGTCATTACTTGAATTACTAAGTACTGTAATATTAATCTCTTCTTTGGCTTTTAATTATATTTAGGAGCAATTTCAAAATCCTACTGCGAACAGACAAAGCTTTAAAGGGGTTTGGCCTTCTTTACATTACATAACATATATTAAAGTATGCATTCCAGAATGCATATTGGGATTGTAAAAATCTATTTGTACATGATGATCAGAATAACTGTAAAAGGCTGAGCCATATTTTCAAAAACATTTGCAATGATCTTGAAACATGTAAAAGATTGATCTCAGTGTTTAAATTCAACTTAAAGATCAGTGAATTAGACTATTCGAATTGTATTGACATTTGCCTGTTTTTTAGTAGATAAAAGAGAGAAAAACATTACCAGGTGCTACAGGCACTTTGTATTGATAAACCGAGTCTGCAATTTAAAAGTAGCGTTTTGTACAGCTATTTCAGCTTATCCCGTTTCGTTAAATAGTTATAGAAGTAAAAGTTGCTAACCTGTTTTAGCGCTCTAGCGAGGGACAATGCAGTGGCCTGCAAGTCAGACGGCTTCTCTGGACTTGAACCAGCAGTACGCCGAGGTGTGTGTCTGAAGCCATTATATTATCCACAGGCATGCTTTCAAATTGAATTGGCTCAACGGCAAAGTGCAAGCCTGAAACAGCTGTGGGAAGAAAAGAGCAGAACACTCAGTTTAAGAGGTTGCCAGCAGAGAATACACGTGTATAAAAATAAAGGATGAAAATTCACCATGTAGCTTACTTAAGAGGTAACTGAGCAGCTGGCACTGTGCATAATGCTCACACGCATGGGAAAGAGGAGGTTTGAAATTGGCGAAACTGCACCTGATTAGAGGAAGACGTGAGGGTGTGACTCTAAGGTATTTGCTATTGAGGGACCCCGGAAAAGGTGAGTAAGGATTAGAGAGGTAACAAGGGTAGCTGTATAAAACCATAGTCCAGACCTCCAGGGTTCATCTTTTGACTGGTCTTTGGGCTTGCAGACATTTCTTTAGAGCTGAGTTGGTGGAGTGCAGAGAAGAGTACTTAAGCTTGTATACAGTATATAAATGAGGACAGTTTACGTACGATTTACATATATGTTTTGGGTGGAAGTTATCTGTGTTTGTGGGTGCTAATTTTATCATTATTGTCTTTGTGCATAACTTTTCACATTTTGTTTTTGATTATTTTTCTGACAAATTCTGTGTGAACTGCCTGTGGAAGAAAAGGTTTTTCGCAGGATTTTCTCATTACTTTTTGCTTTGGAGTCACTGTAATTATTGTATATAGCACCTGCATTTATTTTTCTTGTTTTTGTTAATGTTCTTGCATTGAACTCTGCAAATATTTGCAAGATGACACTGTAAACAGTTATTGGCACCTCTGGAATACAGCAGAATTGCGTTTTATAAAGAGACATCATTGCCCGAGTTTCAATTCTCCCATCCCCTGGTTGTTTGGTTCTTATTCTGTTCTTTTTTGTGGCACCACTGCTAAAGTCAAGGTCAAGGAATGAGGTTACAGACTAATTAGGGGACTTAAGGCATCACGACAATGGAACAACACACCATCCATATTACACTTATAAATGACTAAATCTATAAAGGTAATTTATATGCTGAAAACAATAAAAGAAAGGAGCAAAAACTTTTTTTAAGTTGTGCTTCCATCCTTTTTAGTTTCTTTTTCAGTGAAGAAAAAAGTTCCTACTTTTATCATTTTGTGTTACAATATAAAGTATGGCTCCCGCCTTGCACTCCTTTCTACTTTAATAAGCTTCAGAAACATATACTAAATTCATTAAAAAGGTTTAGAAATGTTGTATAGTTACATACTGTTCTGTATTTGTAAATCTGCATAAATGCTCAACTCCTGTACTAAGTGAGGAGCACTATAAAAGATTAAAGTGAGTTTGGAAGGACACATCATGCTAAAGTTTTGTTTGATGTAATTAAAATAATTACAGTAAAGACTTTTGAGCTTGTAGCAGTAGTATTCATTGGGGATTTTATTGACAACACTTGGTGCCTCAAGAATGCAATTGTACAGTGCTGCAGATTGACTAATAAATAACATTTTTATAAAGGAATTATAATAACAGTATACAAGACCAGTGATTGCTAAGGGCAATTGTGTCACCAGTGCGATAAAGCCAAAGGAAAAGTTCAGAAGGAAACCTCCAAAGGAAAAGAAACCGAATCTCTCACTGGGCAGTGACTGAATACCTCTGTACACCAGAGTTCATTGGAAGCGACATTCTCTGTCATTGTAGAATGTGTAATGGCAAATGTGCCTAAGCTTCCAGCCAAGGAGAAAAAAAAAAGTTGGCACAAAGGCATTTATTAGCTACTAGCTTTATGAAGGAATTGGCTAAAGGCACAAGAGTAGCTTCAGTCTTTTACTTACTTATCTGTTTTCTTGTTTTAATTAAATAGAGAAGGACCCTGATCATCAGTCTGCCGTTGTTCACACTGGAGCAAATGGCTTACATAGATTACATAGAGGATTACGCAGTAAACAGTTCTGCAAGATACAACTAGAAGATCAAAATGAGAAGCTCAGGGGTTTTAAAGATAAAGATGACCTTCTCAAAGTTCTAACTGTGCTTCTTAGTAGGGCAGGAAACTTTGGAGATCAGAAGTTCAAACTCATGGCTAATATTTTGATAGAAGGGCACAGATTTATGGGTCATTGGGCAAGTGGTAACAATAAAATTCTAAAGGGTTTCAGTAATGCAATGAAACTGTGATTTTATAGAGGTGGAGAAATGTTTAAACTAGGCAATGTTAAATACATTAAAGAATGTAATAGGCAGGAATATTAATAGATATCTATGAAAATGGAAATGTTAAAACTAATAATCACCAGGGGAAAAAGTATAGAAATCATCTAAAAATGTTGTAATGAAATAGATGAAGATCTACTAATTGATCATAAAAGTGAAATCACAAAATGGTGATATCGAAAAGACGTAGATGTGTAAAGTGTCAAGAAAAGAATCTGTAAATAAAATGCAGCACTTGAAACTGAACTTAAAGAGGAATTCAACATTACAGTTAGAGAAAAATATTCTTAATAGTGTTAAAATGAACTCTGATTCATAATATTTTACTAATTATAGAATACTCAAAGAAGAAGTGAAGTGTGTAAAGAGCAGCATGGGAAAATAAAGTGGTTTGTACTGGTAATGAAACAGCACATATATGCAGTTCTAATTTTTCTAATGCTTTGACAAGTAATGAAGCGGGTTTATAAAATGGATGGATGGATGGACAAAGTCAGTAACATGCCAGTATTTCTAGGAATTGCCAGGCATCTGAGGAAGGAGATACCAAGATTAGAAAAATGTTAACATTAGAAAATGTCTTAAATTTTCAGGCAGTGCATTCTACAGCTCTCAAGGGCAGAAAGAAGCAACACTGACATTACTTTTAAAAACTCTGAATTTGAAAACATTCAACATGCGCTATATCATAAGAGAATAATGTCAAATCTTTTCTTTTTACATTTATACGAACTATAAATTAATATATGAGTTATTTTACTCACATATTGTATATATATTTAATTAAATGTGTTTATAAAGTATTTGAGAAAAAATGGTAAGGGCAAAATTTTTTGCTTAGAAAATTGAAGCATACTTTACCATTTATGATTTTTTTTTAGATTATAGCCTTCATTTTTAATACTAGCAATTACATTTCATATCTGACATTCTGTTATGCACTTTGCATTTTTAAATTACAAATTATTGCTAAAATTCAAATGCTGAAAACTTTTCAAGTTGCATGGTCAGATTTATATTTTTCTCATTTGCAAAGGAGCTGTAATGGCTAACATATCCTTGTTTTAATGACTGCTGAAGGGACTATTTCAGCTATTAGTTTTCTGAATTCCAGGTCTTCCTGAAAGTCATTGTTTTCCTTTAGATACCCAATGAACTTTAGAACTCTAAGATTGTACCACCACTGAAATCATTATTGTTGTTCATCCTTTGCACAATTTATGAGGATGACTGACAAACCCATTTAGCTTAGCTTTGAACTTTGCAGGTATGAGCTATAATTTGCTGGGAGTTTTCAGATTATGGGTCTGTCATTTTTTCTACAACCGTGGCAGGAAGATAATTTTGAAGAAAATTAACCCCAGTGGATATATCACAACTCTGCAAATGCATGTGTCTTATTTATTTATTTTTAAAGTTCTTTTTAGGTCATGCTAAATATATTATACTCCATTACACTGCTATCAATATGCATAGAACAAGAATTAGCTAAATCGTGTTTCCAATTCAATAACATAATTGTATGACATATAATGAAAAACAAAATATAGTCAGTATAGTGTATACATCTTGGAAAATAAGGAATTAAAGTCCATCACATATTTCTAAGGGAAATACATGGGGTTTTTAAATGTGGCATTTAGTGTACTCGTATTTTAAGGGAATTTATTGTTGTTAGTTTGTAGTATGAATAAAAAACAAACATATTTTAGTCATTCTTACACCTGCACATCATATATTCATTTTTGGATATAAAATTGATAACTCTGCCATTTAAATATACAAAAAGTCACGAAAATACATGTTTACTAAATCCATCCATTAAAATGTAAAGAACATTATAAGTTCTTTAAACCTACAGTTATCAATTTACAGAACATGTTAGAATGAACTGGAAGGTACAATACAATTTAAAAGTGTGGAAGGTGTCAGAAAAGCTGCATTTAATTAATAAAATTCACAATGTTTTTATTACCTTAAAAGTTGTCTGTGGAGATAAGGACACTGCCATTTTTAGTCCTGTTAAATTGACCATGGAGCAAAGAGTATTTTTTCAGATAGATATAAGCAAATATGTTGGATCCTATTGATTCACAGGGCTCATGAGGTAGACAGGACAAAAAAACCCTTGAGGCCATACAGTACATAGGTCTCAACAATAAGGACAAGGTGGCAGTGGAAGGCTGTAGAGATTACAAATCTATTTTCTGCATTTCATCTTATTATCTTCACAGATCAGACTCAGACAATGGTAGCATTATAAACAGACTTTGTGATGGAGTTGGAGGTGTCTTAGGCTACAGAGCTATAGGTGAACAGAGGGTACAGTGGGGGCTCAGCATTCCACTCTCTGGAATGCCTGTGCTAAGGATCATTGTGGAGCAACTAATGCTGATAATATACACATGCTGGGATCTACCATTAGGAAAATTCAGTTGCAGAGGGTGACCCAAATTTCCAAATGAGGGAGCCTGGTGATCAATCCTAATGAAACAACAGTGCTAAATGCTGAGCTATAGTTTATGAACTGTGCTGTGGCATAGCACTTTCTGTTATTTGGGTATACTGAGGTGGTAAAAAATGTGAGGGCAAATGGCATCTTTCATTGATTGGTTGTGGCAGTAGTCAAACTGCCGATGGCCCGAGCAATCTGAATTATTATGTTCAATGTGTTTCTCCTTAATATCTCTGAGTGCCTCCAGGCAGTAATCACTAAGAAAATCCACTTTTAATTTTGTTAGTACAGAGATAATTGTCATTTTGAATCAGTTATGAATTGTACATTCTCTCAATGAAGCATTATAATGTACATAAGAGTCTACATGGTCACAACAGAATTGTAAAATGTGCCCTGATCCATCAGAGGTGCTTTACAAAGTTGACAATTTTAAATAAACTCCAGAAATTGTCAACAGAAACACAGAAGGCTGTACTCTGAGGGGCTGCAGGACTTCACATGGGTGGCCCTTTGCTGTCACAATCAAAGCAGGCATAGAAGGCATATGTTCATCTTGGAAAGAGAATGTAGTTTCAGTTGGAAGAGAGTGTGCTTTATAATCCTGAGCATCACAGTTACTGTTGTGTTCAGTTTCCAGCTTACTCCAATATTCACGTTTAGCCACTTTGATTTTCTGAAATCTTGTCTGCATTTCTTTTATGGTTGCATTAGTGTAATCTTCAGTAAATCAGAGATGTCACTGATCATCCATGGTTGCTTACAGGGTTCACGGGATCATAGAAAACCAATAGAATTCCCTTGGGCCAGTTGGTGGTAGCAAATGGAGCACACATGTGATGGGATGTGTTAAGTTTCAGCCAGGGTCATGGCTGGGGATCAACTGCTGTTTTGATGTCTAATATCATTTTTATGTTAAGTGTGTATTATTTACTTTCCCAGTATCAATGCATTTTTGTTATGTGGCAGGTGTTTTGTGGGTGGCCCCTCGTGTGGTGGGGTCACCTGTCCATTGCTATAAAGGGACTGTTCTCTGCCCTATAAAGGATGAAGAAAACCACAGTTCCTTGCAGTTCATTGAACATGCTAGTGGTGTGGTGAGTTCTGTAGTGATAATTGTTATTGTGTTTTGTTGTGATTTCCTGATTTTTTTAACCCTTGCTCTGTTTTCTGACGTCACCTACTGGATTGTGTATTTGGACTGGTTTGCTTTGTTTTGCATGTGCCTTTTCAGGCAACCCCTCCTGTGTCATTTGTGCTCTTTGGGGCTTCACTGTTCAACAGAGCTTTTTTGTACAAATAAATATTTTATTTATAAATATTCCTCATTGCCCTCTTTATTACTGGTTGGGGGGTTTGACTGTGTTTTCCCCTCTAGTGGGCATTTTAAGTATTTTAGGACGTGCTTTGGAATTCACTAGGTCATAACAGGCTGGCCCAGAAGCTACCATGACAGGACCAACATGTGTTTTTAAAATTAGAAAGAATGTATTAATATTATTATTAAAAAAGAACTTACAGTTGATTTAATTTAAATAAGAAATCACACTGGATTTTTTTGCTATATAGCTCAATGAGATGTGTAGCTGAATGAGGTTGTGTGTTTCTTTTTAGTTTAACTGATGTTTTCTTTGCCTGTTTTTAGTTTCTTTATTTTTTGGATCACAATGGTTGTACCGCTGTAATGTATATTGTTCTTTAGATTAAAATAAGATAGAAAAGGCCATCAGAAAGCACTTCAGAATTTTTTGGGTGTCCCATTATGGTGTTTATGTGGATAAGCCACCACACCAGATATCCCTGTTGTGAAAGAAAGCAGACTAAAAACTAAAAAAAAAAAGTTTGGAGACCCATATTTAACCGTCAAAAAATGACAAATGATAGAAGGAACTACCCTTTCTTTAAGCTGATCCACAAAGTCTTAGGTCAACACAGCTGTGCCTCCATCCTGAGAACATGACATTTTTAATGTCCTGGAACAGTAAAGGGAGCGAGTAATGAAAGAGCCGGGGAGATGAAGTGGGAGTTTAGCTTGGCTCATCAGAGGCAAGGGTGGCAGGGAATGGAGCCAGAATATGAAGGTTGACTGCATCTGTCGGTCAGAGTCTCCTCCTGTGAGTTTTGAATGGGATAAGGGAAAGAGGCACAATGTTTTAAAAGAGCAGTATTCAGGGCTCAGAGTTTTTGTGGATCATCTCTATTTTAATGGAGTATTTATGTGTTTTTAACCTTCAGCTTCACCTTGTTTTTATGGATTATTTATTTATTGAACATTTTGAACACTGCACTTATTACACACTTTTTGTTGAATTGTTTTAATAAAAGCACACAAGCACTTTTACATCTACCGTGTGCTTTGTGTGAGTGTCCTCATTCACTGGCTCATCCCTCAGGCATGTTATCGGTGGTAGCAGGTTCAAGAGGCTCCCAGGATGCAACCGGTAGCATGAAGCTAACCCACACCGTCACATTACTGTAATGTAGTGTATTAATACTAAATCTAACAAACAACAGCTACTATTTAGACATTATGCATTCAGAAGCTCTATTGTGCAACACAATATTTAGCCTTTCTTGTAGTATCTTATTTAAAGTCTAAAATGCTACTGCAGAAGTTCTTCTTTATCATTTTAGAAGATGACAAATGGATGGCAAGGAGAATTTGTATGTTGTGGCTGCAGTCAGATTAAACACAAACCATCTCACAGAGATGACTCTTGAACATTATACACTGCTTGGACACGTAGAAGTGTAAATAATGTAAGCCGAGTGAAGTCTGTTCTATTTTGCATCCAGAGTTGAGAACAGACAATGGGTCTGAATGAAAGCTGAACAGAAGCTTGAATATAGTCAAAGTCAGCACAGATCAGTACACAACTAAGAAAATAAGGCAGCATTTCACAAATGAACAACAGAAAGCCATGAAAAATTCTTATTGAACTGAATTTCATGTCTTCAATATATAGAACGTTCAGATAATGATAAAACTGATCAAGAATTACCCTCCCATCTTTGCACAGAGGTAATGACACACAAAATAATAATTTCCCAAAGCTTAAAGGAGAAATGTAAAAATCCATGAAATTAAACTCTGCACCAGTGTGCTGAAAGAAAAGACTGCATTAAGTTGCTGTAAGGCAGAATTGCAAACCTTTAAGTAGGGTAAGTCTGAAGGGGAGGATGATTAAGAACTGAAATCTGAGTTGGATTTCCAACAGAATTCGATATACTCTCTAATCTGTTTCTGGGAAACAATCCAGTGCACGCCAGATACTAACTCTTGAGCTCCATATACAGTATTATCCCATGTGTACACCAGACATTAATACTGCACAAGTATATACATAGTTTCTGGTACTTATGTTACTTACCATGGACATTGGAGAGTTTATAGAAGTATAATTTCACCTTGTCTCATATGAAAAGATACGTATTTCTGGCCAGTCATCAGAAACATTATCATTGAAAAGCATTACAAACGCACAGTATATTGAAGTCTAAAGGTCTATTTCATCATAACACCTACAGCCACATTGATGAAATCATCAAGTTTGTATCTGGTGCACACAAGATTGTTACCCTGGAAAAAAGCAAATACACAGTGTCCCCTCAGGGGCTTTGTAATGAACAATGAGAAGGTACTAAATTCATAGTACTAAGGGGATTCAGTTTTATAGACATTATTCAGCGAAGATTGTGGGGATTTCTTTTGTGCAAAGTAAATGTAATTACATTCAGTTTTATCAATTTTACTTTTGATTCTGTGAAAGCTTGATTTTTCATTAACAAAAATGTATTACTAATTTCCTTAGAAAATGTAGTTTCTTGGAGTCATACAAAAGTGTATTTTTAATTTTTTTTTCAGATGCATTAATTTCAGACTAAATCAGTTTCACTGCAGTACTGCCACCTAATGGATCTAGCATCCTGTTTTTGAATCCTACGTCTAATTCACATCCAATGGAGTTTGCACATTCTCTTCCTTTCTGCACAAGGTTGTCCTCCAATATCCCCAAAGACATGCTTGTCAAATTATTCAGTGACTCTAAAATTGCCCTGTGTGAGACTAGTGTGGCTGTGTAAGTGAACAGCTAATCTGAAGTAATTTCTAAGGTCAGGGAATGTCCAATCAGTTTGTACGGCCACCTTTATACAGGTGCATGGGCCCATCATACTTGGTCCTTCATTTTTAATTAAAGTAACAAGTAAATTGTTTTAGGGCTTAATAAATAAGACCATAAAGTGAAAAACAATAGTAACTTTACACTTGCATTCTTCAGGCCTATCTACTTTTTGAAGGAATAAGACTGAGTCTCTACATGTTCTCTGTTAGCCTATCTTCTTTCAAGTCTAGCCATAGAATGCACATGTATGCTGCCTGTACTCTGTGCAGTGCTAATCTGACAAAAAGTTGCTAGTAGAAAGACACTAGGACGACACAGTGCCAAGCTTGCTCCCAAATCAAGTCTGTAGAAAAGAGAGAGAAGCAACAAGGCAACACAAGGACCACTCTTTCCTTTGGTATGTGCAACAGGCAGGGGCACCAGCATGAATGTAAGTGTGCAGACTTGGCAAACACTCTTTGGTTTTGTGTTAAGCAAGTGGGCAACTAACGCTACAAGATAAAGGTCCAAGGCTTGTTATTCAGGTTAAGAGAAGTATCACTGTATTGCCTCGTTTCTCATTTTTCGTTTGAGTTCTTAGTTTTATATATCCCTCCTTTGAGTATGTTTTGCCTCCCGTGTGTTGTCCTAGTTGTGAAGGACTGACCCCATAATATCATAACTAGATAACTCAATGCCTCATGCAACATTTTTCCTGTATTAAATTTTATAATAAATCTTTCATAGAAAAGGTTTAGCTTTACTTATGTTAGACCTTTACCTTTGTTTATAAATACTATGCTTAAGCATGCATTTTCCAGGGCTTCCAGATATACTTTTTACCCTCTATGAATGAAATTCATGATATTTTTAATTCATAATTTAAAAGGGCTGCTTTAAAATGATTAATCCTGACGAAGTTAATAAATTTGAATAAAGGCTAGCAATTATCATTTCATTAATCACTTAATAATTAGGGTCTATGACTTAATTGTGACTCTACACTTTAATATTCAGTGGGAATTAGTATAAAAATCATTAATCATTTTAACTTTATAACAAATGTGAAGCCTTCCTAATAATAGATCTAATTATCACTAGATGTATGGGACATAGAGTGAATTTGATAAAGAGGGCCTTCATTGGGGCATAAAACATTGTCTCAGGTGGCCTAATAAATAAGACTAAAGAAGCAGTGACAATATAATTGAGAAAAATGGTTACATCTGAGAGTCACAGGAGAACCCTGAAGCACTCTGTACCACTGTGCAAAAAATAAAAGATTAAGGTTTAGGCGATGTAGTCTACCTAGACAAGGCTCTGCCATCTACCTATATATAAGGTAAAATGGTGCAAGAATATTTTTGGATAGTCTTGGATTTGCACACATTTAAATGAAATGTCCCTCATTCAATAACTAAAACCTCAGAGAAGCACAAATTGCTGGTGGAAGTCAACAATATAAAAATAGTTTGCATCTACTTATCCATATAAACATTAACAAGAATGTTTGTGATATTAAACTGCAATGACTGCTATTTCAAGCAACTCAAATGCTTTATATAATGTTAGGCTTACTATAAGATACTTTTTGGTTTTTAACTAGCTAAGTCTATTACAGTTTGGGTTTAATTACATTGCTCTTAGAATAATATGTAAATCCTTTGCCAATAAGAATTATGCACACCTTGAACTGAGGTCTTGGTGCTAAAATACCCCCATGTCTTATTTTCATGTGGTGCAGAATTATCATCTCTCCCTGCTAGACATACATTTTCATGGATCAAAACAGAACACTAGTGATTAGTGTGATGTTACAATTGTAACTGTTATGAGCAGAGTTGGTATATTAACTACGAGTATTATGTTAATCCTTGACATATTTCCTGTTTTTATTATTATAGTTCTAATATATGCATTACAATAAAAGAGTTATAGCAAATGGACACACAATGCTATAAAGGGAACAATGCAATATCTTCCTTTTTCTCTTTTGACTATTCCCGTTGGAGGTCGCCACAGCGGATCATCTTTTTCAACCTCTCCTGTCCTCTGCATCTTGCTTTTTCAAACCAACACCTGCATGTCCTCTCTCACTACATCCACCAGGCCTCCTCTTAGGACTTCCTCTTTTCCTCTTGTTTGGCAGCTCCATCCTTAGCATCCTTTTCCCAATATACCCAGCAACTCTCCTCTGCTCATGTCCAAACCAACACAATCCCACCTCTTTGACTTTGTTTTCAAACCATCTAACCTGAGCTGATCTTCTAATGTACTCATTTCTAATCCTGTCCATCCTCACCACACCCAATACAAATCTTAATATCTTTAACTCTGTCACCTCCAGCTCTGTCTCCTGTTTTTTGGTCAGTGCCACCGTCTCCAACCCATATAACATAGCTGGTCTCACTACCGTCCTATAGACTTTTCCTTTCACTCTTGATGAAACCCGTCAATCACAAATCATACCTGGCACTCTTCTCCACCCACTCCACACTGCCTTTACTCTCGTCTTAACCTTTCTTAACTCCCCGTTACTCTGTATTGTGGATCACAAGTATTTAAACTCATCCACCTTTGCCAACTCTACTCTCTGCATCCTCACCACACCTCTGACCTCCCTCTCATTTACACACATGTATTCTGTTTTGTTCGGACTGACCTTTTTCCTCTCTTCTCTAGAGCATATCTCCATCTCTCCAGGGTCTCCTCAACCTGCTCCCTGCTATCGCTACAGATCACAATGTCGTCCGGAAACGTCATAGTTCATGGGCACTCCTGTCTAATTTTGTCTTTCATCCTCTCCATCACCATTGCAAATAAGCACGTTCTCAGAGCTGATCCTTCATGTAATCCCACCTCTACCTTCAATGCATCTGTCACTCCTACAGCAGACCTCACCACTGTCACACTTCCCTCATAGATATCCTGTACAATCTTATTTTTCTGCCACTCCTGAATTCCTCATACAATACCACAACTCCTCTCTAGGCATCCTGACATATGCTTTCTCCAGGTCCACAAAGACACAATCCAACTCCTTTACCCAATGTTCAGTTTTGTAGAAATTACACTTTTTCTACATGGCCCCCAAATTTCGTGGCAATAGTGCAGGCATACAATTACTATTTTTGAAATCTTTAGTTGCCATTGTTTAACATGATGATAAGAGCTTTGCCAATAAGAGTCAAAGAAGCCATTAAAAGGTTAAAAAAGAAGAATAAAACCATTAGACACATCAGTAAAACATTAAGATTACCTAAATCAACTGTCTGGAATACCATTAAGAAGAAAGAAGGCACTGGTGAGCTCAGCAATCGTAAGGGGACTGGTAGGCCAAGGAAGACCTCCACAGATGATGGCAGAAGAATCTTCACTATGGTAACAAGAAAGCCTCAAATTCCTGTCTGACAGATCAGAAAAAGTCTTCAGGAGGCAGATATGTGTGTGTCAGTGATGACTATCTGCAGAAGACTTCATGAACAGAAATACAGAAGCCAGTAGTTCACCACAAAAACAGGGTGGTAAGATTATAGTTTGCAAAAAAGTACTTGAAAGAGCATGCAGAATTCCAGAAAAGGCTTTTGTGGACAGATAAGGCAAAGGCTAATTTGTATCATAATGATGGCAAGAGCAAAGTGTGGAGAGTAAAAACAACCGCCCAAGATCCAAAGCATACCACCTCATCTGTTAAAAATGGTGGTGGGAGTGTAATGGCTTGGGCATGTATGGCTGACACAGGTACTGGCATACTTCTCTTCATTGATGAAGTATCTTCTAACAGCAGTTGTACAATGAATTCTTAGGTGTATAGAAACATCTTATCTGCTCAAATTCCAGAAGATATCTTCAAACTCATTGGACAGGTTTTCATCCTACAACAAGGTAATGTTGCCAAACATACTGCTAAAGCAACACAAGAGTTTCTCCAAGCTAAAACTCTTGAATGGCTAAGCCAGTCATCTGATTTAAATCCAACTGAGCATGCCTTCCATATGTTCAAGTGTAAACTTAAGGGGACAAGCCCATAAAACAAGCAGGGCCTGAAGATGGCTGCATTAGAGGCTTGGCAGAGAATCACCAGATAAGATACTCAGCACCTGGTAATGTCTATGAATCACAGTCATTGCATGCAAGAGAAATGCAACAAAGTACTAAATTTGATTGCTTTAATATACCAACCATTGCCATGTCCCAAACATTATGGGGACCATGCAGAAAAACTGTTGTCATGTCTATATGGTGTGACTGAAATGTATGCAGATATTATTAAATTAAAGTCTGCAATGCACATTTGAATCATATAATTTTTAAAGCTAGAAGTCAGAAGTCAAAAATGGATCTGTAGTTGGTTAACCGGCAGGAGACAAGGGGTACAGTTAAGAGGAGAATGCTCTCCTCTGTCCTTCGACAATTAATTTTTCTGATTTATGTTAATAACATTGATTCTGGTATAGTTAGAAAACTTGTCAAATTCTCAGATCACACTAAACCTGGAGGGATGGTTGACACTGAGGAGGCAGCAAAAAGAATTCAAAATGACCTGGACAACCTTCAGAACTGGGGGAACACCTGGAAAATGCAGTTTAATGTAGAAAAGGGCAAAGTGCTACACATGGGCAAAAGGAACATCAATTATAAATACAAGATGGGAGACACTGAACTACAGGAAGCAACCTTTGAAAAGGATTTAGAGCTATATGTTGATGTAACATTTTCATCAACTAAACAATGCACAGAAGCAATTAAAAAGGCAAGTAAAATGTTAGGTTAAATCATAAAAACTACAGACTTTAAATCAAGTGACAGTATGCTCAAACTACATAATGCACTAGTAAGACCACATATGGAGTATTGTGCAATAAAATTGAACATTGGGTAGTGCCTTCTGCTTTAGGTTGTTGTAGAGTCACCTTTTGAGTGCATGGATATATCAAATTTCTAAATAAAGGAGTTACGAATAACAAATAATTTTTTTAAGAAATTAGACTCAATGTATATGAGGATGCTTTGAAATAGGAAAAGCAGCTTGGGAAGGATGTTCATCTTAACAATGTTGATTCTCACTGATAATGTAAAATGGAGGGTAAACAATCTATTCACATCTTAATTTTTTCCATGCAGGGAGCAAAATGTTGTTGAAAATTTTATATTTACTTGTAATACTGTATTACCCCTAGATATTTAAACTGATCTGCTAAGATAAATGGGAAGGTGTCCAGTCCGATATTACGTGCTAGGGAATTCACAGCAAAAAGCACACTTTTATTCAAATTGATTTTGAGTCAAGGTATCTTTTGAAAATCTGCTAGCATTAGCAGAAGAATTTTGTGGGTTTGATATATACAGTAACATATCATCTGCATATAGTGATATTTTCTGTTGAAAGCACTCCTTTACACAAAGAATTGCGGGACTCTGGAACAAATTATCAAGACATGTAGTTGAAGCAGAATCCTTGACAAGCTTTAAGAAAAATCTGGGTGAGATACCATGTCAGCTTAGCTAAACAAATGAGCTTGATGGTCTGAATGGTCTCCTCTCATTTGTCAAATTTCTTATGTTCTTATGTCCTGGGTTCAGGTAATGCTACACCACCCTCTTCTTTCAGTTTTTTCAGTGTTATGCTTTTAAATGTTTTTTGCCTTCCATATAAATCTGTTTACAAATCAGTAAAGTGTTTTCAACAAAGATTTTTTGTATATATGCTATGAAACAGAAAGATATTGATTTTAACAACATTACTTCTCCCAGCAAAAAAAAATGGTTTGGCAACCTGTTAACCTTATGCTTCCATCATGTAGCCGAAATTTAATTTAAAAATATCTTTAAATTTCCTTGTGACTCAAAAACCTAAACTGGTCTGAGAAAATCAACACAAAATGCTCTAATGTAAACTAACTGGAAGGAGCAAATTAACATTTATACTTAGAAGTCCTATAAAACTAATCTACTAGATTTAGTACATTTGGCAATAAAGAGTATGAATTGGTAATAAACAGAATGATAATATGAACATAGTTTGAAGCTTTTTGTTCCATTTCTTTCCTTTCAAGCCCCTTGTGTGCCTGATATGACTTATTTCGAGGATGAACAGCCAGCAGCTCAAAGGCAACTGGAAAACATCAATGGCAACTGTAGACAGTCCTGTTTGGTTCAACTCTTTAATGAGGACTTGTAAGAATTCATAATGTTTATTCAAGCAGTGGCTTTGGGGTTAGACTTGATCTAAGAACAAATATTAAATCTAAACCCATAAATACTTGCTTTTTTTACAATTAAAGTATAACTGAAGTACAGAAACAAAGCTATAGATGCTTTTAAATTTCTGGCCTTTTCAGTTTAGTTTAGTTTTTTTTATTTAAATTGGAAAACTGTAATAATTTTGGTACCAGACAGAACCCTTGTCACATATAATAAGTAATCATAATGGGAATATTACAAACAAATATTAATAAAAGGGGAATTATAATAAGTGTAAAGGTCAAGCGACATGTTATAACTAGGAATGCAAAAAACTCATAGCATGTAATGCAGGAGGTGAAAACTGAAATCTTCAGATGGGCAACTTTCAGGGTTTGTAACCAGACTACAAAAGAGTTTGTTGTGCAGTCACACAGATGGTGCTGCCTACTTCCATAACCAGTAGCAGTGTATGAGCCAAAGGAGAAGATGGTTACTATGCCCAGTGTGACAGATAGGGGGCACTATCACTCTTGAACCCCTGTCCAAGACTCCAGACAACAGATAAAAGTCCAATAGTTGACTTTATTTATCTTCCACAGTGCACAAAGCACCCCCTCCTCAACTATACTCATAAATCACAATACAATAATAATAAACCAATCCACCACTCCCAGATGCGTTGCCACCCTTCCACCCAGCTCAGCTCGCCGTCTGGGAGCTCCCATAGTCCTTTTATACACCCTGACCCGGAAGTGTTCCTAATCCCCAGTCCATGTGATTCTTTTTCACTTCCGGGTCAGGTACAAGTCCTTTTCTTCACCCCGGAAGCACGTCACTTCTGTTGCCGCTCTTCCTATGACGCACTTCCGGGTTATAGGGCATAAATGATTCTTCGGTCCTCCCTGCAGCTCTCTCTTGTGGCCCCTGTGGTATCCAGCAGGGTCGTGTATAAAAACTACATAGTCCATGATTCCCTGCTGGTTTTCGGGGCACCTCCATACTGCAGGGAGGGCTCCATCTGGCGGCCTAGGGGTATTAGCCAGGATGACAAGCCGGCTATATACCACACCAGATATTAAAAATTTTAAAGATCTTCCAAATCAGCTTCATACTTATTATTGCTGAGCATAACAGACATGAAACAACAGTGTCTGACTACACATTCAGTCATTTTGGGGGTGGGCAGCATTCAGAATCATTCATTACGTATTAAAAAGTCATACTTACAGAAGTATGGCCATTTCAATCCATATTTTCAGGGAGTTGCACCTAAGTGCCCAAACCTAATGCAGAGCACACAAGTAACATGTTTAAATTTGTACCAATTACATACATATTGTGCTATGCCAAGCTTCTAAACATTTACAAATCAATAAATATTAGCAGTACCACTTCAATTTCCACACTGTCATACTGATTTCTTTCATACAGTCAATCAAGCATGATTCAAATCTTACAGTTGAGAATCCAATACAATGTAATATTTCACAAATAATGAACACTTAAATCAATATTTCTCAAATGAAAATGATTTACAGTTACATCTGTATTAATGAAGAATGTACCAGACTTCATTTCCTATTACACTAATCACACAATACCAAGCAAATCACAAATAAAAATCTTTTATCTGTTTGTTCCTGGTGTACCAAACCAGCTCATAATTGATACAAAAAAGGAGGCTGTGCAATCTCTTGTAAAGGGGATGAACTTCAAGCACATGTATGCTTTCAACTTGATTACACAGAAGTATGTATTATGTCCTATAGAAACCTGGATGAATGAAAACGACACTGGGGATGACTTGACAATTAATGGCTATGGTGCACCTATTCATTTAGATAGACTCTGACATCAACAGAAAGTTGCAGAGCAGGGGTGTCTGCCTATATATTGATAAACAGTGGTGTAAGCCACCGATGGTTAGAGGTAAAGTGTGCACAAATTATGGGGAACTTCTATCTGTTGTGCTGTCCCTTATTTATTTTTCCCAGAGAGTTTCAACAAATTTTTATTACGATTGCAATTGCGGTGAAGAGTGAAGCAGCTGATAGTATCTCCAGGATGACAGAGGCTTGAATATCCACCCCCTCACTTTCAAATATTATTTTAGACAATTTTATCCAGGTTCACTGACAATAGCACTGCATAATTTTTAACAGTATGTCACTTTCATTCATAGAAAAAGTAACAATCATTTAGAATCAGCAGGGGTTAAAATTGACTAACAATTGCTTCAAAAATTCTCTTAATTCTGTTTAAGGTTTGAGACACAGGGTATTCCTTCAGAAATTATTCATCAAAAGACCAAACACAGAGCAAAGGTTATATATCAGGATTTCACTGACCAAAACAACATAGGAAAACTCCTTCAACAATCTAAAGTAACCAATGTATTGCCGACAGCAAAATAAAATTTAAAACATCCTTGAAAACAATCACACGTTACTAATGCCATATGATTCACATGCAAAGTATTCCATTTGTTTGCTCACAACATCCCAAACATACATTTTTACTAAAACATAAAAAAAGCGGTCGCGGGGGCAGCAGCTTAAGCAGAGAGGCCCAGACTTCCCTCTCCCCGACCACTTCTTCCAGCTCTTCCGGGAGAATCCCAAGGCGTTCCCAGGCCAGCCGGGAGACATAGTCCCTCCAGCGTGTCCTGGGTCTTCCCCGGGGCCTCCTCCCGGTTGGACGTGCCCGGAACACCTCACCAGGGAGGCGTCCAGGAGGCATCCTGATCAGATGCCCGAGCCACCTCATCTGACTCCTCTCGATGCGGAGGAGCAGCGGCTCTACTCTGAGCCCCTCCCGGATGACTGAGCTCCTCACCCTATCTTTAAGGGAAAGCCCAGACACCCTGCGGAGGAAACTCATTTCAGCCGCTTGTATTCGCGATCTCGTTCTTTCGGTCACTACCCATAGCTCATGACCATAGGTGAGGGTAGGAGCGTAGATCGACTGGTAAATTGAGAGCTTTGCCTTACGGCTCAGCTCCTTCTTCACCACGACAGACCGATGCAGAGCCCGCATCACTGCGGATGCCGCACCGATCCGCCTGTCGATCTCACGCTCCATTCTTCCCTCACTCGTGAACAAGACCCCGACCTCGGATAAGCGGAAGAGGATGGATGGATGGATGGATGGATAAAAAAAGCAACACTACCACTATGTTCTCATGAACAAACATCTTAATTGAAGAGCCACTTCTTCCCCTCATTCTCTGGTCAAAAGCATAGAATTGTGGGAATGTGTTGTACTATTTACAAAGCATGCTCGTTTTTCTGGAAGTAAATATCAATAATGTTTTAGAAAAAATGCAAACATGAGATTTTTTTTTCTTTTTTCCTATTTGCTGATGTCTGTTATTGGTGACCATTAGGTTCCATTATAGAATAAACTAATTTCTCTCATTTTTCATGAAAATGTGAAATACATTTTTTTTCTCAGGCATCACTATTAACCTCATGGGGTAAGTACATTTTAAACAAAATATCACCTCTATTGCTGCATGCATTATTTGAGTGGCTTTAGTGAGCACAGTCTAAGTTCAAGCAAACGAGTGACTGCGACTTTTGTGATTGCTTATGGGGATGGTAGGCAGCCAAACGATGATCACATTACTTCCCATTTAGTATCATTGTGGTGCAGATTATAATAGGGATTTTCTGTATTTGTGTTTTACTATTGAATGCAAAGTGCATATAAACTATTGCCTTATTTCGCAACTGACAACTCTACACGTAAAGCACACTAATCGCAACATAAAAATTGTTTTATAAATTATATAGTCTGTGCTTCTGCAGAGCTAATGTAACAATGTTGCTGAAAAAAAAACACACTTTAACCTGAAATACCTGTAGGTGGATTGTGGCTGCTGCTGCCAGTGGTTGGAGAGGGGAGCCTGATGTCTTGTCAAACCCAGAGGCCCTTAGATTTGGGATTTGTCCCTACTTCCATCTCTGACTGTGTTTTTCTGTGGATACACTAGTTTCCACCCATGTCTCGAAGACATGCAGGCCATTGATATGGGTGTACACATTAATCTCGCTGAGGCCATGGATAATAGTGTATGCATTAATCTGCCCTGCAATGAAATGTCCAGTGTTAAATACTCTGAATGAATTGACTGCTGCTCTATACCCAGTACCTCTGGAATAGTCTCCACTTCATTGCAATCCCCATTGCAACCCTGCAATTTGTTTAACAAAATATAATAATAATTGAACGAATAATGGCAATTACATAGTTGTTGTCAAAAGCATTGACAAGCTTAATCCAGTAGTATTAATGAAGAATCAGCTATCCAAGGACACCAGTTGAAATTAAGAGTAAGTATGTTTAAGATGGAAGCCAGGAAACGCATCTCCTTACAAAAAGTTGTGGGAATATGGAACAAACATACCGACAACCTAGGCAACCTTTGTAAAGCATTTGGATGACATATTCAGTCGACTCTTTAAATAAACAAGGCTATAATAAAGTGAATGGTCTCCTCTTATTTGTCAAACATCTTATGTTTGCAGTAATGTTTAATAAAGATTACAAAAATAAAATAAAATATCTTTAATAAAGGTACAAACAGTTATAGAGCTATATAAATCATTGTGTGAAAATATTAATTGTGAACAGTAAAGTGAATCAGCCCAGAACAGTCTTTGGACTCTGCTTTGGTTTTTAAATGGAGTAACTTGCTTGTGTAGCTCACATACTCTCCCATTCTCCACACTCATTTTCTTTCAGTAATGTGGTGTTCTCTGATCTGTTCAGATTTGTGATTTTAAACTAACCAAACATAAACAGTGTACACTGAAATGGAGTAGGGCCCTATTCAGAGTCGGCTTATGCCTTGCATAGCTACTGAAATAAGCTCTAGTAACGGAAAAATCTTGAGCAAATTAGATGACTGGAAAAATTATACATTGTCATAAAAACTATTAGGAATCTAATACGAAAACTGTAAAATTATAAAAAATATGAACCTATATTCTCTGTAGATTTGCAAAGCTTACAATTTAGTAACATTAAATTTTAAAGATGTAATTTTGAAATAAACTAATTCTATGTATTATAACAAATTGTTAATGTATTCTTGATTTATTCTTTTGATTTTTTTCAATTTATTACATATATAGAACACTTTATCAGAGTAATTAAAAAGGGATGTAATACAGCATTTATCAATTAAAAATTAAAAAAATTAGACCATTTATATTGTGTAAATGAAAATATGATATCACTTTGTCTTTGTTAAATTATATTAAAGGCTGATGCAAACTGTCTGACATACTTTTTTTTTTTGTTTTGTTTTTTAATGTTGTACTGGGTCAATTGCAAATGAATTTTTAGAGCTTTGCAAATTGGAGCACATGGATTTATTAGCTGGTGCCGGTCTGGGAGGATCAAAACAGCTTGTTAGTAAAAGTTTAATAGTTCTTTATAGTTTGCACCCATTGGAATGAAAATTAGAATTGCAAGGAAAGCATTAAGAGATCTGGAGGCAGGCCAAGCTTGAGCAGTGTAATCTCCTATTTATCACTTACTGGGTCATATCCAGCTTTTTATAGTTTGCTCTGAAATGCCCAGTGAAGGAGAATGAAAGGTGTCACAGAAAGACAGCAAAAATCCTTGTCTGTCAAGCAGTTTAGATATAATTTCTTGTTAACTGCATTATTTATATCAAATGACTTATATGAATATATACATGTACTGAAACCATTAGAATATTTAATAGATTGAATCTTATAACAAAGCTCTGCAAATAAAATAATTAAAACAGATATATGTTGCTTTAGTCAAATGTGCAATGGAAGGACTATTACTTGTTATTTATTTACTATTTATATTTTAGGAAAATTAGGGTTCATAAAATGAAATGTATAAGTCAACTGCAATTATAAAATAAAGAAAAAAAAACAAGATACTAATTTACTACTATTTCACAGATAAGATGAAGGAATGCATCTATTCCAAATTCTAAGAAGTAATGTCACATAAATCGGTATACAGGCAGTCCCCCGGGTTACGTACGAGATAGGGACTGTAGGTTTGTAGTTGAATTTGTATATAAGTCGGAACAGGTACATTATTTTAATAAATGTTATTGTTGACCGACTGTAACCTGCCAATGAATGATGGAGTTTCACATCTTTCTGACCTTTTTATTATTTTTACTTTATTTTCAATGGCGATGGTTTTTCTCTTCTTTATTGTATCACCAGCACTTGCATCAGATTTGTGTTTCAGAGACATTTTTGAAGGGTGAAGACAAAAGGTTAAGATGAGCTCTTCTGCACAGCACTGTACAGCTATCACAGCAGGAAGGCACCCGTCCTCAGCACGTCTGATGTATAGGGTGGACGAGATATAATTATGTAATTTTCATTACGCTATAATGTATTCAGTTTATTACATAGAAAATCACCCGAAAAAATCCGGACCATCGAGAAGTGTGTGAACTGAAGACATGACGAATCGTCTTTGCGGCGAACTGGAATCGTCCCCGCATAAGTCATCCAGATGATCTGGTTCTGCATAATTAGATCTGGGCCACCCTGTACTGATAAGAGACAACTTCCTGCTATGTGCGTAACAGTACAAGCAGGCTTGCTATTGAGAATAAATGGGGGCATCAACGGGCGGTTCATCACCAGCCCACCTCACAGTCACCTCCACTACAGCATGCTGTCTGCCTGCGTCTGCAACACCACCGATAGATAGATAGATAGATAGATAGATCAATTTTAAAGTGTTATTGAAATGTCAGCATTTGATGATGTATAAAGGATAAAATCAACATACTCATAAACCATATCAGACCTTTTCAACTTCTAAAATTATCTTACAAACTTTCAAATCCTTGCCGCATACGTTCAAGTAAAGTTTATATAAATATTTGGAACTGTTCAGTTTGCCCTTTATGAAAAAAAATAGTATGACACAAATGTGCTACTAGACTGGATTAATTCAAGTGCAAATGAGAGACTAAAGCAAAGCATACAACACATTTGAAAAAAGTAAACAGGCTCCGACACTAGACTAAAAAGAGAAATTAAAAAACAGAAGCCCTATGTTAAACTCAAAGTAGTTTGCTTCAATCAATTGACCTTACATAGCCTTCATGAATCATTTAAATAACCTTAAGAGGTACAAACAACAATGTGAAAATAAAACAAGCAAAATAAATAAGGCATAAAGTAAACATCAAAAAACAATCAAAAAGAAGAAAAACTTTGAAACAAGTAGAAAAAGAAAAAAAAAAGAAAAGCAGATGATCTTGCCTTATGCGCTGTCACTCATACCAACTCAGCCTCAAGTTACTTATTCATACTTTCACATTTAAAATACAGTCTAGGATTCATTTGTGTTCTGTAAAGGCTACTGCCACTGTCTACATGGAGACAAGTACTGATACACACACACAATGATGTATTTGTACATCTACTAAGGGACATGCATAAACTGCATCTTTTACAATTTATATGAAAAACTGAGAGAATTTTCTTACACTGCAGCACCCAATCAATACTGTACATAATACTTAATCATACTTAATCATACCTTTGGGATCGTGTAGTGAGATTTTCCTGTGGACAAAACACAGCAATGTGTACAATGGTGTGTTAAGTGTGTCTTCATGTGGAAAATATTCACCTCCTCTATGATGTGAATGATAAGCAGAAATTGGTTTGGTGTGACACAGCTTTGTAGGAATGGGAAAATATTTAACTCAGTTAATTAAGTTATGGTCTTGCCTTCAGCAATGATAGTAATCAAGTAAATAATTCAGTAAGACTCCTACTAAGAAACCTAGTTAATTAAAAGATGCTGTTCTGTTAGAAATTTTAGTCTTCCATGATGATATGGAGAAAGTACATAGGTGCTCCAGCTCAAGACTCTTCTTTATTTAGTATTTTCCACAACAACATTAAAACTTGTGTGTATTACTCATTATTAGTTTTAGGGTTTTGAAGAATTCTTTTGTGATTTTACGATTTTAACTTGATAGCATGTGTTAAATATAGATTAGGTACAGTATGGGCTGGTGTTTACATTGCTTTTGTTGCTTGTTTTATTGCTTTAGCTACTGCTATATTAAAGAGCGGATCACAATAAAAGTGCAAAGAACTGAAATAAATAGATTAATTTTTTCAAGGTGTTAGACTTCTCATACATGATTTTTTAAGAACGAATATGTTAATTTGCATTTTGTGAACACATTTTAAAATTTTGTTTGATCTTTTCATATAATTTATTTTACCAAGACCACTATCAAAAATGTATATAGACAACAGATTTGAATATATTTCTTGACTGTTAGATTTTAACTCCTTGGATAGTTAACAGAATATAAACATTGTATGTTCACTGTTTGATTATCTACAGTTAGGTCCATAAATATTTGGACAGAGACAACTTTTTTCTAATTTTGGTTCTGTACATTACCACAATGAACTTTAAATGAAACAACTCAGATGCAGTTGAAGTGCAGACTTTCAGCTTTAATTCAGTGGGTTGAACAAAAAGATTACATAAAAATGTGAGGCAGCTAAAGCATTTTTTAACACAATCCCTTTATTTCAGGGGCTCAAAGGTAATTGGACAAATTAAATAACTGGAAATAAAATGTTCATTTCTAATACTTGGTTGAAAACCTGTTGCTGGCAATGACAGCCTGAAGTTTTGAACTCATGGACATCACCAGATGCTGGGTTTCCTCCTTTTTAATGCTCTGCCAGGCCTTTACAGCAGCGGCTTTCAGTTGCTGTTTGTTTGTGGGCCTTTCTGTCTGAAGTTTAGTCTTCAACAAGTGAAATGCATGCTCAATTGGGTTAAGATCAGGTGACTGACTTGGCCATTCAAGAATTTTCCACTTCTTTGCTTTAATAAACTCCTGGGTTGCTTTGGCTGTATGTTTTGGGTCATTGTCCATCTGTATCATGAAATGCCGCCCAATCAGTTTGACTGCATTTAGCTGGATTTGAGCAGACAGTATGTCTCTGAACACCTCAGGATTCATTCGGCTGCTTCTGTCCTGTGTCACATCATCAATAAACACTAGTGTCCCAACGCCACTGGCAGCCATGCACGCCCAAGCCATCACACTGCCTCCACCGTGTTTTACAGATGATGTGGTATGCTTTGGATAATGAACTGTTTTTACACCTTCTCCATACTTTCTTCTTGCCATTATTCTGGTAGAGGTTGATCTTGGTTTCATCTGTCCAAAGAATGTTTTTCCAGATCTGTGCTGGCTTTTTTTAGATGTTCTTTAGCAAAGTCCAATCTAGCCTTTCTATTCTTGAGGCTTACGAGTGGCTTGCACCTTGCAGTGCACCCTCTGTATTTACTTTCATGCAGTCTTCTCTTTATGGTAGACTTGGATATCGATATGCCTACCCCCTGGAGAGTGTTGTTCACTTTGTTGGCTGTTGTGAAGGGGTTTCTCTTCACTATGCAAATGATTCTGCGATCATCCACCACTGTTGTCTTCCGTGGACGTCCAGGACTTTTTGCGTTGCTGAGTTCACCAGTGCATGCTTTCTTTCTCAGCATGCACCAAACTGTAGATTTTGCCACTCGTAATATTGTAGCAATTTTTCAGATGGGTTTTTTCTGTTTTCGCAGCTTAAGGATGGCTTCTTTCACCTGCATGGAGAGCTCCTTTGACCGCATGTTGTCTGTTCACAGCAAAATCTTCCACATGCAAGCACCACACCTCAAATCAACTCCAGGCCTTTTATCTGCTTAATTGATAATGACATAACAACGGACTTGCCCACACCTGCACATGAAATAGCCTTTAAATCAATTGTCCAATTACTTTTGAGCCCCTGAAATGAAGGAATTGTGTTAAAAAATGCTTTAGTTGCCTCACATTATTACGCAATCTTTTTGTTCAACCCACTGAATTAAAGCTGAAAGTCTGCACTTCAACTGCATCTGAGTTGTTTCATTTAAAGTTCATTGTGGCAATGTACAGAACCAAAATTAGAAAAAAGTTGTCTCTGTCCAAATATTTATGAACCTAACTGTAAGTAGGTTCCTCTTGGATGCCTGTGTGTATGGTTTGAAAATGCACAAAAAACTCTTCTTAAACTTATTTGAAATTAAGGAAGATATCAATATATATATTCAAGAAAAATTATGAATGTCCATTTCTTTAACAATTTCAAATTAAACTGGCCTAACAATATTTTAACATATTCTGCTTTTTATTATTAGAATGCAATGATATCATTCATAATAGCTCATCAAAGAAACAAAAAAATGATTGCACATAATGTGAAAGAATTTTACTGGAAAATATATTTCTACCTGCTACTTCACATTTTTAAATAAAATATTGAATGCATTCAATGATTTTAAAATATCCAAATATGTGATGTTACTAGACATTTCTGTTTCATATTGCAGCTGTCAAGCAGGAGCATTGCTTATAATCCATCATTTCTGTAAAAATGATGCACAAATCTTGTCAAGTCTATTCAATAGTTTCCTGGCTTACTACTCAAGTATTATACAGTTTTGGTTCCCAAAGCTACTTGGTTCAATTTTTATGAATGAAATATGCCTCATTTTCTTACATCATTTCTCTCTGAGGTATTTTTATCATATATTTGTCAGTTTTTTATTGTATCACTTAGTTTCAATGTCATCTAACAGAAAAAGGTGATAAAAGACAACTGGCTGGGGATAATTCTGGCACTTGGGCATCATAGTAATAGTTAAACTCAGACTAACATGAATATTGTACATTTAAAAAGTTATCATGAGTGCTGGGCTTTGCACAGGTTCACAGATTAATCACTGGGAATTTTTCTCCAAATTCATTCAACTCATTTTGAACATTTGACATTCAAGTTTGGCTGTGTATATGACAATCAGTTACAAAGTAATCATTTCTATTCATTAACTCTGACTTTCCATGGGGTTGCAGATAAGGGTGTGAGACAGTACAAAATAGTGAGTTTACTCAAGTACCACATTAGGTTAAACAAATCCAAAAAATATAAAAATAAGATTTGTTTTTGGTATTAATCTTTTACAACTACTCTTCTCTATCTGACTTGACATTTTCATCTTCCAGGTGTGAAAAATATGACATTTGTTGCATGGGCAGAGTGGTGGTTCTGTGGCTAAGGATATGCACTGGTATTTGGGAGGTTACTGGTTCAAATCCTGTTGCTACCAGAAGGGAAGTTACATATTCTAATAATGTGTTACTGACAATATTCATAAAATTATACTAATGAAGCCGGGAACATGTGAATATTGGCAACCAAATAAATGCTCGCTGTATAGTTTCAGGCGGAACACAAACTTGTAGCTACTCAAATCATCATTTCTATTCCACTTTCTTCAAGACAGACACCTGTCTTAATATGGCTGCAGAGTTGAACTCCTCATTGTGCTCCCTTCATGGCCACAGTGTGTATGTGAGACAGAGTGGGATGGGTAAAGCGACTAACTATATAATTTCAGTCCAAATCCTTAGGCAATAGGGTGTTGTTGTACAGAATGGCGTCTGATTCAAAGCCAATCCCAAACAGCCATACTTCAGACCAATTGGTGCACACACTGCCTTTTCACACCTGCTCTTAAGTTGTGGATACCATTTGTTTAGCTGAAGCTTAACAGCTAGGTGGTTTTATGGCCTTCCTGTGGGGTATGTCTCATTGGCTCTAAGTTCAAACACAGTCACTCTTGCCAAGCTGGTCTGATGCTCCATCCAATTGGAATTTCAGTAATTATAAAACACAAGCCTTACTTCTGTCCTTTTTAAAATTTTGTTAACTAATCAGAAATACATCAGAAGGTTACGTGTACTAAACAGTCAGTATGGATTTATGAGAGGATTCTATAAAATCAATCTTCTTAGAACAGGCAATTGCACTAGCAGACAAAAGTTAGGGAATCTTCTTTTGTTCTGTTGTTGCTTCAGGTTTAAACTTAGTGCATGAGGAGTTGGTCTCATCCATTACGGGAGATAGACATCTGAAGCGGAACTCCGTTAGCAGCGGTGTTATTTTTTCTCATCCCGAGGTATCCTGTATTTACTCCACCCGGGGGGCGGGGTTCAATTACACTTTATGCAAGCATATATAAACATAAGCAGCATAAAAAGGGCTCAGAAAGAAATGGAAAAGACAGCTAAAGCTTCATCCAAGCCTAGATAAGTATCAAGTCCAAGCTGAAGGTAAGGCCTTTCAGAGACTGACCTGGAACAGAAAGGAGAAAGCACAGATTCCCCAGGACCTTACGTTGCTGGTTTGTCTCCAGCCAAGAGCGAAAGTGGGAGTGAATGTGCAGGATAGCTTGTCGATTCCAGAAGATTCATTGAAACTGAAAATGGCCTTACCTTCCATTTTGTCAACTACTCTTCAGGAGCTGGGAACATCGACTTTAACTGGGCTTGCCACTTCACCCAAGGAGCACAGAGAAACGATCTGTCCGAACTGAAGGTAATGATTGCTGCAATGGCTAACGCCACTGCTCAAGACATAAAGGAGCTCAAGATTAATTTAAAGAAAGATATAAAGAAACAGATAAATGATATAAGGAAAGAAATAAAGAACATGCACAAGACAAACAACAAGCTGCTTCAGGATGTTAAAAACCAGGAAAAAGTTTAAATAATCGCTTTGAGGCAACCTTTAAAGTTATGCTAGAAACAACTGTGGAACAAATACAGGAAAATGCGTTTAAGTTTGAGAATAAACTGAGAGCATTTAGTGTTCAGTTGGAAGACGTTAAGCAAATGTTCACAACTTGAATTGAAATAGCTGAATAACTGGCATCTACTGCTGACGGAAAAGCAACAGCTACAAATTCCGAATGCAAAGTAATCTGAGACAGACTTGCTGCAATGGAAGATGGATGCAGAAGGAATAATATTAGAATCGCGGGTCTGTCTGAGAATCGTTAAGAGTCCAAATCCAGTGAAATTCATAGCTGAACTATTCTCTAAAATAATTGTAGAGTACTTCAAATCAGACACTGAGAAAGCAGCAGCTTACCCCATACCAGGATCAAATACCTCTAAACCTAGGACTCTTAGCGTGTGCTTTGAAAAATTACAATTTAAGTTACATATATTGTTACTTCTCAGACAGAAATGAGAGATAATATTTGAAAATGATCACATTCGGATTTTCCCTGATTTCTCACCTTCAACAGCTGCTAAACATGCCACATTTTACAACATTAAACAGTGCTTCCGGAAAGCCAAGATCAGATACAGCCTCTTGTATCCTGCCAAACTGAAAATGGACATTCAAGGCAAGCTCTACATTTTTACTTCTATGGAGGAAGCAGAAAAAGAGCTAAGAAAATTGATCCCGACACGTTTTGAAATCCGATCGTAAGTCACATCCTGTCCTGGCATGGCAAAGAAGATTTTACCAGCTGATTGATCTGCTTGCAATGATACTGGTACCGTAATATAAATCCTATTTCTTTCTCGGCCACTTTTTGTTTATGTTTTAATTACAATTATATGTGTATATGTATGTGTCCATTTTTTTTAAGGAGACTGTTTAACATTATTCCCTGGGTTTACTCTCTCAAGACTGTCTAAGATTGTATTTTATGCTTATAGTATCTGGACTGTATGGTATACATATGCAGCTGCTAGGGGGCTTGTTTTGTTTTAGACATGCTCTGTCTCTAGGTATGTCAGAGGACTGGGACTTTGTGAAGTGTTGTCTAGCCTCACGTGGGGAGGCAAAATGGGGGGGGGGGGTGTGGGGACTGTGGGGGAGTGAAAAAGAGCAATCTATTTCTAATCTATCCTTTAAATCCTTATAATTATAAGTGGGATAATTAGAAATTAAGGTCAAAGCTGTCTTATCTTCAGACTCCAAAATGACAACAAAACTTCAGAAGCACTGTCTCCATGACCGAACAAGTTAACTTTGTGAGCTGTAATGTTAAAGTTCTGAATCACGAATTAAAGAGAAAAAAAGATTTCTCTTACCTAACAGGGTCTAAATGCTAAAATAGTATGTTTACAGGAGACCCACCTATTAAGCAAGGATCAGTTTCGGCTGCACAGAGACTGGATTGGCCAAGCATTCCATTCCAGCTTTACAAAGAAAACTAGAGGTGTGGGAATTCTTATACATTGAACAGTCTCATTTGCAGTATCAGATGTAGTATCTGATCCTGAAGGGAGATTTGTGATCATCATGGGTAATTTATTTAACTGTAAAGTGATTTTGATAAATATCTATTCATCCAATGCGGATGATTGGGACTTCATCCAAAATGTATTTGCATCCATTCCCAATATGAACACTCATAAAATTATAATGGCTGGGAACTTGAATTGTGCTTTAAATCCAGACCTAGATAGGTCTTCTGCCACAGGGTTGATGACATCTAACACTGCAAAGACAATTACACAGTTTGTAACTGATCACAACATATCTGACCTCTGGAGATTTCTAAACCCAAACTCAAGGTCATTTTCCTTCTTCTCACCAGTGCATCACTGCTACTCAAGAACTGAATATTTCTTTATAGATAATATTTTTTTGCCTATGATTAAATCTTGTAAGTATGACACTATAGTTATTATTGTTATCTCTGATCACGCTCCTTTGATCATGGAGCTAAAATCATTATGCCCCACATACTCATCTTGCAGCTTGCGTCTTAAACCACTTTTATTAGCAGATGAGAACTGTATTTATTGAAGCAAATGGATTTTTTTTTAGATACAAATACATCCTCAGAGGTTTCTGCAGGAATACTCCGGAATACTATTTCATATCTTTCCCACAGAAGTAAATTGGAAACCAAGAAGGTATCAGAGCTAATCAGTGAAATTACCAGAATAGAACAAGAATATGCCAAATGAGGCACTTCATAGTGTCACACACGTGCGACTAGGAAAAATGTAAAAAATAACGTAACTTGATTGTTAATGTAATTGTTTTGTCATTGATATGAGTGTTGTTGTTATATCTATCTATATATATATATATATATATATATATCTATATATATATATATATATATATATATAT
>JANRMT010049829.1:47273311-47299919 GCA_026402145.1 Polypterus bichir lapradei
ACCATCTCATCTTCCTCTGCATAAGCACAGTCCTTCACCCGTGAATATTTACCCGTGGCAGTGTTTCTATTGGATTGCCGCTGACGGACGGCCTTATATGGGCAGGCACTAAATTACAAACGCCAGCGACAGCCTGTCTATGAACTTAATTTAAAGTTTAGGTTTACATCGTGCTTTGTTTCCGAAGTAGCAGAACTCATGAATATGGTTGTATATGTCACTCGCTCGCTTCTTATTGTTTCGCTGCCTTCTCAATTATATAATGCATGTTTTCTTCAGCGCTTTTTGGGCCTCTTCCTGGTTTTCTACGTACTGCGTGATTACGTGGGAGGCGTGATGATGTCACACGAAACTCCGCCCCCACGGGTTTCAAGCTCATCTCCATTACAGTAAATGGAGAAAAACAGCTTCCAACTATGACCATTACGCGTAGAATTTCGAAATGAAACCTGCCCAACTTTTGTAAGGAAGCTGTAAGGAATAAGCCTGCCAAATTTCAGCCTTCTACCTACACAGGAAGTTGGAGAATTAGTGATGAGTCAGTGAGTGAGTGAGTGAGTGAGTGAGGGCTTTGCCGTTTATTAGTATAGATATATATTGGCATAGCCGTCCCTGCAGTCCTTGCTTTTCTTTCCCCAAGTAACCGATCGCCACACAATCAGCGCTGTAATAGAAGTTAAGCCATCTGTAAGCTTAGAGCGCCGATTCTTCAAAACGTTTAAGGAACATTGAACTATCTTCGTAGTACATGTTTAATTATTCTATCCTTCATGCCATTCCCAGTGAACAATATGGATTATTTAAATGAAGTTAAAGTTTTATCTGTATAATATAATAAACATATTTTGCTGCATTTCATCTTACAAATGATATCGTTATCATATGTAAATACGCGCTTTATAAAGTGGCGCAGGTTGTGTAATATTATAACTGTAGTGCAAGTTTACAGTGAGGTAATTGTACTTATAAGTACAAACAGTTCTACAAGGAGCACTTGATTGAGTGTGTTTATAGTTCTTGGGATGAAACTGTTTCTGAACCGTGAGGTCAGGAAAGGCTTTGAAACGTTTTGCTGTGGCTTTGGCAGCATGTTCTTGAAGCTGTATACCGATGATTCTCTTTCCGATCAGCTGCTGCTGTGATTCACACTCAGATACAGTGATATAAATACTCTGAGTGGTGCAGTGAGAGTAATATGGAAAAAGATGATCCGCTGTGGCAACTCCAAACGGAAGCAGCTCCAAGAAGAAGAAGGTGCAGTGAGAGTAACAACGCTAAAGCAGTTATGGTATTTTGAATGCTATGGCTATTCCCTGGACCATTATATTGTTACAAGTTAATTACAATCAGATGCATTACACTAATAAACAATATGCGGTTAGTTTCAGTGTACTTATAAAGTCGCGTCAGGAAAATAAGGAGTAACCACAAAGGAACAGTAGCACTGCTTTGACGCTGGGTGCCGCCAGTCTGCAAAACCGAGTGGAGAACTTGCGTACGACAAGGTATGAGGTACCGTGGAAAAGTGCGTGGCTTTACGCCAAGTGTAGGTTTTATACATCGCGATTTGAACGTGGAAAAGTTCTTACGCAACATTTCTGTGCGTATGCACCGTTTACACATGAGGCCCATGGTACTGTGTATATCAGATCCATAAAATACTATTCCTGCAGTCCTAACAGCACAGAATTTGAAAAGATTTCTGGTCTCAGAATTAATTTGAATAAAATTGTGGTCTTTCCAGTGAATTCTCAAGTTCACAATCTTAGATTGGACACCTTCCCTTTTATTATCACAGATCAGTTTAAATACCTAGGGGTAAACATCACAAGTAAACAAAGCTCTTTATCAATAAAATTTTGCCATCTGCCATCTACATAACAATAATACTACAGTTCAGTGTAATGGGGATTAAAAAGAAATTAAGTACTGCACAAAATGCATTTGCTTTCTGTAATTTGTTTTATTAATGTTCTTTTGATGTTGTTTTACTTTCTTGCTGTGTATTTGTAACATTTAGCATTTTGTGGTAATTGTCTGTACATTGTTATGTACATGACAAATTTGAACTGGTTAAGGAAGCAGCTGATAGTAGGCATATGTACAACGTGAAAAATATACAAAGACTCTGCAAGCTTCAAAAGTGTAAAGACAACAGGATGACAGGAGAAAAACGGTTTTAGATGTATGACCCGTCTTGCATAAAAAGAATCGTTAAACATTTTTTGAATTATTCAATTGGGGAGTATTCAACTGGTATCAAAAAATAATTAAACTTTTAAAGGACCAGAACAACACAATTCATAAGACTAGTCCAACATAGTCCGTAGGTAGCAGACCAGTCCCCAAATAGAGTGCGTGGCTACATTTTTTTATATTTTCTATGGAATTAAAGGCATATTATTTTGATGCTACATTTTTCTAGTAATATGGTATGTATCTGTTATGACAAATATGTTCTGAAAATTTTCAGGTAAAGAGCACATACTGTAAGTTATGAGTGGAGGTAGTTATTTAAGGTAAGAAAGACAGAAGTTTCAAGGTTTTGTCGTAAGATAGTTATTTATACTTTCTAATCATGGCATCAGAGAGTTATGATAAGTTACATGTAGATTTTCACATGCAAATAAAAAGACTTAGACTTGCAAAAAGCCTCAGATGTGGTTTTAAGCTAATTCATTCGAAAGTAGAAGCCACTGACGTCAGAGGTAACTTTTGAAACCAAACCTTAAGCTATTTTACTGGTTAAAAACAGAGTACAAGTAAATATTCCACAATATTTAAAAAGATGCAGTCTTCTTTAGCTGCTTAATACTAAAAACTCATAGAAAGTGTAACAGTAATAATTTTAAATGGACTTATTTTTATTTTATTTATTACCTAGTTGCTAGTTAGTCTAAGACTATAGGGAGCTCCCTTGTACTGCTTAATTCTTTCAGTCTAATCAGAGTACTAAGTTTTCAACTATATAGTTTTATAGTTAGTCTACTTTTTGGTATTCTCCTCGAATAGAACATGTGAAATCATTAAACCATTGTGAAATATCCCTTTCCACCTCAAATGATTGTGTTTAACAGGAACTGCTTTATGTAAAATGTATTTCTCATGAGTTAATATTTGTTAGGTGATTTATATTAGTGTCATTTTTAAATGTGCTCTTCCCATTACCAGAAAAACCTTAAGTAATGTAGGTATTAATACCCTCATATTTCTGGATATCTGTCCATTTATCATCAAGGGTAGGATAATGTCAAAAGCGATTAAAACCTAAAATAAATATATTTAAAATTCAACATAATGAAATAAGAATGTATTAATTTTAGATCATGTATTAGCTTTATTGTGCATAACATTAGTATAAATGATTGTTCTTGGATAAGAAATCAAAAATAAATTAGGGAAAAATCACATTTACAATATGAAGTGATGTTTGCCAAGCTTAAACGCCTATGATAATTTTTAACCATTAACTTTGAAACCTGCTTTATGCTACCTGAAATCTCAGGAGAGAAATAAGTCTAAGATATTCCCTAGCAAGCTACTTTCTTTCTATGTTCTGTGTTAGTTAACCTATGAAAGATTTATTGTTTTATATAAAGGTTTATGTGTTTTACAATGTTATTTTGCGCAAGAGCTTCTTTCCTTTTTTCTTCAATTCACATCACACCATGCTAGACCAAACATTAAAATAATGTCTTGCTTTATATCTTGGGAATTTACTGATTGGTAAAAAAAAACCAAGAAAGCTCATTGATGAAGTGTACATCTGCACTACAATACCCTTGAGCCTTGAAGAAAGCCTATATGAACTACAAGATCAAGTTCAGTGTTTATACTAAATCACCATAAAGAGGACTTTTTATTGAGCAGGAGACCCATCACATTCATATTCCTGCCCATGTTCATGCACCAGCTACTTTGACCTGATGACATCAGTTGTATAATATGGGAAACTGCATTGCTGAGTATAACCCATGTGTTTATCACAGGGGAGAGGCACATTGCAATGCTTATGAATCAACATGGCACAGAACAGCGTACTGGGACTTGGGCTATATTTTAGTTTACATCTTCATTGGATATGTTTCTGTAAGTTCTGAAAATATAAAAATTTAATTATGAGAAAAATATTACTTCCAACTTTAGCAAAACAAACAGAGATGTAGATGCACATTAGGCAATAAGTAAACCTAGAGAGAGGCTTAGGTTATTTGAAACAAAAAGTTACTCTTGCTGCATAATGTTACAGAATCTTTTTTTTCCTGCAGTATTAACATTGTCGTCTTATCATGTGAAAATTTTCAATATGAGTTGCATTTCTCAAATGATTAAAAAGACTTACTGTACATTAATGTTAAATAGACATTTTAGGATTAATGTGTAGTTTGCTATGATATGTTATGGTTCTTCATCCTCTTCATCTTTTCCCACTTCTTCGTTGAGTCAATGTATTTGATCCACCTACTCCAAACAGCTCAGTCCTGAACCTCCTCATCAGTCAAAACTTTTTCCTTCAGATCTTTTTACTTTATCCATCCACCTCTGCTTTGACCTCCATGGCTTTCTCTTCCCAAGTACTTTGATTCCCATCACTCTTTTGCCCATTCATTGCCTCTCCTCATCACATGTCCATACCACGTCAATCTTCTTTCCAGTACTTTCTTCAATATCTTTTCCACTTTTGTTGTACCTTTGATTGTCTCATTTCAAACATTTTCACAAAACAAGTATACTTTTATTCAAGGTTGAAAATGAAATGTGCAAACACACATACATGCAAATGTCCTTATTTTGCACTGACTGATATTTGGACTTCAGTGTTTGCATTCACAGCCACATGTCATTTGAACAATTTCTTTTCATTTGTGTTTACTCTTGAATAAAAGTACACGTTATACCTTTTGTGATAATGTTTATTTGATATTTTAACTTCCAACTTTACACATTCTACTTCACGTCAGCATTATCTTATTATTTCTATAACAAATGAGAAAATGTTCTTTTTTAGCTATGATACAAAATAAGTTATGTATATCTTTTATGTTGTCCTACATTTACACATATCGTTGAAGACACAGAACACACATGAAATATATTTATTTCAAAAAACAATAAATAATTTACCTAAACAACTCAATGCAAGGTAAGAACATAAACACAGACTTTGGCTGTAAGAATTTTGCTCTGTGATGGCTTCAGCTAGCTGAATGGAGGATGGGCGAGTGCATTAAATTAAAATTAAGGTGGTCCGGGACAACAAAAAGATAGTGGCAGTATGACTGTTAAGGAGAGAGAGTCAGCAGATATGATGGAGAGGAGGAAGGCTGATATATTGTGCGTGCAAGAGACTAAATGGAAAGGGAATAAAGCCAGGTGGATTGGAGGTGGATTCAAATTGTTCTATCATGGTGTGGATGGGAGGAGAAATGGAGTAGGGGTTATTCTGAAGGAACAGTATGTCAAGAGTGTTTTGTAGGTGAAAAGAGTGTCAGAAATTGGAGATGCGATAATGAATGTTGTTAGTGCATATGCCCCGCAAGTTGGGTGTGCGATGGATGAGAAAGAAGATTTTTGGAGTGAATTGAATGAAGTTATGAACAGATGATGGGCATATTGGGAGAAGGATGTTAAGGATAGAACTGCCAGGAAAAGAGGAAGGCCTAACAGAAGGTTTATGGAGGTGGTGAGAGAGGACATGCAGGAGATGAGTGTAACAGAGAAAGATGCAGAGGACAGAAAAATGTGGAAAAAGATGATCCGCTGTGGCAACCCCTAACGGGAGCAGCCAAAAGAAGAAGAAGAAGGGATTCTAGTATTAATCTCTGTTAAGGAGAAGCACTATTTAGCCTTGAACAAGTAACTTGTGCACGTGTAGTAACTTAATTTGACTTTGCACAAATGCATTTTCTAAAAGTAAATTCGTTATTCTTGTCTTTAAAGTAATCAGTTCTTAACAGGACTCAAAAGCAATTCTAAATTAGATATAGCGCTTACGTTTGATTTTTCATTTGCATTTTCACACATGTCAGTACTGGACAGAGATCTTTTCAGAAAACATATTACAGTATTTTACAGTTTGCTTGCCTGAATCACAACACTTTCAAATTAAAATGCATTTTTTCATTTCTAGTGCTCATTTCTAGTGTTTCTAGTACATTGAAATATGGGAACTGGATAGAGAGACAAACATTAGTGAACTTTCTTTCCAACATTGTTCAAATTTCATACTTTTGATTAGTTACAGCTGCATTGATATATAGATTGGTACAGAGGTGGCTTATTGCCTGTGTGTATGTCGACCTTTACATATCTATTGCATTTCTGTTTGTGTGTGTGTGTGCGTTCATTTCTTTCTCTTCATCATCCAGCATGTGTGTTCTGGTAGGCAAACAAGATGTCAACTATCTTCACTTATGAGTGTGTAAATGAATGTGCCTGTGTGTGCATGTGCATGTGCCTCTATGTTTGCATACATGCATAATTAAATAAATTACATATCTCAAAAACTACTCATGCAACCACTCTGTATCAGCACAGTGTTCTTTTACTTTTACGCACGGGTACTCACACATCTGTGAAGCAAACTGTCAAGAAAGAGGCACCTTTCTTTTCTGCCATGTTTATTTAAGTTCTTCCACTCTGCTGTTACTGGTTGTTATTCTTCTACATGAAACAGTAACATTAATTTCATATCGAAAAATAATTTTCATAATACAGAAATGGGCGGCATGGTGGCACAGTGGTAGTGCTGCTGCCTCGCAGTTACGAGACCCGAGTTCGCTTCCCGGGTCCTCCCTGTGTGGAGTTTGCATGTTCTCCCCGTGTCGCGTGGGTTTCCTCCGGGTACTCTGGTTTCCTCCCACAGTCCAAAGCCATGCAGGTTAGGTGGATTGGCAATTCTAAATTAGCCCTAGTGTGTGCTTGGTGTGTTGGTGTGTTTGTGTGTGTCCTGCGGTGGGTTGGCACCCTGCCCGGGATTGGTTCCTGCCTTGTGCCCTATGTTGGCTGGGATTGGCTCCAGCAGACCCCTGTGGCCCTGTGTTCGGATTCAGCGGGTTGGAAATTGGATGGATAAATACAGAAATTGGAGTCATAAATACTGAAAATACTTGTGAGTAAATCATGAGATTAAACACTACATACCTGACATTAAAGACAGTCTAAGAAGATAAATGTTCAGGACCTACAGTAAGTGAAAGTCAGGATTCCTTTTGTGATTGTCAAATGGTTGAATCTGACCTGTAATTGGGCTGTGTATCCTGTAATGTGTACCTAACATGAGTTGGAGGCTGCATAAGGTGATTCCACAACATACAGTATATGATATGAATAACGTACATTTAACTCATGACTGCATACCTTTCTTTATGTGGTATTGAGGCTAAATTTGGGGATTAGAACCATTGCAGTGTACCCCAGAGCTGCGGACTACAAGCAGATCAAAACTAAAGCTAGGTGCAATTGCAGTGGGCTTTCTGGAATATGAGAAAGGGAACAAAACTGCATACTAACTTAGACCACCTGCACATATCAGGCCGACCATTATAGATTTTATATTTATATTTAGACGTATATAGCGTGTTACTAAATCAAATATATTTCACTCAATGCCACAGGAAAAGACGAGCAATATATTAAAATATTTATATTATAATGAAATATAAGAAAAAAATACAGATCAGTGTACATTTAACCATTAATCCTCAGTAAAACAATGACTAATCGGTGTCTCTAATTAGGAAAGCACTTGGCCACCTGTTCAGGCACTACGCATTAAAAGATGCTGCTAGTTTCATCCATGCTGTATTCTTTTGAGTGTTTCATGGACGTATCTTTGCAGATGCCCTCCAGATCTGATTTGAGGTCCCTCACACTATGTATTGCATACATCCTTTTCTCTACTGTGAATTTTGTGCTGCAATGAGAATTTTTTTAATGAATATTGTCCAGGCTCTCAACAGGAATTTTATACGCTTTGGTGACTGTTGGACTAATTTGGTTAATAGTAAAAGCTGGATATATAATGAATAACAAGTGGTAACTCTTCTGTATTATGTATGGAATTGAGAAAATAAGTTAAAGAATGACCAAAGATTAAGACCCCTGCAGGCTCCAGGGTGTCACACACATATATTTACACTCAAAGAATGTTACATATAAAAATAAAACAACCCAGGGGCAGGTGTCCCTTGGAGATTTAAGCCATCCTTCAATCTTATGTACAAGTGTCCGTGTATGTGAATTGGGTGGAGGAGCACGGAGTAAAACTGAAACAGGAAAAATGCTGCTGCTCCTGAGAGAGGGTGAGATGTTAGAATTTTCATGACTGTATCTGCAGTACTGCTGCTTTTAGTCAGGAATGAAATAGGTCTGATGAAATCTGAACTGATTCAGACTTTCCAGACTGGAGTTAAGGGGGGGGGGGGGGGGTATTATTTCAGCCAGGGTGATATCAATGTCCTAAAATCCTGTCGCAGCTACAGTCAAATAATATTGCCTAATGCATAATGTTGTAGCACACAAAATATAACTAAGAGTGACCTTACAATCACTGCAGGTTCTCTTAGCAGTAAGACAGAATTATTCAATGGCACTTACATATTTACGCAAAGTGGGAGAAGTGATGATTTGGTTGGTGGGGGGGCAGGGGTGTACAACACCTGCTTACAGTTTACATAAGGATGTACTTTTCCATGAGCTCTGTCCCATTCAATCCATGTGCAGCTACTAGTCATTAATTGAGAGAGATGGCAAGACGTTAACGGGTAATCAGATGGCCAGCTGGGCAAAACAAAGAGAAACACGAAATAAAAAGACTAGGTGAGAATGAACTTGGTATTGATATTGTTCTGCTGTTCAATGCAACAGCACTTAGACTTGAGGATTGTCTTCTCTTTGTACTGACTATGTAGTCAGGTCTTTATGGTGGTGCGGGTCAGCTCCATTCTACCGGTTGCATCCTAGGAGCATCTTTAACCTGCTACTATCAGCAACATACCCAGGGATTGGCCAGCGGATGAGGACAGAACACACAAAGCAAAGGGGTAGGTGAAAAAGTGTCCAATGTTTTCATTAAAAACAGTGTTAAAAACAAAGTGCAGTGAAAAAATTCAATAAATAATTCATAAAAAGAAGTGTCTGTGGAGGTTAAAAATCCTGATAAATAAATTCAATTAAAAGTGAGGTTAAAAAAATAAGCAAGAAACCAACCTTTACAATTCTGAGCCTCAGTGCCTTCCTTTTAAAACTGATAACTCTCCATCTTACCTTGATCAGGCCTTACAGCATGGAGAGACGTCGACCAACAGGCACAGACAACTTTTTATTCCGGCCCATGTCACTGCTGTCATTCCCATGGCTTTCCATGGGAAGCAGATGAGCCCTGATTTGCTTGCACTGCTGCTGATACGTGGCTCTTCCTGGTGAGAGCACACTGTCCTCCCGTCACTGCCAATTGCTGACTCCTCCTGGCAAGAGCACACCCTGAACGTAATGGCCACTCCTGCTACATATTCGATTAACAGAAGTGACTCTTCAGCACCCTCCTAAGCATTGGCTACACACTCCTTCCTGGGGCTCACCTTTCCATACGCCTGCTTCCTCCCATACGGCACTGGCTCTTTCTCGCTTCTGCCTTCCTCTCTACTTCCTTTAACCTCCTTTCTTTCTTCTTCCATTTTACCTTTCCCATTTTTCTCTTGCCAGCTCTCCCTTATATGCTTCTGCATTTCGATATCCAAGTCATATACAGTACAATGAATAAAAAAAAAGTCAGTAATAATTTTAGTTGAGTGGAATGTCCTACAAAGTGATAATAAAATGAAATAGATATTCATTTAACCTGATTTGTGTTATCTTGGTACAAGAAAAAGAAAACAGACCACTTTTAATCTTTTCAGTCTTGAAGTTAACTTACTTAGTATTTGTATCAATAATTGCTGAATATTCAATGGAGTCCAGAAAATAAATGGGGGATAGTCAGACATTTATTTTAATTTACATCTGAGTACACGAAAATAAACAACACTCCACAGTAGCAGTCAGAAATGTTGCATTAGATTGCTGTATAATTTTTAACAATTATTGGTGCTCAGTTCTTATCAAAAATGTTTATGTTTTGAATCCTGTTAGAAATAATCATTAGAATAATACCTAATCAGCTGAGACAACAATGTAAATACATGTATTTACAATTCCTGTAAACATACACTACTTCTAAAAAATGTTACCATGAATTGTTTGTTTAGGATGGCTATGCTGCTTCTCAGCTCCAGGTTTCATTTTCAAACAAGGTCATGGACTATGTGCAGTTTTGCCCCTTCCGCCAGTGTTTGTATTGGATTTCCTGAGTGTATTTTTTCCCCCCATCTTGAAAATGTGCATGTATGTTAGTGAACCTGTTGTGGACAGAATTTCATGAGTGGGTGTGTGAATGAGTGTGCTCTGTAAAAAACTGAATTCCCATTCTTGGTTGGTGCTATTGAACTTCCTATAACTATGAATGGTCGATAGAATATTTTAGTAATCAGAACATGTCCTTGATTGTATAAAAGAAAGGATTATATCAATAGATTGCATGATCTTTTAAGAAGTATTGATCCATGCACTAGAAAAGAAAGATTAATCGTGGCCAATAAACACAGAGGATAAATGAATTATCTCAATGTGCCAAAATGAAATATCTCAATGTGCCAACTACATTCAAGCATTACTTTCAATAATTATTTATTTAATTGAATTATTTTTACATTGGACATCTTTTTTACATGAAAACATCCTTTACAGTTTTTAATTTGTAGAGATTTGTTTTCCAAGTACACATCTTCAAACACGTGCCACATTTGTTTGGTATACATACAGTATTAACAATGTTGAAAAACTATCCACCAAATATCTCATAAATTTCATATTTGATTGTATACCACATTTCTTTCTAAAATGTTTAACTTAGAGAACTTTATTTAGCACTTTATTAAGGATGTTCCCCTGTATTTGTGGGAGATGGGCCAGGTATGCAAAGCTGATGCCCGTGGTTTATTTAGTCAGTGAAATTTTGGTTTGGGTCACATTTTTTTCTACCATGGGAATTTATTTAGGCACAGCACCTACACTTTATGCCTCCCCATGCTGTAGCGGGTCTCCTGCTGTTTCTGTAATGGGCTACAGTTCAGTATTGTAAAGAAAATGACATTTCTGTGTGTTGCTTAGTGTAATGGGCTATAAACCAGTGTTTTAAAGAAAAGGCAGAATTTCTGGAAAATTCTGCTAAGGTAATTGCTGATGGCTATCTACAGGGCATAAATATTTACCTGTCTTGCTAAAGAGTCACCTGCTTTGAATAGTCAGACTGCTTTGATTTAGTCTCTCATCTACATACAATGTGGGGATACAGAACTGTCTGCTTCCTTGGAAAATTGGTTTCTAATTAAGTACTCAAAGTAAATGTGTTTACACTATTTGTTATGCAGAGGGAATTGGCTTGCACCATTGTTTTCACTGATTGCCATGTTGATCTATGGAGAAATTGAAGTATATATATATTTCTGGGAAAAGGAGAAGAAAGAAAACAGAGAAGTATGGTCTGAGACTCGGGACTGCTGTCTGTTTCTTTTATGCTTTACACCATATCGCTGTGGCTACACCCTGTAGCAACAGTGGCTTGTACTTGGCCCAGGTTCTCCTAGGCCTGAGGTCGGTAACAACTAGGGGCTCGTCCAGGATCAGCACCCTGTCATGGAGACAGTCATCATTACACCTGGGAATTCCTGTTGTGAAGCTTCAGGGAGGACTCCTGTAATTGTGTCATCCAGAGAGCCCAGCTTCAGGTACAGAAGGGAGATGGCAACATCCGGACCACGCAAGATGCTGATCTGGAAAATCCATAGGAAATGAATATTACTGGATTACAATTAGCTCAGCATTCTGGCTGCAATTATAGAAGGGAATGAAGCTGTAGAACTTTCACAACTAGGTGAACAAGAACTTTATTATTTCCTTTTTGATTATGTTAAGGGTGATAAGCTGATAAATTTGGAGGACGAAGGCATGTCACACCTACTTCACCTCCAGGATATGATTTCACAACTTCTAACCAGAAAGGATTTCACCCCTGCTAGGAGTAAGGATTGTACAGGTGTCATCACCACAGAACCGGATCAGGATACTCATTTAAGCCAAGCTAAACATCTTGGCATAAACTTTGAAAATAGGAGGAACTCTGGGGACTTGGGGAAAGGATGCCTCCCTTATATCACTTCAGATCAAGTGGTAAGACTTACTGATGTTGCTGCTTTTCTGCCTCGCAGTGAGTTCAAAGTCTATGGTGGCCAAATCTATGATGGGGGTTCTGAAATTTTATACAGTAACCTTTGCAAACAAATAGATGTAGGGCTACATGAGGGATTTACTGAGTCTGAAATTGTTAAGTCTGTATTAAAAGTAGTTAAACCAGGTATCTTCAAAAATTTTCTCATGAGTAGAGATGATCTCACATTAGAAGATCTCAAACAATTTCAAACATTAAGGAAAAAAGCAGCACAGAACTGTTTCAGGAACTAAGCAATATGAAGCAACACAATAGAGAAGCACCTGAAGAATTTGTATATAGAATAATGGATCATCAAGGGAACAAGGATTGGAAATGGAGACCAGTGTTGCTGAACCCCAGGTGGGGAACATTGATGAAGCAGTGGAACCCACAAATGGTCAAGAAGACCTACCAACAGAACACCAGAGTGACAGAGAAGGGGACACTTTAAGAAGATTGGCTCGCACTGTCAGACCCAGAGAAGTATTCACATACCACAGACTGGGGCAGCCATCATACCAGCCTTGGAATCCTGGTGTCCATGCAGTTATACAGAATCTATACTAATAAAAGGCAAAGTCCTCACTGACTGACTGACTGACTGACTGACTCATCACTAATTCTCCAACTTCCCGTGTAGGTAGAGGGCTGAAATTTGGCAGGCTCATTCCTTACAGCTTACTTACAAAAGTTGGGCAGGTTTCATTTCGAAATTCTATGCGTAATGGTCATAACTGGAACCTATTTTTCTACATATACTGTAATAGAGTTCAGCTCGATGGCCGTGGGGGGCGGGGTTGCGTCTGACATCATCACGCCTCCCACGTAATCACGTGAAATGACTATGAACACAGTACGTAGAAAACAATTTAGAGCTCCAAAAAGCGCTGAACAGAAAACAACATTTCACAATTGAGAAGGCAGCAAAAGATTATGAAGCGAGTGATGCATACAAGCATATTCATATGTGCAGCTACTGCGGAAACAAAGCACGGTGTGAACCGTAAGTTTAAATTAAGTTTATAGACACACTCCCACTGCCGTTTGTCATGCCTACGACGAATGTGGTATTCGCCAGATACAAGTTTAATGAAAAGACATGAGGTATAAACGAGACTTTGGATCACTTTGTAACGAAGTTAAAATTGCTGTAGCAAGAAACTTTTAAGTGCTGGGTCTTAGCTAATATTAAATAAACCCGTTGACATCGCGAGATCGCACGAGCACTGCTCAGAAACTTCGATGCATGTACTCCGAGCGGCTCACGTCAACTGACTTTGCAGGACTGGAAAAGATTAAATTAAGTTCATACACACGCTACCGCTAAATGTTCGCAGGCAATTTCCACAACTTAATCCCAGGAATGCCTGTTGAACAACTTACATTGACGAGTACCGATTTGGGTGGTGAACACTTCGATGAATGAAACCTGTTATCTTTACAACGGTTGACAAACACGGAATATAACTTGAACACAACACATCCTCCAAATACGAACCTGATTGCAAGAAATAATGATAATCAAATCCTTGATGACAGCAACACTCGTAACGGTCACAAAACTTTTACTTTGACAATCATGTTACGTTATTTTTAAAATGTTTCCTTTTCTTAGCACAAGCACAGCTGAGAAGCTTCGATGCATGTACTCCATAACGCTTTAAAAAAAATAACGCATTTAATCACACTTTGCATTCCAAGCAAAGGGGAAATTTTGTCAGTGCATGATTTCCTGGTACATCGATTACATTGATGCACACATCAGAGCTACAAAAATGTTAGAGTCGGAATAAAGCGCATTCCTAGGACTGATTGCAGGCAAATTTCATTTCAAAAGACTACCCGACGGAAGCCTTGATAAAAGCGTGGTTTTGTGCAAACTGTCCATATACGAACCTGATTGAAAGAAATTACAGTGATCCCTCGCTATATCGCGCTTCGACTTTCGCGGCTTCACTCCATCACGGATTTTAAATGGAAGCATATCTAAATATATATCACGGATTTTTCGCTGGTTCTCGGATTTCTGTGGAAAATGGGTCTTTTAATTTATGGTACATGCTTCCTCAGTTTGTTTGCCCAGTTGATTTCATACAAGGGACGCTATTGGTGGATGGCTGAGAAGCTACCCAATCAGAGCACGTATTACGTATTAAATAAAACTCCTCAATGATATAAGATATGCTTCCTGTGCGGTAATGCTCTAATAGCCCATATTGATTTTTGATTGTTTGCTTCGCTCTCTGCTTCTGACAGAGGGGGTGTGACCAGAGGGGCTGTTTGCACAGAGGCTGTTTGCTTAGAAGATACGGACGCGGAAGCGCCTGTAAAAAATGCTGAAAGACTACCTTCACATTGATCTCTTTATTGCGGCTGCTTTATCGCGCTGCTTCCCATACTTAAAAGCCCAACAGCCCTATTGATTTTTGCTTGTTTACTTTTCTCTCGGCGCTCTCTCTCTCTGACATTCTCTGCTCCTGACGCGCGCACTCCTTTGAAGAGGAAGATATGTTTGCATTCTTTTAATTGTGAGAAAGAACTGTCATCTCTGTCTTCTCATGGAGCACAGTTTAAACTTTTGACTAAAGGTGTTATTTCATGTCTAGAGGGCTCTAATAATGTTAAAAAAACGTATTTAGAAGGTCGTAAACAGGTTTTCTATGTTCTAACTGCGAAAATACTAGATTTATAAATAAAGAATCCTACTTCGTGGAAATTCATTTATCTGTCTGGAGCGGATTAACCGCGATAAACGAGGGTTTACTAGTATAACTGTGCGGAGAATATTTATAAACAGTGTGGTAGAGTTTCTAAGGGCTTAAAATATATAAAAATAACCATACAAACATATGGTTTCTACTTCGCGGATTTTCACCTATCACGGGGGGTTCTGGAATAATCAAATCCTTGATGACAGCAACACTCATAACGGTCACAAAACTATTACATTCACAATCATGTTACGTTATTTTTTAAATGTTTCCTTTTCTTAGTACAAGCACAGCTGAGAAGCTTCGATGCATGTACTCCATAACGCGTTAAAAAGAATAACGCATTTAATCACACTTTCAATTCCAAGCAAAGGGGAACTTTTGTCAATGCATGATTTCCTGGTACATCGATTACATTGATGCACACATCAGAGCTACAAAAATGTTAGAGTCGGAATAAAGCGCATTCCTAGGACTGATCGGAGAAAAATTTCATTTCAAAAGACTACCCGATGGAAGACTTGATAAAAGCATGGTTTTGTGCACACTGAAAAGCAAGCAAAATTAGATGTATTACAGAAGGCGGACTTTGTGGCTCTTACTGGGGATCATTGGACTTCCGTGACCGTTAGTAATTCTAATTACATCTAATTACAAAATGTTCAATGATCACACTGTTTTAGCCTAATGTACAAAATAATTTTGGCTAAGGTTACTCAGAGTTTAAAGGTGAAGCTGGTCAAATTACCTTTTATGTTTCTGCCTTATTTTTTTAAGAAGAAAAACTGCACTTTATGTTGAAATTTTTGTTATTATTTAAAGACAATACCATTCTGAAAATGTACTTAAAGTACTTAAAATACCATTTTATTTTTAAGTTTGCCCAATTTTAGCCAGGGATGATATTTTTGTTTCTGTTTTGAATTGAAATGCAGTTTAAAAGCATTTCTTTTTCAGAAATTACAAGAACTTGAGTTTACAATATTCATGTCCATGTCTATTATTTGATTCTGTCGCCCACTAAAACCCTTTTAAATTAAAAAAAAACATTTGCGATTTGGGGCAAATTTTCATGTGTGATTACATACGATTAATCAAGATTAATTAATACACAGCCTCTAATTAATTAGGTTAATTTTTTTAATCGAGTCCCACCACTAATATATATATGTAGATATATATATATATGTGGATTTGTATATATATATGTGTATATACAGTATATATATGTAGATATGTATATGTATATATATATGTGTGTGTGTGCATATATATGTGTATATATATATGTGTGTATATATGTGTATATATGTATATATATGTATATATTTGTATATGTGTATATATATGTATATATGTATATATATGTATATATATATATATATGTATATATATGTTTATATGTGTGTGTGTATATATATATATATATATATATATATAGTGTGACGGACAGCCGGGTCCCATGCCCAGCCTTTCTGACACCTCTGCTGCATACGTCCCGGGGGAGCCACCATGGACAGTGCAATGCCTCCCTCGGGGCGCCTGGGGACAGCCTTCCTGGCCGTGGGTCCTTCCACAGTCTCCCCCATGGCGCCATGGGACATGGAGTCCACCACAGCCCGGTTGGGAGATGGGGTGGCCGCTAGGGGGTGCTGCGGAGAGCGAGCCGCCACAATGGCCGACTTACCAGCCCCACCCAGAGGTGCAATTAAGACCATCTGGTCAGGCACCTGGAGCACTTCCGGGTGGGCTATAAAGCAGGCAACCTCCCTCCATTCGTGGCCAGAATCGGGAGGAAGAGGACGAGGTTGCCTGGGAGGAGTGGTGGTGCCAGGAAGGGTTGTTTGTGCTGTATCTTGTGCTTTGGGAACTGTGTTGGGCCTTTGGGACACGGGGAAGACGTGCCCCACGGCTGAAGAAAAAAGAATAAAGCCTGTGTGTTTTATACACGTGCCTCTACATGGTCTGTGCTGGGTCAGGCGCTATATAGCACCTTTTACTATATATATATATATATATATATATATATATATATATATATATATATATGCCAGCAACACTCATAACAATGACAACACAATTACATTGTCAATCATGTTACGTTATTATTAAAATGTTTCCTTTTCTTTTTCATTACTTCTTTAACACACTACTTCTCCCCTGCGAAGCGCGGGTATTTTGCTAGTCCTATATATTTGTTACCAAGCCACACAATAGTGTATCCAGCAAACCCAGGATTTGATTATTACCTAAGACCATTGGTTGAGACACAATAGACACTGAACCAAAGGCTGAGCCTTTGGAGCAAGATGTCAGGAGACATCTAAAAAAAAAGTAGGGGAGAGTGTAATGGGCTATAGTTCAGTATTGTAAAGAAAAATGACATTTCTGTGTGTTGCTTAGTTTAATGGGCTATAAACCTGTGTTTTAAAGAAAAGGCAGAATTTCTGGAAAATTCTGCTACAGGTTATTGCTGATGGCTATCTACAGGACATAAATATTTACCTGTCTTGCTAAAGAGTCACCTGCTTTGAATAGTCAGACTGCTTTGATTTAGTCTCTCATCTACATACAATGTGGGGATACAGAACTGTCTGCTTCCTTGGAAAATTGGTTTCTAATTAAGTACTCAAAGTAAATGTGTTTACACTATTTGTTATACAGAGGGAATTGGCTTGCACCATTGTTTTCACTGATTGCCATGTTGATCTATGCAGAAATTGAAGTATATATATATATATTTCTGGGAAAAGGAGAAGAAAGAAAACAGAGAAGTATGGTCTGAGACTCGGGGCTGCTGTCTGTTTATTTTATGCTTTACACCATATCGCTGTGGCTACACCCTGTAGCAACAGTGGCTTGTACCTGGCCAGGTTCCCCTAGGCCTGAGGTCGGTAACATTTCCAAATAAAAATAACAAATAAAGATATTGGTGATTAATTTTGTTGCCCAGCATGTAAAACTTAGGAGATTAACTGTTCAATAAAAAATATACTTCAAGTATCCCAAAGAGTTACCGGTACAGCAGATATTTCAGGAGATAAATTAGTTTTGACAAAAATATTATGCCATGATAAATTTGATGAGATCGCTGTCTTCTAGTAGTGCAGGAAACATAATTCGCCATTTGTGAGTTAAAATAGTATTCCTTAATATTCTAAATTTCACAATTAATGAAAGTGTAATCATAAATAACAGAACTGCATGATTTCACTGGTAAAACCTGTACAGAACAGAGCAACCAAATGTATCCCCTGACTAAAGAACATGTTGTACTCTTCTTAAAGTGTCCCCTGCTCTGAGACTATAAGGAAGCTTCACCTCCTCTAAGATTTCGTGAAACAATTTGTGAAATATGTACTGTTGTATTTATATTGCTATTATAAAGAGCATACTAGAACATGCTCAACTTTACGGCTAATTCCTTCAGAATCAACAATAATTTCTCACAGGTCATCCGACATGATTTCTTTTCTCATACATTCTCGTGGCAGCATGACCCATTCAAACACATTGCGGTGCAGCTTCACTGGACTTCAATGGCATTTCAGAATATGCTTTGTTTTCAGTGCAGCAAAACTAGACATTTATTGGGCAAAAGCTTCAAAATGTATTTTCTTGAGAAGCTCAGCATCCCTGAGTTGAGTAAATGGGGGCATAGGCTGGCCAGGATGCTTGGCTACTGCATAATGATTGGAGGAACTGTCAAAGTGGCTGGATCTCTTTTTGATTGGCAGTGTTTTCGCAATGGAGCATTTCAAGTTCAGTCCCATGCAAACTTTTGGCAAGTAAAGTTGTGAGACAAGCTGCTGCTCATAGTTTGTTACTTGCTAGGGATATAGCCCACTATTTTTATTTGTACATAATTTACTGTAACCAAAACACATAGTGTTCTTGAGTTTGCTCCTTGTTTCAGTTTGGTAAAGTTCATTCGATTTTTTCAAACTAGGTCGTGGGGTTGGTTAGGCTAGGCTGTGCATAATGGCAGACAGTGCCAATAATGTTGACCTAATTTTGGTGAAACTATTTGAAAGTCTTCCTCAAGAGGACAGAATCAAAATTAAACAGCAGGGAAGATCAACACTCAGAACTGATTTGGTTCAAAAATCAGGGAAAAATAACTGGTCTTTTCAACTCTCCTGGTACAATAAGGTGAGTTGGCTGACTGGAAGTGCTGTGACAAAGAGACATGTACTGTTGGCTAGGAGTCTTAATAAAGCCATCTCAGGTTGTTTGGTCAAAACTGGGTTTTAGGGATCTAGCTAACTTTGACAGGGCATTCAAAAGACATGAGAAAAACAATGAACATGTGAGTTCACGTGCACAGTTAAGTTGCCTTGGGAGGATCAGAGTAGAACATGCAATTAATGATGGTGTTTACATTCAGGAGGCAAAACACAATAAAACAGTGAAAAAAACAGGGCCTTTTTTAACTGAGTAACTTACATCACTTCACTTCTTGGCCGTCAAGAGCTGGCATTCAGAGGGCAAGATGAGGGTAGTGAATCTGCTACCAAGGGGAATTACAGGGAATTCACTGAAACATTATCCAGATATAATTCTGTCTTGGCCACACACTTCCAGTCATCTTCTGTGTTTTCTGCCATGTCCCATTCCATTCCAAACTAATTTGATTTCTGCTATTGCAGCCACTGTTATTGATGATATTAAAGGTCAGGTTCAAACTGCTCTACTTTGTTGCATGGCAGGTAGATAAGATAACTGACACATCATGTCATGCACAACTGTTTGTTATAGTTCGATATGTCGATATTGCAGGTCATATTCAGGAGCGATTTGTTGGATTTTTTTTTATGTTTCTGGGGGACTATATGAAAACGTGCAGGGCTATAATTACAAAGAAAGACTTGTGGCTGAAACCTAAGATGGGGCTGCTGTCATGGATTATTCTTTGAATGGACTTTAGGCTAAAGGTAAAGCTAGGGCCCCCAATACAATGTTTGTACACTGCTATGCAGTAAGACTGTACCTGGTGATGTCAGATGGGACAAACCGCTTGTCTTAATTTAGAATGTTTTTTGCCTCTCTCTCTGGGTTTGCCACTTTTTTTCTAAATCTACCAAGAGGATATCTTTTCTTGAGTCTGCAGTGTGTTCAGGGTTCGCCAAAAACGCTTCTACTTGGTGAAACTGTACATCATTAATAGTGAGAATGGTGGCAAACAACTATGATGGGCTCCTGCAGACTTTTGAAAAGATTATCGAGGATGAGAACATAGCAAATGAGAACACACTCAATGCTGCCAAAGGCTTCATAAGGATACTAGAGGATTTTGAGTTTGTTTTCATGTTGTACAAAAATGAACAAATCTTCTTAGAAACAGATGTGTTTTTTGACATTGTGCAGCAGAGGGATATGGATGTTCTTTACTGTAAACAAAGAACTAAGAGTCCCCTTTGCTTTTACAAAGGAGAAGGGGTCAGTGGAGGCTTTCATTTAAAACATTTACACTTCTGAAAATTGAAAACAGATAAAACATATTTGTTTGTGTTATGCTTTCAAAGCAAATCAAACCAAGGTGTTTACAATTTGAAAGTATTTAGAAAATAACAGTGTCAGTTGTCTGTATATCTTTAAAAAAATGTATGCCCAAATATTTAGACTGGAATTGTATTGAACAAAAGTATTTCTTCATGACTATATCTTCCTTATGATTAGGAAAACAGGCGAAGTACTGTATGTAATAAAAGAAAGAACAAAAGCCTTAAATTGAACATCCTGTCTCTATGGAAAAAAAAAGTTAATACCTTTATAATTATAGTATTTCTGCACCTGCTTACTTGCTTTTATTAAATTACCTTTTAAGAATGTAGCCAGGAGTTACCACTTAAATTCAGAAGCATATCAAACATCTGACCTTGAATCAAAGATTAACATGCACTTTCTCATGTATTTATTATCTCTCAGATTACTGCAGTTCTTTCTTTCAGGCAAACATTTTTGAAGAATGAAGAATGAAAATATATTGGCCTGGTTTAGCAGCCTGGGTGTTCTCTAGTCTTCTTTGGGACCTGATTGGCACATGTCTCAAGGTTAAAGTAACAACTTCTTAAGAAGTTCTCTCCTCTATCACATACTGACCTCAAGGTACTCTTACCTCCAGTTCACCCTTCACCCCAGCACAGTCTCTTTCTGATGTTAGATGTTCAGGGTCCTCTGGAGTGTTGCGAGTTTTTTTAGAGCTTTCAGTGTGAATAAATCCTTCAATGTGTGAAATTTAACTTTAATAAGTTCCATCCATGTTCCCAAGTTCTTTTTGAAGAACTAGTATTAAATTAGTGGTCGGCTGGCGCCCTGCCTGGGGTTTGTTTCCTGCCTTGTGCCCTGTGTTGGCTGGGATGGGCTCCAGCAGACCCCTGTGACCCTGTAGTTAGGATATAATGGGTTGGATAATGGATGGATGGATGGATAGTATTAAATTAACAGGTGGAATCCACTATACTAAATCCCTTCTTAATTTTAAAACTTCAATGTTGTCCTCTTTTAATGTATTTGCTTAAACTGAAAAGGTTCAAGTTCTTCAGTCTTTCCTCACAGCTCATACCTTCAAGTTCTGGAATTAGTCAAGTTGTTGCCCTCAGGACTTTCTCTAGCACTGTTCTGTCTTTTTTGTTATAGTTAGACCAAAACTGCACAAGTGTTCCAGATGAGGCCTCACAAGTGTTTCATATATCTCCCTTGACTTGTATTCCACATATCAGACTATAAAACCTAACATCTTGTTAGCCTTTTTAAGTGCTTCTGTGCACTGATGGAATGTGGATATTAAAGTCAATTCAATTTATTTTTGCATTGAGCTCTTCACAGAGTGCAGGCTCAGAACCTTGTACAAGGAAGGCATAATACAAATTATATGATTTACCTTCATATAAAACAAGTTTCATTAGGCATAATCTAAAATAGAGCAATATCAAATTGAACATATGTTAACACAAGTGAATTAATACTATGGTTAATATAGTATTGTATATTATAGTATTGTATTGTATTGATAGTGACAGAAAAGTTCACTATCAATCCTACAGCCTCGTATTTTCAGGTTTCAAACATCCCAGGTCCTTCAAATGTAGTCAGATCACTTCACTTTCTACACACTTTATTGTGTGGTAGATTTCTTCGTAAAAGGATAATTTTGCCATTTTTGTCTATCAGTCAACACTAGATAAGCCATATTGACAAAGTGAAAACATATTTTCAGAAAGGTATGCAAATTTATATAAAATCAACAACTGAAAACTCTCCTTCATATGACTGTTCAGACCCTAAATTCAGTATTTCATATAAGCCCCTTTGGCAGCAATTACAGTTTCAATTATTCTTGGGTAAGTCTCAACCTTTGCAAACTTGGATTTGGGCAGTTTATCCCATTCTTCCTGGCTGTTCCTCTGATTAGCTCCATTAGATTGGATGAGAAGCATCTGTGAACTGCCATCTTCAGGTCTCTAGGGTTTAGGTCTGGGCTTTGCACAGGCCACTCAGTGACAGTCAGAGACTTATCCATAAGCCACTCCAGTGTTGTCTTGGCTGTATACTTTGGGTCATTGTCATGCTGAAAGGCATACTGTCACCCCAGTCTTAGGCCTCATTCACTGTGGAGCAGGTTTTCTTCAAGGGCTTGTTTGTATTTGGCAATGTTCATCCTTCCTTCATTTCTGCCCAGTCTCCCTGTCCTGGCCACTGAAAAGCATCACAATAGCATGATGCTGCCACCACCATGCTTCATTATACAGGTGGTATTAGGCAGATAAAGAGTATTGCCTGGTCTTCACAAGACATAGTGGTTGGACTTGTGTCAAAGCAATTCACTTTTGTCTAATGAAAATAGAGAATCTTTTGACTTATGCTCTCAGGGTCCTTTTAATGTCACTTGGCAAACTCCAAGGGGAGTCAGCCACTGTACCATAAATGTCTGACTGATTGAGTACTGCTGACATGGGCGTCTTTTCAACAGGTTTTACCTCTTCATCAGAGCCCATCTGGAAATCAGTTAAAGTGAGCATTGGGTTCTTCCTCACCTCCCTAGCCAAAGCACTTTTTTACTGGATGTTCAGTTTGGTTGGACAGCCAACTCTTAGGAAGAGTCCTGGTTGTTCCAAACTTCTTCCATTTCACAATTATTGCGGTCACTGTACTCCTGGGACTAAAGGATTTGGAAATGCTTTTATATTATTGCACTGCTCTATGCCTAACCACAATTCATTCACGAAGGTCTACAAAGCGTTCCTTGGATTTCATGGCTTGGTTTTTGCCCTGATATGCAGGGTGAATCATGAGACCTCATATGCTCAGGTGTGTGTCTTTATAAATGTCAAGTCCATTAAATTTGTCACAAGTGAACTCCAATCATATTCTACTAGACTTTTTGGCTTGCGAGCTACTTTTAGGGTCAAAATGATCTACCTACATTAAAAAAAAAAAAAAAAAATATATATATATATATATCTTCAGTTGCGAGAAGCAAATCATAGAATGTTGCATAGTTTTACTGCCAAATAATGCAAAGAATACACGAGGGCACCGTGGCGGATGTTTGTCGACTTGCAGACCAACCACAAGCTTTACCTGGTAGGTAACCACCCATACAATCAGATTGTGATTCAGACTACGAATGCCATGAATATATGCGACTCTTCAATTCCACCCAGGGGGGTAAACATTTATATTATACAAAATTATTGGCTGTCTGTTATACCTTCATTGTTATCACTCTTTAATTTAATATTGTTCTTTATCAGTATGCTGCTGCTGGAGTATGTGAATTTCCCCTTGGGATTAATCTATACTAAAAAAAAGCAAAGCCCTCACTGACTGACTGACTGACTGACTGACTGACTGACTCACTCACTCACTGACTCACTCACTCACTCACTGACTCACTCACTCACTGACTGACTCATCACTAATTCTCCAACTTCCCGTGTAGGTAGAAGGATGAAATTTAGCAGGCTCATTCCTTACAGCTTACTTACAAAAGTTAGGCAGGTTTCATTTCGAAATTCTATGCGTAACGGTCATAACTGGAACCTACTTACGAACATATGTATGGCCATAGCCTGCAGCTCGGTCGCAGTGTGAGGCGGACTTGCGTCCCTCATCGTCACACCTCCAACGTAATTGAGTGCCTGCCCATATAAGGCCGTCCGTCAGCAGCTATCCAATAGACACGCTGCCGCAAAATATTCGCGGGTGAAGGACTGTGCTTATGCAAACGAAGATGAGATGGTCAGGGATAGACTAGTGTTTGGCACAAACTCAGCAAAAGTGCGAGAGAAACTTTCAAGTGCCGGGTCTTAGCTAATATTAAATAAAGCCGTGGACATCGCAAGATCGCACGACACAGCACAAGCACAGCTGAGAACCTTCGATGCATGTACTCCGAGCAGCTCACGTGAACTGACTTTGCAGGACTGGGAAAGATAAACCCGTGCAGTGTATGATGTCTCAGATAAAGAGGACGACGAGCTGCTTATTGCTGCAGTAGGAAACGAACAACCCTCTGACACTGATCGCAGGCAAATCCACAACTTAATACTGGGAATGTCTGTTAAACATCTTAGATTCACGAGTACCGATTTGGGTAGTGATCACTTCGATGAATGAAACCTGTTCAAAAAACGCATTACACAATTGAGAAGGCAGCAAAAGAATATGAAGCGAGTGACGCATGCAAAGTATATTCATAAGTGCAGCTACTGTGGAAACAAAGCACAGTGTAAACCTTAAGTTTAAATTAAGTTCATAGACAGGTTGCTGCTGGCGTTTGTCATGCCTACGACGAATACGATATTCGCGAGATACAAGTTTAATGGAAAGACGCAGGGTATAAACGAGACTTTTGATCACTTTGTAACAGGGTTAAAATTGCTGTAACGGAGTTAAAATTGCTGGTGAAGGACTGTGCTTATGCAAACGAATAGGAAAGCAGGGTGTAAAGCTTAATTTAAATTAGGTTCATAGACATGCTGCCGCTGGCGTTTGTCATGCCTAAGACGAATACAATATTCACGAGATACAAGTTTAATGAGAGCACACAGGGTATAAACGAGACTTTTCATCACTTTGTAACAGAGTTAAAATTGCGGGTGAAGGACTGTGCTTATGCAAACGAAGATGAGATGGTCAGGGATAGAATAGTGTTTGGCACAAACTCAGCAAAAGTGCGAGAGAAACTTTTAAGTGCCAGGTCTGAGCTAACATTAAATAAAGCCGTGGACATCGCGAGATCGCACAAGATAGCACAAGCACAGCTGAGAACCTTCGATGCATGTACTCCGAGCGGCTCACGTGAACTGCCTTTGCAGGACTGGGAAAGGTAAACCCGTGCATGCAGTGTGTGATGTCTCAGATAAAGAGGAGGACGAGCTGTTTATTGATGCAGTAAGAAAGGAACAACCCTCTGAATCTGAACAAGCCTTTGTAGACATATCAATAGGAAAGCAAGGTGTAAAGCTTAAGTTTAAATTAAGTTCATAGACACGCTACCGCTAAATATTCGCAGGCAAATCAACAACTTGATACCGGGAATGCCTGTTAAACATCTTAGATTCATGAGTGCCGATTTGGGTAGTGAACACTTCAATAAATGAAACCTGTTATCTTTACAGCGGTTGACAAACACGGAATATAACTTGAACACAACACATCCTCCAAATCCGAACCTGATTGAAAGAAATAATGATACTCAAATCCTTGATGACAGCAACACTCATAACAGTGACAAAACAATTACATTGACAATCATGTTACATTATTTTTAAAATGTTTCCTTTTCTTTTTCATACCTTCTTTAACACAATACTTCTCCGCTGCGAAGCGTGGGTATTTTGCTAGTAATATATATTCAGTAATATATTCTGAAAATTAATTTTGGATATCTTAAAATGTAATTTACTTTTTATGATATCTGAAACTCGCTTTGAGATATCTTAAAATAATTTCCTTTACATTTTAAGATATCTGCAATACATTTTGAGATATCTCAAATGCATTTCAAGATATCTCAAATACAGTTTCAGATATCTCAAAATAATTGTTTCTGCATTTCAAGATATCTCAAATGAATTTTCAGATATCTTAAATTGACCTTTCATGCATTTTAAGATATCTTAAATGCATTTCAAGATATCTCAAAATCATTTCCTGTAAAATTGCCTATTATTTCAATGGGACTTCTTGTTTATTATAAGATATCTTAAAATGTATTTGAGATATCTTGAAATGAGCAGGAAGTGATGTTGAGATATCTTAAAATGTATTTGAGATATCTGAAAATGGACAGGAAGCTGTTTTGAGATATCTGGAAATGTATTTGAGATATCTTAAATTGTATTGTATATATCTGAAAATGCTATTGAGATATCTTGAAATAATTGAGTGTCCTTTTAAAGATATCTTAAAATGCATTTTAGATATCTTGAAATACAATTTGAGATATCTTGAAATACATTGTTAGATATCTGAAATGGAGCAGAGACCCATTTTAAGATATCACAAAATTCATTTTAGATATCTAAAAATGTATTTCAGATATCTGAAAAAAAAATGAATTTCAAGATATCTTAAATGCTTT
>JANRMT010049829.1:47309919-47322744 GCA_026402145.1 Polypterus bichir lapradei
ATGGAATTACTGAAATAAATCAACTTTGTCATGATATTCTAATTTTATGACCGGCACCTGTACTTACTTAACAGAGGATGAAACCGCAAGTCACCAAGACAGATGGGTGCATGTGCGCGAGAGAGAGAACAGTTAAATAGGAGCGACTGTACCTGAGCAGGTGTTGTTGAATGATGCACATCCCGACGTGTCTGATTATTGGAAGTCCGCGGGAAACATAAAGGCGGATTGGATGGTCATAAGGGCTCGGGGTATAAAACCAGGGTCCGAATGCCAGAGGTCGTCTTTTGACCAGGTCTTCAAGCTGTAGTGTAGATCTGTGCTACTGATATATATATATATATATATATATATATATATATATATATATATATAAATATATAAGTATATAAATATATATATATAAATAAAAAATTAACTGAGTAATGGAGATACGTACTGTTCTTTGAGTATATAGTAGGTGCTTAGTTTGTTCATTTGGTTTTGATTATTTTTTTCAGCCCATCCTTTGTGATCTGCTTTGTAGCTGACGAAAGGAGGTGGAAGATTTTTTTTCCCCTGTTTTGTTCTTTTCTTCACTTTTGGTTTGGAAACCACTCTAAATATTATAACACCTGATAACACTGATTTTTCTTTTTGGAAGTGTCTTTGCATTGGACTTTGTAAATATTTTTTTGCAAGACATTTCTTTGTAAGATAGTATGGACATTGCTGGAATAAAACAGATTACTGATTTTTGAATAGTGTTTTTTTTTTTTTTTTTTAGTCTGAGTCTCTCTTACTCAATCCCTTGGTTGCTCGGTCTCGTCAACTGACACCCCAAGTTGGGAATTGTACATCAGAGTCCTTACCCGGGGTGTCACAAGGTGGAAAACATGAATAGGCAATTCCTCTTAGCCAAGTAAAATGGAAACTGTTCCTCCTATTGGTAGGTATCTTTAGATTCAGCCAGGGCCATTCTCAATAAATGATTTGTACTGGTTGTCTGAGGTTCACATGGTGGACCCTTCATGGGTAGGTCACTAAACTTGGTTGTGATGCCATTCTTTCCATGCTCTTTCAGAAGCCATTTCCTTGCTTTCCTCTCTGTTCTGTTTAAAATGTGTACTTCCTGTATTGAAACCACCCTTTTTATTAAATTTTTGTGTGCTGATTGGTCCATTTACAGTCTTGCATTCCTTATAGCCAAGTACTCGAGTTGCACACTGAAACAGTAAATCAAAGCGCCTCACTCCAAAATTTAACATAAAGCACAAAAGAGGTGCAAGAGAATGAAGCTTTTTAAAAATCGCAAGTGACACTGTGAGCACTACAATGCAAATAATTAATTGCCTGTAATAATATTTTCTTTATAAAAGAGTATTTGCTGATTAAAGAATTGCCAGTTCCTGTAGCAGATTTCTCTTTTTTATTAAGTTTAAAAGCAATGCTAGGAAATATAACATTGATTTAAATTCTCCTCACAAAAATAAAAGTTGAAATTTTTTGAATATGTGCAAAAATTATAAACAATAAAAGGTCAATCATTTAATTAAATTGCTTTTATTTTTTTTTTTTTCTTGTTCTGGTTTTTCAGCAAGTGCCTTTGTCAAATCATGCATTCCCCGGTGTTAACAACCTACTCTTAGAAAGCCTCAAGAGAACAAAATTGTATTAATGCACAAATGCCAAGTAATTTGCATTAGTAATTTATTTATAGCATTCACACACCACATCAATAAACTTTACCATTTTTAGGGTAACAATGTATATAAACCTTACATACTTATCTTCTTTTTTATTTTTGACAGCAGATCCCATGAGGTATAAGAGGAGCAATAAATATCACAAAAACAATATTACCATGGCTAAATGTGCAGTGTTATAAACATTAACATAAAGCCAAGCTAAGGTAAAATACATGAAATAAACATTTTGTTATTAATCCTAGCAGCATTTGTCATATGGTAATTTGGAATGTGCACATGAGTAACAACAATCCTATATTGATCTCCAGAGACTTCCACTTGATAATAAATCTCAGCTCATTCTGACAAAGTAGTTTTCCATAAAAGTTTAACAAAAAATATAAAACGATGAGAGGATAAGAGCAGAATGAATAATTTTAGAAGTGGCATAGGTAAAAAAAAAACATAAGTGAAAAGTATGCATAGATCATATACTGTATATATAGCCAACACAGTCTAACAGTTCAAATACTGCACTCAAAAAAGATAAATTAATTTAAAATCAATAAAAGTACAAATTCAAATCATAAATCTCACCACCTTAAACATCAGGGTTAATTTCAATACCCAACAGACGTGGATATGATTTTTTAATGTGAAGCTTAGTAATATGTTGAAAGAGATGTGAATTCTTAATAAAACTACTCTCTCAAGGTATTTCCTGTAAGTTACTGTTTTGTCTTGGTAGAGTAATATATTACTCTACTTTCACCTTTTGTATTATTAATATGTAGCCTTTGTCAGAATGCCTCAAATCTCCCAGACTTACCACTGTTTATAAGGCATTGTACTATATAATTTCTCCCCACCTTCCCTTCTACATGTATAACCTCAGGGAATCAGGTGTAGCAAAAGAAAAGCAGGAGTTAAGTTACAATTTAAACAATGTATTATTGATAATATTCATAAATAATAGCAATATACAAAGTACATTTGAATATTGGCAACCATACAACCTGATAAATGTTGATGTGTAATTTGAGGCAGCACACAGACTTGTTAGTTACTTAAAATGTCTCTAGTTAAGGCATCATTTGTGGTTAGCTTTCTTCAGAACAGTCCACATGCCTGTCTCAACATGGCTGCCGAGCTTTGCTCTTAATTGTGTTGTCCTTTTCAGTTCATGGTGTAAAATGGTCTTTCATCAGTTTGATAAGAGAGAGAGAGTGAGGTAAAGCAAGCAAATTTATAGATATTCTGTCCAACCCCTATAGCCAATAGGGCGTCATGGTACTTAAAGGCTTTTGATATAAGACAGTTCCAAACAGCCATACTCAGACCAATGGGGATACAGAATACCCTCACACCTGCCCCCAAAACCGTATGTTAAGGTAAAGTTTGGCAGTTAGGCAGCCTGGCTTTTCTGTGGGGGATGAGAGAGAATCCTGCAGAGAAACATTTACCAAACTTGTTGAGGAACTTCCCCCAACCCTGTCGTAAAATTACAAAGAAACTCATTCCTAAAAGGGGGGAAGGGGTTCTTAAACCATTGCTGTTATTATCAATTATGTAACACTAATATTACATTGCTTTGTCTAGGTTACAAATAAAGACATACAAAATATTTATCAACTTGTATGCAAAATTTCACATCGCAACAGTTACCATACTCTTGCCTTAGTTTAAACTATAGACGGTTCAACCACAACATTCAGACCATTGACTGGTGAATTAGTCAAGGGGTGGGATATATTAAGCAGCAAATGAATAGTCAGTTGTTGAAGGTGATGTTTTAGAAGCAGAAAAAATGGGCAAGCGTAAGGATCTGTGCAATCTTGATAAGGGTCAAATTGTAATGGTTAGATAGCTGGGTCAGAGCATTTCCAAAATGGCAGGTCTTGTACGGTGTTCCCATTATGTATGGTTAGTACCTACCAAAAGTGAACCAGCAACTGGGTCATGGGAGACCGTGGCTCATTGATGCACATGGGAAGTTAAGGCTATCATGTTTGATGCAAATCCATACGAGCTACTGTAGCGCAAATTGCTGAAAAACTTCATGCTGGCCATGAGAGAAAGGTACCAGAACACACACACACGCATATGAAGCAACACAGCTGCAGACTGGTCAAAGCCACCATGCTGCCCATGTCTAATATCAAAACCGCCTACCTTGGGCATGTGAGCGTCAGAACTGGGCCATGGAGCAATGGAACAAGGTGGCCTTGTTTGTTGAATCACATTTCATTTAGATCATATGGGTGGCTGGATGTATGTGTACCATTTGCCTGGGGAAGATATGGCAGCAGGATGAACTACAGGAAGAAGACAAGCTGGCAGATACAGTGCAATGATTTAGACAATGTTCTACTGAAAAACCTTGGGTTCTGGCATTCATGTTGATGTTACTTTGACATGTACCAGCAGATCATATACACCCCTTTATGGCATGACATAGATGACAGTGGCCTCTTCCAGCAGGATAATGAGCCCTTGACACACTGTAAAAATTGTTCAGGAATGGTTTGAGGAACATGGCAAAATGTTCAAGGTGTTGACTTGGTCTCCAAAATACTCAGACCTGAATCTGATCAAGCATCTGTGGGATGTGCTAGAAAAACTACTCTGATCCATGGAGACCCTCACAACTTGTAGCACTTATAGGACTTTCTGCTAACATTTTGGTGCCATATACCACAGGATACCTTCAGAGATCTTGTGGAGTCCATCCCTAGACACAGTATTAGGCAGGTGGTTTTAATGTTGTGGCTGATCGGTCTACAATTATTACTTGACAGTCTGATTTTCTACTTAATAAACCTTTCAAAAAATGAGGAGAATTATGTATTCCTGCACTGTGTCCTTTTAGCAGCAAGCTTTAGGTTTACACTGGTAAATTAACGAGCTATTAAGAATGGAGCTGGCAATTGGCAGAATAGTAATAAATTGCTGACAGAAGTAATGCACGTTCAGAAATATGACCTGTTGTGCTACAAACTGAACTTGCTAAAGTGGTAAAAATATCTTCTGTAAAATGCGTATCAGTATAATAAAAGCTGAGAATCATAAGCTTAAGTAAGGTAATGCTGCATTTTTATAATATAAAATGAACGTTTATTAAAATTTCACCCATTATAATCCCTAACCCCCCAACCTTTAATCTAAGAAGTTCTTTATTTTTTACTTAACAACAAAAACAGTGTTTTCTTATGGTAGCTCATAAGTTGTATAGCACAAAGCAGTTTGCAAATAGGGAAAGAAAAATTAAAGAAAAGTGAAGTTATTAAAATAGATAAAAACAACCCAGTCTTTAAGTCTCTAAAATAATCCATAGCCAATGTCTGATTTGATAACAAAAAATTTAAGAACTAACAATTCTATTTAATAAGCTCATCTTCCAGTATGTTTCACTAAAGCTGCAGGGTTTAAAAAGTGTGAACCTTTGGTCTACTTTGATGGTCTTTCCTGTGTACACCCAAAGAGCAATATACCATCTTAAATCTACAGTATTACCGAAATGATTAAATCTGGTGTAAAAAGCAGTGCATGTTTCATTGTTTCAAGACCTACACACTCTTTTCATCATTTTTACTCATCTTCATTCAATTAATCTGCCTAGTATAACATGCTTTACATTGTAATGATCTTGAAATGTGTCAATATTTATAAACATAATGCAATAATATTGTAAAGTCCATCAGCTTGACCTTTCTGCTAGGCAGTGGAACAAATGTAAAGCAGGCACAGGAACACAAGTTGGGTGACTTCTGACTGAGAACTGCACAAGCAGTGTGTGTGTAGACTACCTAACAGGTATGCAAATTGACTTTTGGCCTGCAGGAGGAGGTCCTCGGAAAGAACGTCATAAAAGGAGCCCTGCTGTGATGGGTGGTGGTTGTGTGTCTTTTAACTGTAGCAGAAGGCCAGGCAGAGACTTACAACATGAAGCATTCAAGGAGCCACACAAGCTAAGAATAGCATGAGCTAAGATCTAAGAGGTTTGAGTTGGTGGCATCTCGGCTTAGCAATCTATACACTTTATTTGGTGTCTAATGAGGTCATTGAACATCAGAAGCAATAATGCTATGAGCTGGCATCTCCCAAGGCCTTAACAGCAGGAGTTGACAGGGCAGCTACCCGACGAAAATACAGTGGAACTTCGGTTTGCGAGCATAATTAGTTCCGGAAACGTGCTCGCAATCCAAAGCACTCGTATATCAAAGCGAATTTCACCATAAGAAATAATGGAAACTCAGATGATTCGTTCCACAACCCAAAACTATTCATATAAAAATGATTAATACAAAATATAAAGTAAAAATACATAAAACAAATTAACCTGCACTTTACCTTTAAAAAGAATCAAGGCTGGTGTGAGTGAGTTTCTAAACTCATGTGGGATTCCACCCAACGGGACAACACACGGAAGAGTGTCCCAAAGCAATCGCAGTCTACCAGCGCTGTAGCAGTTCGCCGTATAAGCGCATTTAAAAAGATCGCAGACATGCTATAAGCGCCTGCCGTCAATGGGTGATACAAGGAACATTATAAAGATCCTGCTACAATAAATAACAGCGCTGTTGCTGTTTCAAGCTGAAGGCGGCTGGTGTTGTTAAAGTACTGAGACTCAGCTTCGTGTTTTGGGGCGCAAGATGGGGACTCGCACTTCACAGCACACACGTGTGCGCGCACACACACACACACAGTCACAATGCTGTAGTAAACAGTATACGCTCGTACGGATGTTGACTATATGAGTGAGGCACACAGACTCAGACGGAGAATAGGAGACAATTGCCCTCAAGAGAAAAGAGAGAGAGAGAGATGCGCAAGCAACAGAGATAAGGAGAGAGAGAGAGAGAGAGAGGTGAGTGCAATCGAGCGAGATAAGGAGAGAGAGAGAGAGAGAGAGACGCGCTGTGCGAGCAAGAGAGATAAGGAGAGAGAGAGAGAGGCGAGAGCAAGTGAGCGAGATAAGGAGAGAGACAGAGAGAGAGAGTTGCAGCGAGATAAGGAGAGAGAGAGAGACGTGCTGTGCGAGCAAGAGAGATAAGGAGAGAGAGAGAGAGGTGAGTGCGAGCGAGCGAGCGAGATAAGGAGAGTGAGAGAGAGAGATAGAGAGAGAGACGCTGCAAGCAAGAGAGATAAGGAGAGAGAGAGAGAAGAACCATCAGCTCAGTTGTGATCACATGACACTCAGCAGACAAAGTGTATCCATACTGCTCGTATTGCAAGACATCGCTCGTTTATCAAGTCAAAATTTATTCAAAAATTTTGCTTGTCTTGCAAAACACTCGTAAACCAAGTTACTCGTAAACCGAGGTTCCACTGTACTTTCAAAAACAGATTTGTACAGGCCCTTTAGGCCTTTCCTCCTAATCTTCACATCTTGGGGTTATATAATACAATAATATTTACATATTGTGCCTAAAAAAGGAGTATTCACCCACTTGGAAAATTTTCCATTTAAATATAATACAACATTAAATCACTATCTATTAAATTTGAATTTTTTGAAACTAATCAACAGAATCAACAGAAAAAGACTATTTAATGTCAGAGTGAAAACGGATCTCTGCAAAATGCATTTAAATTACAAATATAAAACCCAAAATAATTGATCATGTAAGTATTCAGCACTTTAACATTACACACCTAAATAATCTCAGATGGTTTTAGGAGTCAAATAATAATGTAAAAAAAAATCTAAATAAAAAATCTAAATGGTAACTTAAATAATAATAACTCAAGAGATTTCAATTGATTGTAATATAAATGCACCTTAACTGGAAGGTCCAACTTGTGGTAAATCAGTATGGTGGTCTAACCTACAAGATGAAGACAAAAAAAACACTCTAAGCAACTCTGTGAAAAGGTGTTTGAAAAGGCACAAGTCAAAGAATAAATTAAAGAAAATATCCAAGTCACTGAATATTCCTTGGCATCCAGTTAAATCAAGTATTAAGAAATGGAAGGAAAACAGCACAGATGTAAATCTGCCTATGGCAGGCTGTCCACAAAAACTGTGGGTTCATTCATGAAGAAGACAAGCGAGGGAGGCCATCAAGACATCTGTGATAGCTCTGAAAGAGTTACAAGCTACAGTGAGTACAGCGAGAGAGACTGTTCATACACCTGTTGCCCAGGTACTTCACCAGTCACATCTTTATGGGAGTGATAAAATGAAAGCCACTGTTACAGAAAACAAACATCATCTCAACTAGAGTTTGTCAGAAGTCAGCTGGAAGAAGTTTCCATGTTCTTGTAAGATCAAAATTGAGGTTTTTGGCCATTAGACTAAATTTCATGGTTGGTGTAAGCAAAACACTGCACATTATTGAAAACACACCATCACACTATGAAGCATGGGGGTGTCAGTATCAAGCTGTAGGGATGCTTCTCCGCAGCAAGTGCTGGAAGTCATCTGAGGGTAAAGGGTAAAGTGGAACACAACAAAATACAGATAAACCATGGAGTACAACCTGCTGCAGTCTGCAAGAAATCTGCATTTTGGGAGAAAATGTCCCCCAAGACAAGGATCCAAGGATAAAGTCAAAGCTATACAGGAATACCTTAAAAAAGAACATTGCATTTGAATCCATACTCACAGCACCCATGCCCCCTGTTAGAGCTTGAGAAGTTTTGAAAAGAAGAATGGTGAAAAATTGTAGCATTCAGATATACAAAGCTGCGAGACCTATGCCCCCAGACTCAAGACTGTCATGGCTGCCATATGTGCATCTAATAAATAATGACTTGAAGGTGTGAATAATTATGTTTTTTATGTTTCTATTTTATTTAGGCCACTTTTCAGAGATCTGATTTCACTTTGACATTAAAGAGTCTTTTTCTGTCAATCAATGCCATAAAAGCCAAATTAAATCCATTGTGATTCAACATTGTAAAATAATAAAATATGAAAACTTTATATAGGCGCTGCATCAGCACTGCCACACTCTCAACAATTCCTCATTAAAAACAGAAAACTATATGGTGCTCTAAGACAGGATTAACTGAAAACAAGTATGGTACTTTGAAAAGAGAAGCAACAACTTTCTGCACTCATGTAGTTGATAATTCATTTACAAATTTATGGTGAAAATTACAATTAGTTTTCTAAATTTCTAAGCTTAGCATTATAAAACCAACAAATAATGAAATCCTTTGCAACTGCTGATCAATCATGGGGAACATTATTTGCATTTAGGACTATAATCTTCAACTTTGTTGCTGCTTTCAGAAGCCAAGATTAAAGGCATAATTCAAGGTCCAAGGTTTAAGGTTTCTTTATTTGCCATTTGTACATAAAACCAACAGTCAAAGCACATTGGAATTCTTGTGCAGAGCTCTTTCGGAGTCATCAAAATAAACACTTTAAAAAAATAAACAATAAAGGAATATAATAAATAATATAAATTACACCAACACTATACAAAAAGGTGGTAATATCTACACAAAAAATACAATTAGATTGCAAATATTGCACAGTTAAAATATTTCACATTTATCACTTGTCCTTTACATGACAAATGAAGTGAGGTAGTGTGGGGTTATTTCACATATTCTGTAATTTTGTTTTGCCATCAGTCTAACTGTGGTGGGGAAGAAGCTATTGAAAAACCTTGTTCTGTGAGTGATTATGCTGTCCACTCTGCTGTGTCTCAGATTGTATGTACAGTTTTTGTGTCTGAGCAGAGAGTGAGCTGGATGGAATAAGCCCCTAATAATTCCCTCTGCTCTTTTCCAATGATGATGTGCGTACATAAGAGTCCATAAAAGGAAGTTTTGTCCCTATGATCCTCTCCGCAGTCTTTATGACTCTTTACAAAGCCTTCATCTCTGCCTGTGTGGTGTTCCCATACAAGACAGTGATGTTTGCGGTGAGAATGCTCTCTATCAGTCCTCTGTAGGCCTGGGTGAGAGGGTGATGGTTCAAGCCGGCTTTCCTGAGCAGTCTAATGAAATAAAGCCTTTGCTGAGCTTTTTTCACAGTGCCTGTGGTGTTAAGAGTCCAGCTCAGGTCTGATGTAACCTGCAGTCCTAGGAATCTGTCGCTGTCAGCCCTCTCCACCTCAGTCCCTTTGATGATAAGAGGCTGTAGAGGGGATGATTCTTCCTAAAGTCCAATATTAGTGAAAGTTCTGAGCCAGTAGATTAGTGAGCTCAAAATCTAGAGCAGAGCCGAAGAGAAGGCTCACTGGCACGACGAGAGGCCAGCATACTTAGACGTAGACGGAGACAGACAGAGAAGGTCAGAAGGAAGAGAACTACTTTGTCACATTTGAAGTAAAAAGTGTTTGCTCATAGTCAGCTTATTAAGATGCCAGGTGGGAGATATTACAATAAATAAAGGAGTTATAGTTTTAACTAACTAAAGCAAAGCTAAAATTTCAATTGATTCTGTGAAGTCCATCTGCAAAGATGTAAATATTTCAAACTTTAATAATTTATTTTCATTTTGCCAGATTGTGGCATAATACTTTATTGCTGTTTTAGAAACAAAACACTAACAGGCCTTAAATGATTTGGCTACAAGGGCTTGCTGAAATCCTAGTCTCTGTCTCGCCTTATAGGAGTCATTCAGAATGGTACAGGAGGGATGTGCCTTTGGGAAATAGACAAGGATTAGAGGGGCTAAAAGAGTGAAAAAGTAATTAAAAAAATAATGGGCTTTATAATGACTAAACCTATGGGACACCCAGATGTGCTCTTTGTTCATTTTCACTTGTGTAATGTAAAATTCCAACTGCTTAATTACTCTAGTTTACACAAAGCAACATGTTTAAAATAAGCAATTATGGAGAACTGCCTGTAAATTCCATGATGTTCATCATAAATCTGAAACAATAAGCATTTGGTTCTTTTGTGAAGTATTTTGATTTTTTAATCCAGCATACAATTCTTAATCTAGCCTTTAGTGAATTTGGAAATGCTGCATCTGTTTTTGTTCACATATATTAAAGAATAGCAAGCAGCTCATCATGTAATTTCAAGAAGATTTTAAGCCATTCAGTTCAGGTTATGAAAAACAAATCCTTACTTTCAGTCCAAGTTTAAGGAATTACTGCACATTAATTGTTATCTATAGAAGAGCTCCTTTAAAAGGATATACAAAAATGACAATATTTAATTATATGCTTTTTGTTATAATTTTATGAATAATATTTTTAAGATCTAGTTATAGAGGAAGCCGTCCCTTGATTAATTCAGTTTCTAAACATGAGTGTGCCTATCACAGCAGTTTTTAGCACAAGAAAGACACTAGTCCTTGATGTGCTAGCCATCCATCACAGGACACACATCCGCAGATAGCCAGTTAGATTATTAGTGACATAATTAAATCTGGGGGGGGGGGGGAAGAAGGAAAAAAACAACACAGACACAGGAAGAACTTTAAACTCAACACAGACAATGACTGACATTGGAATGAAATCCAACACACTGACATTAAAATACAAGAAGTGTTGCTAATAATAATAACACAATTTATAAAAAGTGTTACATTACTTGAAGTGTTAAATACCTTTAATTTGTGTGAAACAGTTTGAGAAGCAGCAACAAACTGTTGCTTTAATGTGTCTGTGTACTTCCCTTTATTTTTAGAATGCCATATAACTGTTAAATGCTCAAATGGTTTTGGTATCTAATGATGACAATTTTAATGATATGATCAAAATTACAATGTTTATCATGACAGGGAAAAGAAAAAAGATAATTACAGTTATTCGGTAATATTACTAGATTTATGACAGATAGATTTGTAGACCTTCTGTATAAATAATATGTGAGAATAGAAAAAAATCTGTTTTTTAAATGCAGAAATATTTTAAATTATAGACTACAGGATAAAAACTAGTATTGTACAGAGCTGTAAGATGTTATACATTAAAAGCTCAGTTCAACTGAGACATAAAAAGAGTGAAAAAAAGAAGTACATTGAAAGACACATTCAAAAAATATTCTCTAAATAGAAAGTATAGTGCTGGGCAGACAAGATCAATAGAGGTAATGCTTACCAATTCAGGTCAATGGCAGTTTTGTTCCTAACGAAAGCATCGTTAGTAGTAGTAATTGGATTATGAAGTAGGATATGTGGAGTATGTGGACACTGCAAAAACAGATGAACAGGACCTGAATGACACATGATAACTAAAGCATAACTAAAAAGCAGGGAAACCCATCCAGCTTCTGGATATATGTGTGTTTTGGAACAGAGGAAAGGACTGTCTACGTATGGACCCACTAGATTGAATTATGATCAGATTTCATTTCAACAGGTAATTTTCTAGATGACAACTAAATGGGCAAAATCATCCGAACCAGTCATTATTCACTTCAGATTTCAGTAAGAGTTTACCATGTTAACTTTTCCTTGAAGCATTGTAGCTTGCTTGCTCCTGAGATTACCTCCAAGTAAAAAGTTAACAATGAAAATTCAATGCTGGGGCCATGAAGCCGCCATGCTCACCCCTGCGCTCTTCAAACTTAATAATCAGCTATTTTATGATAACGCATGTCTTTTGTATTAATTCATGATTTTTCAGAATCTCTAATTTTTTTCATTTTTGTGTTCTGTCAGCATTGTATTGTGCTTTGAACTTTTACTTAATGTTTTTAGTTGTATATTTTCCATACATTTGCCTGATTTTTAATTAATATGTTGCAGTTTCAGTGAAATCACTACACTGCAAAAAAATGAAATCTAAGCAAAGGAAACTTTTCTGTATGTTTCTATATCAGCTATTCTCCTTATTGTAAGATTTATTGAATTACGAAGAAATTTGTGCTTAAGATTGTTTAGCTTATTTAAGAAATTGTGTTAAGTAAATTTTGCTTACCCAATTGACAGATTTTTTTTTTCTAAATAAAAGCTAAACAACTTCCATTTCAAGCTTTTCTTTTCCGGAAGTTTGCACATGCATTTTTTGCAGTGTATATGAATACCTTTTGTTCATTATTTATGAATGCTTCATATATATATATATATATATATATATATACACAGTATATATATATATATACACAGTATATATATATATATATATATATATATGTATATATATATATATATATATATATAGAGAGAGAGAGAGAGAGAGAGAGAGAGAGAGAGAGAGAGAGAGAGAGAAAGATAAAAAGTGTTTAAAAAAATAAATTT
>JANRMT010049829.1:47326727-47372363 GCA_026402145.1 Polypterus bichir lapradei
AAAAAAAAAAAAAAAAAAAAAAAAACAGGAACAACTACAGTAGGACAAGGGTCAGCAGATCACTTATAACTGCATCAGTAACAGCTTAATAGTAGCAACATTATTCTGATAAAAATATGCAATATAAGCAGATAATAAATGTACATCTGAAATTCTGTGTAGGGTGTGAGGGGTTAGCCTCAGTGCTGGAAGCCTTTGCGTAGGCTGCATGTGCTGTAGGTGTCTTATATGGTGGGGACACACACACACCGATGATGTCTTCAGCTGTCTTAACAATACTCTGTAGTAATTTTCGGTCCACAGCACTACAGTTCCCATATCACACCATGCTGGTGCTAGTCATCACACTCTCTGTAACAACTCTACAAAATGTGGTGAGGATGGTGGAGGAGAGACCTGCCTTTCTCAGACATCTTAAGGAGTAAAGTTGTTGTTGTGCTTTCTTGGCAACAGGTGAGAAGTTGAGGTTCAAGGTGAGGTCCTCGGCAATATGAACCTAGGGAAATTTGATATCTATGACCATCTTGACGGTGGAGCCATTATGTGGAGTGGACAATAAACTGGACAGGACTTCCTAAAATCAACAAAATCTCTTTAGTTATGATGACATTGAGAGACAGGTTGTTGTCAGCACACCAGGCTGTCAGATGTTTGACTTCTTCTCTGTATGCTGACTCATCATTGTTAATGATGAGGCCTACCACAGATATGTCATCAGCAAATTTGATGAGGTGACTGGAGCTAAACTGGACAGTGCAGTCATGTGTCAGCAGCCCAGGGGTGCTCTAGTACGCAGTATGATGGGGCTGAAGATGTAGATGCCAATGCAAACTGACTAAGGCTATGTTGTAAAGAAGCCCAAAATCCAGTTGTACAATGATGTATTCTATCCTAATCCATTGAATCTGGACGTCAGTTTCTGTGGGATGATTGTGTTGAATGCTGAGCTGAAGTTAATGAATTAAACTGTAGTGGATTACTTCACACGTTGTAAGGTATCAGAGCTTTGGACACTGGCGAGGCCTATCTCGGTTTTTGGTGTAGCTGTACCAAATACCTGCTTTATAGCTGTTGTGTTGGAACTTACATGCTTAACAAAAATTTGCCATCTCCTGCACACGCCCCAAGATAATGCACAAAAATATGTATTTTACTGAAACTAATACAAATAGTGCAGGCCACTTTCAAGGTCACCCCATATTCTGTATGATTCCAAGGAGACCAAAGTATAATGGCTTACCCACTTTCCCACCATAAAGTATCACACAATAATGCTCTCTTTTACCACTAGCTTCTCTTTACCACCTGGCCTGTCTTTTTCCCTCTGGTCAAACATGTGACTTTTCCCCCCAGCTCTACTGTACACTGAATTTGCCTCTGGTAGGGAGCAGCCTTTAAATCTCACACCAAAGTCACTTTCAGGCAAACCTTAGGATTACCTCTGGGCTTCTGTAATTGTAAGAGGGATACTCTCTGCACCTCTGAGCCTTCCCTTAACCTTTAACAGCCGACACTATTTCATGGACAGCATGATACTATGCATTTTCATCCCTTTATTGGCCAGGAGATGTTACCACTACCGTCATTTTCTCCTTGGCTTCACTGTCTCCATCTCTATGTCTTGCTATCTCCCATTAGAGGGTCAGACAGGGTTAACTGTTCTGTAGATTCCATGCAGATCACACTTTTCTCAATTTAATAATAGTGTTGCCCCTTCCTATAGTCTTCACAAGAATTTTACCGACATACAGAGCATGCATAGATGACACCACTGATGTAATGAACATATGCTTCTGATACCAGTGTGTGTTCCTTTTTATTGTCCTATACTGTATTCTGTTCAGAGCCACTGCTACAACTGCCACAAATAAATCTGTATAATGCAAATTGGAATGTTCTACTGTCAAAGACATAGTGACAAAAAGTGAGGATACCAAAATTTGCCTGAGAGAGTTCATCACAAGGAGCTCCGATGTCCTTGCCATAAACATACATCTTAAGGTATACAGGTGTTGCATTATGCTTAGGTGGAAGAGTTCATTCACTGCTAAGACAATGCTGCGACATAGTTTATTTTTATTCTAAGAAACTCAAAATATGTGATACTGTCATCTGTAAACATCCAGACTGTAAAAGAAGGGTGGTACTGGAATAACACGGTAAAACACACACATACACACACACAAAGAAATAGGATAGACTATAACATCTGCCACATGCAACATGAATCTATTTGGAATCACTATAAATCCCAGACTTTTTCACTAGTGAGAATTCTAAAAGGGCTCAGAAAATCACATAAAAGCCATTACACAGCTTAAACATGCACTATCTGCATCCTGAATATTGATGAAGTGAAGAGAATTTTAGCACGTACACTGACAAGGCAGGCTTCAAGGGCAGCTGCCTCACGCAGCACCAAGTAATCTGAAAGAATCTTCAGCACATCCTAACATAACAAGTCTTAGGTTTTTACTAGTGGAGTGAAATGCCCTGATTGCTCTTTAAATACCTGTAAGATTTACTGAAAATCATGAATTGGCCTATTTTCCTGCTGACTTGAAATTAACCTGTTTTGAAGAAAACCAAATTTCAAAATAGGAGGTAGTGAATCTATTCATTTTCTAATTTTCACTTATTCATTTCAGTGTTACTTGAAGCTGGTGCGAGATGGGAACCAGCCCGTACAGAACACCACTCTATCATATTGCACATTCATACACAACCAATGATTATTTATACTGGACCAGTTTCAGAGCTGGCAATTCACCAAAGGTACAAGGTATCGACATTCATGAGAAAAACATTCTACATGGATGAAAATAAAGACAGACACAGGGACAACATGCAGATTCCACACAATCAGATCCTGACCTGGTATCTGAATGTGGGATTCAGGCGTATGACTTAGAATTGTCACGCACTGTGCCCCCTGTCTCACCTGTTTCTGGTAGAATTTGTCATGATTTATTCTAATATTCTATTCTATATTACCATTTATCTATTTATTTTAAGCCATTTGTTGAAAGTTTAAATGACCTGGATGGTCCTCCACTGCACCTTCTCTTATAGTTTATGTGTTATTCTCATTGTAATACAAACCTCGCTATACAACAGTACTTCCATTGTTCTCTCTGTTTTCACTTTATTATGAAGTATCAATTTATTTAATGGTTGATTTTGAATTCCCACATGACCCTTTTCATTGTAAAATGTTGAAAGGGGACCAAAATGAGCACAAAGAGGGTGAAAGTGTTTAGTGATAAAATGCTCTGTGAGAAGAATAACTATGTCTGGCATAATCAAGTTTATTATTTAATCCCTGCTGACTTTCTAATGAATAACATTGCAGTGTGTTATCATAGTAGAAATGTTGTTGCAATAAAGAATGGCCTTAGTTTGTTTTTGGGTTAAGTTGACTGCTGTGTTGAATGTGTGTGTTCCACTGGGTACAAATAATGGAATTTAAATAAAGATTTCTGTCCAAACAACATAGTTCATTTGAGACTGTGTTTTTTTTTTATTAGAGAAGCTTTTCAAATATTGCATATTATTAAAATTATCTGCTATTGATACTATTCAATGTTAAAAAAAATCTGTGGATTTCTGTTTGTTTGGCTTAAAACTAGTATCTGTTGATTTTTTCATAATAAAATATAATGCTGTGATTCATATTTAAGTCAATTTATGCAAGACTAGGGGGAAACACTTCCTAGTGATCTTCTTACAGATTAGACAGCATTACCTCTAGAATTCTCCATAGGTGAACCTCCTGCTAACTAATGTATTTTATTTCTATATGCTTTATTTTGAAAAGAGATTTTTTTGGTAAAATCTAAGCATTCAACATTAGAAACTCAAAGGGCTTGATTCCTAGTTTAGTTGTAGCTTAGGTACTTTAGCTATGGAGTCTACCTGTTATCTTTATTTTCAAAAATAATTTCCCACCATAATATACATTTTTTCTCAAGACTGGGGTGCCCTTTCAGATTTTTTTGTGGGCACCAGGCTACACTTTACCATAGCATTATGATACACAAAAGAATAATTAAAAACACATATTTTATTGATTTGTTCATTGCAGTATTATTAATTAATACCTTACAAGAAGACTAGTTTACACTCTTATTTCAGGAATTAAATTTTTAAAATTTCTCTGGCACTTTTTGGTGACAATTGAAGTGAGGTTTTGCAGTTTATGAACACAAATTAAATGTAAAGTAAATGGGCTACTTGAACTGAGGTCTCTTAAAACACTTGACAGATGTGCATTACGTGTGCCTGTATGTAAGGTTAAATCATAATTTGAAACATGTTGCTGCTGAAATTTTACAATGAATTATTTTACCATTAAAATAAGATATATTATTACAGGTAGCATTAAACCTTACAGGGTCCTGCCTAATTTCTCTGAGAGTGACACTCAAATTCATTTATGTACTGAAGGGGGCAATGTTGAACTATTTTTGCTAATATCAGACCTATAAATCTTTATGCCATATCTCTTTCTCTCCTTTTTCTTTGTTCTCCTTTTTAAAATCAATAGAAACTCAAGTCAGGCAGCATAAAAATATATTGCAGACTGCCCTGGGGAACAGGCATGAATGTTTTGTAAATCTGATGTGCAATAAAACAGCTGTTGGGAAATATCATTACAATATAGTATAGCTTATTGATGCCTTACATCTGGAATATCAGTTGTATATATTTAAAGAAGTATAGCTGTAGAAAATCAATTCAGTTGCTTGATATAAATTCTATAGGGAACAAGAAGCAGTTATAAGTTAATCTAATGTGCTTTTCAAACAAAAGGAGCATCTCAGGCCATTTGTCTTTGATCCACTTATATATCTTTTTTTGCAAAGAATGGGATAGGTTACAGTGTTATGGGATATTTGCTAACTTTATTAACTTTTTGATTCTCTCATATATGTTGTTCACATCAGAGTGATGAGTTGTGCCAAATGGCCTGCAGTTCACGTGACCTTATTTGATTTTCACATTTACAACCAATCAAAAAGCAATGCACAGTCCTGACAGCTATTTATGAAATAGCAAAGAAGTGAACTTGTTTAGATGACTGCTTTGTGATGCAGTCTCATGAAATTGAGTTGAATTTTACAATGCTGAATGTGTACCTACTTTGAATAAAACAAACAACATCTACCAATAACTTTGACAGCCCATCCATCCATTTTCCAAATCTGCTTATCCATAGCAAGAGTGTGGGGAAGCTGGAACCTGTCCTAGCAAATATCCAACGCAAGGCAGGAACACTCCTTGGATGGGGCACCAGTCCATTACAGGACTGACACTCATATAAGGTAATGCTCTATATAAAAGAAAGCAAAGGAAAGCTGTGCACATTAATCAAAATTCTCCTCTCATGTACTAAAAAAGTTAAGCCTACATGCTTCACAAGTTAAGCTATTGTCTTTCATCTAAATTGACAGGCAGCAGCTAATTATGTTTAATGGTATAAATTAATTTACCCTATAGGCTCTTTGGTGTTTAAAAGAAAATAAGAAAGGAAGATTTTTATGCCATATTTATCACGCTTCAATATGCAATAATTTTTCTAAAATCTTTTCAAATTTATCAGAATAAATAATTTACATTACAGTGAACTGTTCAAGAAATGCTACTCACATTCACAATGACTGAAACTGAAAATCCTTCAACCTTTAACTGGATAAAGTACTTTTAAAAAGATCCACATTTCTCCAATATATAGCACAAGCTATGAGTGAAATAGGACATTTTTTTCTATTGTATCATTCTTTGGACAGATACTAGAGCAAATTCTTATTCCTAATGTGTACTGAAAACAATGCAATATGTTTAATAAGATGAATGTGATTATTTGTACAGTATATTAATAGTAGGTGGACATGGTTATATGTTTTAATATTTTAAGAAGAAACATTCATTGGTGTCTCTCTGTCTACCTATTAACATATCTACCTGTGTAAATTGGTATCTTGTGATGAAAAACAATACCCAAGGTAAACAGAATAGACGATTTTATGTAAGCCGTATTTACTTAACCTACACAATATATTTCTTAATATATCATGCTGAAGGACTTATATGTTATTTATATGATAAAAAAATAAGTTTCTTCAACAGCCAGAGTTTCTTTTCTGTGACAGAAAAAAATCTGAAGCTGAATATTTGGCTGTAATTGTCTTGGTCAATTTTAAAATTTCCAGTCTAGTTGAGATGTAAATAGCAAAAGAACCCATGGCAGATGGTACAGCCTTTTGCATTATGATCAGTAAATGGCTATGCAGTATCTATAAACCTCAACATTTTAAACCCAAATAAACACCAGTCGAATTGAAGATGCTTTTAATTTCCACTGTCCATTTATTAAACCTACCTAATCTAAATGTAAGGTCACAGGGAGGTGCCATTCTGGGGTGTAAGGCAGGAATCAAAACTGAGCTGGGTGCTCGCTCAGTCAAACACCAAAACCATGCTGGTTTCATGTAGCCGGTTAATTTAATCTGGACATCTTCGGAATTGCAAGGAAAACCAGAGCATCTGGGAAAAATCTACATAGACGGGGTAGAAGAGATTAACACCATACACACAGTGATAGCAGCCTGGATTCAAATTAAGTCATCGTAAGTTGTAGGGCAATGTGTTAACAACTGCACCACCGTGTTACCACCTTTTTCAGACTGTTGCTAAAAAAATGGCAAATTCACATTCCATCTATCTAGTTTTTACAATACAAATGGAGAGTTCCCTTTAAATGTATTTTTGAAAAATGTTGAGAAATATAATGTGTCACCTTAATACTTCTTGATACATGCAGTGGTATTCTTAGACTCATCTCCCACCCATTTTGTCTAGGTGGGTAGGCTCTTGACTCTTCTTTAAAATATTTCAAGGATAATATGTCTTTTCAATGTACTGTATGTAAAATCCTGGCTCTTTTGTTACGATACAAATTCATCTCCAAAATAGGCATTCCTGAGTAGCATGGTGGTGTCTAGCTTACAGATCTGTTGTCCATGAATGAAGACCCACTGCTTATTGATGGGTGAGGTTGATATGTTCTCCTCCATGTCTTAGTAAGTGTTTACAGGTGCAGGTTAGGTCAACTGGCCATTCAAAGTGAGAGAGAGGGTCTGTGCATGAGTGGGCCTTACAATGGATTACCATCCTATTCATTGTGGTTTGTGCCTTCCATCTAAGTATGGTGGGATAGGTTCCTGCTCTCTGCAATCTCACATTGAAGTTGTCTGAGAATGTTACAGTATGATAAAGATCATTTTGGTAACACTTTATTTTAGGTTAGTGTAAAAAGTAATTTTACCATCATGTCAATATGCCACACTGCACTGAAATGAATAAGCTATCAACTGATGTTTTATAAGTGTTATAAAGGCCTAAAGAACCCTTTGTTAAGGCCTTGTTATATAAGAGTAAATGAGTAATAGATGTATTTTTCAGTACCCACACTACAGTATTACTATCATTTTTTTAGGAACTATGGGTATAGTAGCTGATATTTGGCAACATATCACAGGGAATGTTTGTACGACTGCAAATAATATCAGGATGTTATTAGAGTTACCTCATAAAATGCATGTCACAACACAAGAAACTCTTGCCTTGTCCTGATCAAGAACAATGAAGTGATTGATTAGCCTAGAAGCTTCTACTAAAAATATCAAGTTTTTATATAAAAAATGCAAAGGGTTTTACATAATTATACTTTTGCTAAAAACTACAACTTCTGTATCATATCCTTATGTTGTCTGATTTCTGTAAAATTCAACCGTCTTTTGCAATTTTATAAGAATTACACCTTGTATAAAATTAAAAAATGCATATTACCTGAACACTGTTGTTTAAAATGTGTAGCAGATGCTATTTGCCTTGTGTTCAGTAATGTATGTTATTGCCATGCAATCAGTAGTTATGATTGTTATACGAGAATAAAAATCCTTATGATATTTTTGTTTTTGTATATAAACTTTTATATCCACTACTACATATTATAGGAGCTCTACTGAGTAGAGATCTGCAAAATGGCAAATAAGGGGAATGTCTAATACTGTATGTAAAATTTCTTCAGCACCACTCGGCAGATGTTTCATAGCAGGATTTCACACTAAACCTTTCCAAGAACAAAACCTACACAAACACAAACAAACCTTTGAATTTATTTTTGCAATATTTTAATGATTTTACTGGATTCTAAAGAGCAAACTGACTATTCAGAAATGTATGAAGGATTTTTAGTAATAGGTAATGTTTTCTTTTTTAAATTAAACACTAGTTAGGATGGGTGCTTAGATTAACAATTCTACGTGGATGGATCAGGTACCACTCGTATGGGAACTGTTGGCCATATTTTAGTAAAGTTGTTACATTACATTACTGACTTAATTTATTATGTCTTAAGAAAAGCTTAAAGTGCAAGTCACAAAATAATTAAAATTTTAAAATGACATTCTAAATGGTGCTATTAATGTGTTATAAATACACCAATATGCACAGTTTATGTGCTTAACTGAAATTTACATAATTGGAGGCAAGATTCTTGCAGCAACATCATTGCATAGGTTTGTCAATAATTTTATTTTTAAATATCTTTATATGCTGAGTCAGAGTTCAAAGAATAATGGAGCACTGACACTGCCATATCTCAATCTTCCCTAGTAAAGTCATGCTCTTTTTCGGGGAGGCTGCCTTCCGAGTTAAGCTGTCCTGTAAATACATTAAAACGTATTTAACCTATTGGTTTCCTCACAGAGAATGGTCTAAGTAAATATTTGTATTATTTGGCAGTTTACAATGTGTGTACAAAATCATGGCTTTACTGTACAGTCATTTTATGAACAAACACTTCTCTTTCTTCTCAGGAAATTAAAAAAAAAGAACTGAATTACTAAAGGATAGGAAGGCGTTAAAATGGATTAAAAGTGAAATCACATGCCTTTGAGATGTAAATTTTAGGTTGATATTAGGTCTGTTTGCTTTATCTAAATTGCTAATGTTAGCTGTGTTCAGGTAGAAGATGTCCTTTCCTTGCAAGTGCTGAAACTCTTAAGAGATAAAAATGATGGCATAATGCCTGATCAAAGCCAAGCATAGTCATGGTTTTCCATCGAGTGTGATCTCTTAATTCTAAAAGGAGGCTCCATTTAAAAATGGAGTGTTACACTGTTTTCGCTCTGACTGCAAGCTCATGCCAATCAGAAAAAAATGTAAGAATGTAATTTTAGTCCAGTTGAAAAGCAATAATGGCAACAGCAATTCAGTATCCTTGAGCTCACTGTGTATACAGTGTGGAATATTTACAAGGAAAATGTACATTACAGATGTTGCACCAAGTCAAACATGAATAAAACACATTGAGCACTAAGCTACGCCTGAGGGGACAGGTCAGCTGGGAGATGAGACAGCATTTTTTAGATTGCAGTGGGTTTCTGTCTGTATAATTACTGACTTATTGATTGTTTTGTTGCTCTTAATTGAGTCTCTGCTTTTTGATCATTGTTTAATTACATTACATGCTTTAAATTATTGTTCAATTCATTTTCACATGTTTAATTAGGCGCATGCTTTGATTATTGTGTACTTAATGGTATGCATTGCTGTAAAGGGAGGTTAGAAGTGGCTCCATGCTACTGACGGGGGTCAATGCTCTAGCAGAAATGTAATGCAGCCAAAGACTTATTGTGTGGAGCCACCTAAAACGTCAAGGCCAGTCTTAATGCAATACAGAGACACTGAAGCCCATGTAATTGAAAATGTGTCCATCAGAGCACAAAGAAAATCAGACATTTTAATGACAAGTAGGGGTCTGTTATTTATTTTTAACTACAGGTACGCTAGTTAAATCTAATTCTAATAAATCTAATACCCCTCCACTGTAACAATTACTTTTTAACACATTTTGTGTTAATTCATAGATTCATGCATATATTTTATTATGTTCACTTACCTTTTTTTCTTTTTTATGGTTGCTTTACATGTCTTTAGACAATTTTGCTCTAAGATTACAAGACCTGCATACATTTTAAATATAGTCAAGTGCAAGACAAGGTATAAGCTTGGTAAGGATTTTAACAGGCCCTGGAACAAAATTCTACTGTGAGAAGAATGTCTGCTCCTGTAAAAGCCACGATACTCCTCCGGAGGCAAGCATGTCATGAGTGCAGAAAGTACAAGTCTGCAAGTGAAGAAGTGAGATCCCTGTGTGCATAGTGATAAAAAGCAGATGGTATCAGGAAGGCTCCACAAAAGGGTGAGGAAAGGAGAAGACATGTTGCCACTTAAAAGACATACTTTTAATCCAGAAGCCTGGCTCTGGGAGAGATTAGTCCCCTGTGTTTTAGTAAATCGAAAACCAGCCAGCTGATTTGTTTCATTTGCTATTGAGATTTTCATATTCACAGGTACTAGCAGTTGCTAAATGATGTCATTTTTCTCTGTGACAAAATTGAAAAGGTTGGAAATAAAATAAAAAGACACACGATGGTAGCAGAGGAACAATGTTGATATGCTGCAGTCATTGCTTTCTGTTCTGATCTTGCTACTTAAGCAGTTCTTTATGCACCCTGCAGTCTATTGTTGTATAAATCTATAGACACTAGAACACTGTTTTCTACATTGGGTAAGTGCTATATGGTATGTTGTTGATTTTTAAAAAATCGTTGCTTGTACTGTGGGAAAACAGCACTCATTTTTCTAGTGTAACTAAAAAAGCTAATTATTTGATGTGCTTTACTTTGTAAAATCTATTTTCTATTAGGTTTGAATATTCTGTGTGTATAGATACAGTATAATATATATATATATGTATGTTAATATATATATGTATTATACTGTACAGCCCTAATTTTCCTTTTTTTCTGTAAGGAATGTCTAAAAAATGCAAGTCTTTGAAGATATATGAAATTTATCGAGCTCTTAGTCATGCACACATTTGGAATGCAGCGTCACTCTCATAGGCAGTGTTTTGCCTTTTTAGTTCGATATTCCATAATCTTGTATCAAGAAACGTGTAAGATTTTTCTATTATGTTCTCATTGATTACGCCTGTCAATCCTCGCAACAGCACTGAAAGAGAAAGTAATTGTGTTGACAGTAAATGTTCTTATGATGTACTGGTGTCATTTTACCCAAAATGTTAAATGAAAGATATTCAGTCCACAATTACAGAATATTCTTCAGTCTCAAACATTAAATACCAGACTACTTTCTCCCATTTTACCAAAAGCTGACATAATCAAAGTCAAAAAAAACTCTACAATGCAAAACAAAACAAAAGCCTACCCAGTGTGTGAAGCGAATGAGCTCCTGCTAGATTCTCTTTCTGAGGATCTCAAGAGAATAAATTAAGTAGTTTCTTAAGGTCTGATGTGGTCTCTGTTGGTTAAAAGATTGCTTCTGCCTCTCACCATCTGGAAGTTAATTATGCCACTCCTATATTTATAGCTGCGCTACCAGTCTAAAAATGATCAAATAGAAATCTCTTTCAAAATCTGTGATAAAGGCCTTTCATACTTTTCTGGTCTATTTTAAATTTATAGCAATCACTTTGGTCTCTCCACATAAATACCTAATAGCAAATGCTTCTTACCAGTATAACGCTTTTAGAAAATGTCAAGTTTCAAATTGGTGCTCGGTCCACACAGCCTTAAATTCTCAACTCCACTCTATTTTAGATTCACTAGCAGTAAACTAAAAAGCTTCAATGTGGTGAATTGGCTATTTTTATTACTATTTTCTAATGGTTCTTGGGCTAATGCTGCACAGTGGAGCATTTGCTGCCACTGGCGCTTCACAGATGCATGGTCTATTTTACCAGCTTGTCTACTGTAAGAGGGCATCCGGATGATAAGAGGATAACAGAGGCAAGTGAGCTAACAGGTCAGAACTGGACTGAGCCAAATTCTAAATGAGAGAGCGAGAGAGAGAAAGAGAGAGAGCGAAACATACACACTGTAAAGCTCCTGTATTTTCCAGTGTGGGTATGTAGAGACCACTAGGGGACAGTGAACCGTATATGTGTGCTCAGTGCCCCAACAAGGCGATAGGTATGGTCACCATAATAAGACAGAAATAAATGCAAACTGAAAGTAGGTAACACTCCTTTCTGAGCCTCGAAGTGAGGTGATCCAAATGTTTTGAGATCTGCAAAGTCCTCTTTAATCAGGAGGCAAATGTCATTGGTGTCAACATCTCATGGCTGCTAGATGGCACACAGCCCCAGAAGGGACTACATAGCGCAGTCAACAGAACAGTGGCTTTGGTGATTTGACCAATTAAAGTAAAGGGAAGGATTATCACTACAAGGACACAAGAAGCAGGTGGATTAAGTTCTAGGCTAGTGTCCTTGGAACAAACAGAAGGTCATCTCAATTCCACAAATGCTTGGTTTAAAACCACCTCCATGCCAGATGCCACTTCAGTGTAGCATCTGTAAAAGAGAGAGACAAATTCAGAAAAGGTAGGAGGAATAAAGGCCAGAGTTATAGAGAGTAAGAGTTGGTGATATGAGGAGTGCTTAGGCAATACAAATGGGTAAGCTGCCCTACTGGACAGACAGGGTTTGGGACTATCTCTGGCTTAAACAGAGATATGTGGTGCTCTTATTTATTTTCTCCTTTTTTTGTATTGTATTTTTCAGTGTTTTGTGTATCCTTCCTTATACTTATTTTTAAAGATGGACCATATTTTATTCACCTTTTGCTTCCATTATGTGTTTCTAGGTGTGGATGGCTGCCATAAGGGCCCTCTTCTATCACACTGTGCAAAATGTGCATATTTATCCTATATTTGATGGACTATTTCTACTGTCCAGTTAAAAATATGTATATTAAATTGATAGTCAACCACAAACTGTACTGGACTTAGTGAGTTTTGGTTTGCACGTGATTGTGCCTAGCAATGGACTGACAAATTGGTCCAGGAATGGTTCATGGAGGCTTGTGTTTAATGTGATTAAGTAATAAAATTTTATGGCAAGTTTAATACAATGATGGGTGGATTTATGAGCTTTAACACTTAAAAGCGTACAGCACTTTTATACTATAGTATTCCATAGATTTAATCATGTTTTATTAATATTCTGGTAACTGATTTATTCATAGCCTGACATATACTGTAGAGAGTGACACGCTTAAATTGGTAATACTCCAGGACAGTTACTGCAGGTGACTTAAATTACATTTATTAATTTTTAATTATACATTAAATCTAAAGGTATCATAGGACTTTGAATAGCTACATCGTCATAAAGACTCATATAGCACCATTGGATAAAACAGCAAATGTTACACTTCTCAGTTAAGCACTTTAGACCACTTGAGGTTACTGCTGAAATCAACTTATATACATTCATGCTTGTTAAAATTGTTGAAAGAGCCTAAACTAATGATGTATGAATTATGAAGAATAATTTTTATACATGTAGTATCAAAGAAGTTCACCGAACAATATGTCAAAGGATTCTTTCATGAATATATTAATTTGACCTAAGAATAAAGTGAAAGGATCACCTGTAGAACTAAGGCTCCCACTGTTCATACGAGACATTGGCACTAAATAGATCCTTTTTCATGCTTTGAGTAAAATAAGCCTATATATCCTCATATAAATAGTGAAAATAAAACCAAACTTAAGGCAGTTAAGTACTGTGTAAAATCATTTAATACACAGAATGAAAGAAGAAATGGAAAATCTATTTTCAGTTTAGTTGTTTGTAGAACACTATCTTCAGAAAGTAAATTTCACCGAGGTACTCTTATTTTAGGCATTGTATGAGTTTCTTTCTGGTCATGCATTATATAGTTTGAGAAAGGCAAGCATCTTTAGTGCTGTGGAGAGAAGTAAAAATATTCTGTGTTTGATTTCTGCCTGTTGAATTATCTGTGGGACATCTGGAAAGTCCTCAGTGACCAAGCTTGACACTTATTTATGCAATCAGCATCAACATGCACAATGAGTGTTTGTCTCTTTCCTTTTAAAAGCATGTTTAGAGTCATTAGAAAGGGAACCCAAAATCAAGAAAAAACAATGAGAAAAAAGGGTAGAAATGAGTGTACAGGTAATGCAGACAAATGTATAGGATACAAGAACAAGTATCAGAATAAAAAAGGTAGATTACGAGGCGGAATAAAGAATGAAGGAAAAAAGAGATTGATTAACCTATAGGGCACAAGAAAGCTACCCCTTTAATTCAAACTCATTGAATGATGAAGTGAACAAAATTAAAGAAAGATATATGAACCATTAGCAAACAAAATAAAATTCAGGTTAAGTAGAAGATATCCCAATATATATATGGAGAACACTGTTAAGCATTAGAATTTTGTATGAGGAAAGATTGTATTTAGCTGAGCATGAAATAAAAGGGTTAGTTTTGCATGCTCAGTTTAAGGGTGATACACCACTCTCTGTATTGTGTACAAATCTGGAAGAAATCAATGATATTTTTTCTCAAATACTAGTAGCTTCTATTAGATGACCCCACATTTTGATGGAAAGCAATAGTAAAGTGTGCCTTGCAATTCTGTCTTGTCTCTTGACCACTATCAAACAGGACTAATTGTCTGGGCTTGACTTGTGTCCTGAAAATAAATATATAACTGTGTACTATCTTTGTGTAATTGTTATACTGTATATAGATAACCCCAATTACCTGGCATGGAACACCAACAGGATGGGATTAAGATACATTGTACTGTTCACGCTACACATCACATATTTCAAGTATGCTTGTCTATGACATGGAATCACAAAGTGGAAGGACCAAGACTGGAGCCATAGGCCAAACTATACCACGAGACTGACCTACAATAGCAATTTCCAGGTGGATACAAAATAGCATATTTTATGAACAAGTGGCCAATGTACTTTGTCACAAACAATCAAAAATATAATTCCAAAATACATAATGCAAAAAAGACAAGCAAAGATACAGTTACCCGCAAAAGATGAGGAAAAAATGAGTACACTTGGTGTCCTATTTAATGCAGCTGATCTCCAGTCATTCCAATCTTTCTAGTCTTCTTTTTATTATCCTTCCGCATCCTTCTTCTTTTACTTACAAATTGATTCATTGTTAAGACTATGCTATAATTCTCTTTCTTCTGTTTTGCCTACTCACCCTAATTCCCCTTCTCCCTCTTTCTCCCCATCTAAACAGTCAGTCTCTAGCCTCTATAATGTATTGCATAACTCAGTTTATAAGCCTCTCCCCTTAATTTCACTTTGGTTCATAGTCCTTTCCTTCTTCTCTTCCTCATGCTTTGGTAACTACATTCCATAATGTAAAAGTATGTTCTTGAAATCCTATTTATAAATGAACCCAATGAAACTCAGGCCCCTTCTTCAGGCAAGATGTAAACATGTAAAGATGTACATCTTGCCCGAAGAAGGGGCCTGAGTTACCTCGAAAGTTTGCATATTGTAATCTTTCTAGTTAGCTAATAAAAGGTGTAATATTGTTTAACTTCTCGCCACATCTATAATGGCTAACACATAAGTACAACAAACCCAATTGAAGTTTAATGTTTACCATACTCTCTTTAAGTGTCCTCTAATAGGTCTTGAATCTCATTTCTTTGTCACTTTTGCCACTGAATGTCCCAGGTACTTTTCTCCTCATGTTCTGCCTTCTTGTTTTTTCCCTAAAGACTTTTGTATCTCATTCTTTGTCTTCTTTCATTTCTCTTGATATTCTGCTATTGTCTGAAACTATTTAAAGATCTGCCCTTCCTACATTTCATATCCTACAAGGGGAACACTATTTCTTTAGGGAGTGTTGATGTTAAACCCTTCTTCACTTCATGTTGGAAATTCCCAGGACTCTCACAAATGATAATTAGGCATCTTCATTTTACTCTTCTTTACATATGGAGTTATCTGCATCTTGAATTAAGAAAGCATCCACGGAAATCATTGAGGGCTGGTCTACAGCTGTTCATTCATATAATATCCCAGATGTCTGCTGCTTGTTAACGCTTCTTTTAATTCGGTGCTCCCCAACTCGAGTAATGAGTATAAGGCGGGGGAATGTTTGTTGTCAGAGCATGGGTTCTGTTATAAATATTCTCTACATTTGTGCTTAATTTGCTATGTTGGGAACAGTTGATCAAAAAACAGTTTATCACAAGAGAAAGATAACTGCTATTACTATGTTGACATATTTATTTACAATTATGTCAAATGATAAATCAATCCAATGATGTTTAAGTTGACAGTAGTATCCTGTCTATGCATATTTGCTATATCTAGCATTGAATCTCAAACCTATGGCTGAAAGGAGATCTAACAGAGCCCACTGCAAGACATTCTAGGAATCTGGAACTTTAGGAATTGTGAAGAGGTGTTTTCAATGTCTGTACAAATCATTATGGAAGGAATAAGATTTCCACTTGAATATGTCACTTGATAATGTTGTACGTGCTTCAGGATGAAGTAGAAGAGGGTTACAAAGAGACAGAAAATCTTAGAACAGAGTTACAAAGAGGGTGATTAGACATGGACATCACCCAGAGGTGGCTTTAGGTGAACATTATAACAAAATGTTTTCTTTTAATTCGTATATGAATTATGTTCATAATATTTCAATTGTTTTTGTTACTTCATGAGTTAATTCTGTTTTAGTGGTTACATCAATTAATACACCCTCTTTTTTGAATTATTTTGTTTCTATTCAATTCAGACTTTATTGACTGAACAAGACAAAATTGGGCAACTAGGGTGTGAAACTGAATATGTGGCACTGGCTCCATTCAGCATTCTGTCTATGTGTCTGAAAAGAAAGATAATACAGTAAATGACTGACTTAGGCATATCATGTAATGCTAATGCTTTCTGCATTTGTCATAACGTTTTCCATGTAAAGCATACACCTTTTTTGTCAAGTTTGACTTGATATAATGACTTATCTTGTTTCTGTGGGCAATATTATCACTGCTCTGATAGTAAACACATAGATAGATAGATAGATAGATAGATAGATAGATAGATAGATAGATAGATAGATAGATAGACATCACACAAAGGGACCATTATTGTTGCCATTTATTTTCAGGTTTTTATTTTTATTTTAGTTTCATAGTTTATTTGCAGTGTTTTTATACTTTTGTTCTAGGTTTCATTTCTAGTCACAAATTGTAAAGATTTTTAGTGATGAACATAATAAGTGTGAACCATACACTTTGATGAATTGGTAACACTTTAGTTTATGTACTGCAAAAATGTATCTGATACTCATTAACTCTTATTTAGCAAGACCTTAATAAAGACATCCTTTAGTCTTCATAACACCTATAAAACATGTGTAGATATGTTATTAATTCTTTGTGCAGTTTGGCATGATGATAAAATGACTTTTTAAGCTAACAAAACTTCACTTTGGAGAAGTGTGAGGTCGCTTAACAGAGACTCAGTTCTCTTGATATTACATATGTAGTATAAGATCCATGAATCCTTCACATTAACACATGAATGGGATGGTAGTCCCATTGTGTGCAATATCAAGAGATATGCAACTCAGTTAAGCCACTTCACATGTTGCAAAGTGAAGTTTTGTTATCAGGTCACATTACAGAAATGATTAAACACTTCACTGATACTTTGTAAATATTACGAAGACCCAAAGAAGTGTTTGCTAAGGTCTTGTTGCATAATAGTAAATGAGTAATAGATGCATATAATAATACTACTCATAAATAGTCTTCAGTGCATAGTATTTACTGCAATTATTTAACTTAAATAAGTAAAAAACACTAAAAACACCATTGAGAGATAAAATAAAATATGCTCATGATGTTTAATAAATGTTATTTATAAATATTAAGAAGCATCTGAGTGGAATGTAGCCTTTGCTGGGAACATTTTATCTCAGGTTAATAATTTTTTTACTCCTGTGTAACATCCATATATTTTCACAAACTGTTTTTCTTTGCAGCAGGGCTTGCTGCTTATTAATGTACAATAATATTTTTTTTTTTTTTTATTTGGACATCGCAAAGCTCCACAAATGCTATAAAAGTAATTACTATTATAAACATAACAGCCAATCAAATATATATCAATTTACTTAAAACAATAGTAGACATTTATTCTAGTTTTGCAGCCCACATCAGAAATAATTTGGCTACAGACTCAAACAATAATGTAAAAAACAAATCAATTCAAGAACAGTGCTTTTCAAAAAATGTTTCTTCCAATTTATGGGAAAAGGCACAGTATTTCTCTCCAAAAACACTCTGTGTGGGAACAGTCTGGATTAATGGGACTAGTTACACCAAAGCCTTAGGCTCCTCCATCTTTTTTAATAGAGCCTATCAATTTAAGTGTCAGCATTTTGTGGGTGGTGAAATTGCTTAGAGTAAGTGTTGTGTATCCAAAGAACAATTCAGTGTGGTTCAGATTTGAGGCACTTAAAGCTCATTGAGAAAATTAGATTTAATGTGTTAAACCTTAAAGGAATATTTTGTTTCTTTGAAGAAATTTGAATATAAAAATATATATATATTTTAAAAATTACTTCCTTAAAGTGCAATTATGTAAAAGTGTTTTGTTATTTTATGGGCTGCAACATTTTACAGAAAGCTTTAGCCAGCAATAACTAAGCAAAGCTTCAGTCAATTTGCCTAACTAATTAAACAAAAAGCAAAGTTAAACAAAGGCAAGAGTTTTTGATTAAAACATATGTTTAAAGGTGAATTTTAAGCTTCAGTTACATAGAAGAAAAATATGAAGCATGTCTAAGACAGATATAAAGTTGGTGACTTAGAGAAAAGCAAAGCTCACATAATTCAAGTTTTCTCTTTGGAATTGTGAACAAAATAAATTCCACATCCATAGATGTCGATATTATACAACATCTCTCTTTAAAGTTAAATATTCAGCTTCTGTAGAAAGAAAAGTAGCACCATGCAGAAGTTTACTTACCATAAACGTACAATTGACAAGCTAAATGTATTATACTCATTGAAGTTCAGATTGAAAGTTTTAAATATCATTTCATATGTTAAATAATGTACAGTAGTGGCTTTTTTAAAACATATTTGTATCAGTTGACCTTCTTTGGTAATGATTTAAAGAGAGGTTTATGTTTTGACCAGCTTTCATAAAGGACCATTTCATGTTTATATATTATTAAGTCCTAAAGCACATGCACACAAGGGAAAATATAAATGTATTTGAATTTATCATAGAATAAATTTTTGGATATCTGAAATGCTTTTGAGATATCACTAAATATAAAGTGGTCTGATTCCTTTGGTATTGCAAATCAGAGTTGTATTTCAGACAGAGAACTGCATGTTGAGGTTTTTGACTGCACCTAACACCAAACTCAACCTCAGCCAAAGAGGAATTTCTTAATCATGTCAAAATGTTGAGTTTGTGTTAATTGGGTCATTTGGTATTACTGGCAGCCCCAACATATGCTCCCATCTTGCTAACCGTGCCCGAGTGTTTCATTTTCTTTGTTGTCAACAAGGAGTTAGGTAAAGGGAGCATAACTGAAAAAGAGTAATGCGTATTTCAGGCAAGTTTATTTGTGTCTTCCGTGAAATAAAGAGTGGCAACTAAAGTAAAAATTACATATGAAAATACTCCTACTGCTACTGAACTGTCCAAGGAAATGAAAGCCAGTGGAAAACCTAATGCATCTCTGGGCTTTCTGGAAGAAGTCTGGCCACTGTCTATCATGAGTATTAATAACTTCTTGAAGTCACATTCTGTCATTCACACTCCTGTCCTGCCCTCAGTTTCTCCTTTTAGTTATGGCTGCCAACTTTCTTTCTCTGCAAATGAGGATATTTGGTTTGAAAACTGAGGACTTTGAGGATGCCATTTCCTATGATGCTATAATAAGCCCTTTATACTGTATTATGTTTTTTTTTTTAATGATATAAACATTTAGTAGCAGTTTATCACTATAATTATTATATGATGGCTACAATCACATTCACTGGCAAACTAATAACCCATTAAATATTTTGAACATGTCAAGCCTCTTAAATTAACAGACTTCATTCCTTCCATTCTTAGTTGGATAGCATTACTGTCTTAAACCTGTAAAAAATGATACACATGGTAAATTCACTTCTAGTAAAGTAAAAATAATTTTACTCTTTTCAATTTAATTTATTTGAATTTATCTACATTCCTTTAGATTTTTCCACTGAAGCAATTTTTCTCAGTAAATCTGGGTTCTTGGATTAATATGAATAGAAATCTTCAGATAGCATGCTACTGAAATTGAATCTTGTGAGCATTAGCCCCTTAACTGAATCTGTCCTGCCCTTTCGAAAACAAGATTTGTTGTTCAAGTTGTCTGTGAACTTGCATTTTCCTTTCGGCATAATGGGTATTCCTGAATTTGTGTAAATGAAAGAATTATGAAAATATTATTAAATTACTTGAAAAAGTAACTTATTACTTGATCAACTGATAACTAAAAAGATATTGCATTTATATAATAGAATAAATGTGTGATTTTTTTAAAATTAACTGAAACTTTAATAATTGACTCATTCATTTACAATTATAATTCCATTTTGGAACAATGGGTGGTAATAACAATATTTTGCATTTTGCAAATATTACAAAGCAGTACTTACTCACACTTAAATATGACGGACTGTATTTGGATGTATGAAAGTTCTTGTTTAACCAAGCTGCTGAAAGAAGAATTGAAAATAAGATCTCACATAGAAAACTTGAAATTGTAGGATTTTGAATAAATTAACTTAGTTACATTGAAATAGAATTACAAATAATTAAGGGAAGGAACAACATTTGTAATGAACTGTCTATTCGCCAAGAAGATAAAGCTGAATTCAAAAGATGAAGTGAAAAAGCCAAGTTGGACAGATATTGATTATTGTCTAAATGTTGGGAAATTAAGGCGCTTTCTACATAAACAGGATTTTGAGAAATTAATTCATGCATTTATTTCTAGTAGGATTGACTATTGCAATGCAGTGTTTACTGGATGTTCAAACTGTTCTTTATATAGCCTCCAGTTAATCCAAAATGCTGTTGTAAGAATTATTAAAAGAACAAGAAAATATGAACACATAACTCCAGTTCTTAAATCCTTACACTGGCTCCCAGTTAAGTTTAGGGCAGATTTCAAAATCCTCCTTTTAACATATAAAGCATTAAATGGCCATGGTTCGGCTTACTTGTCTGAACTTATCATGACTTAGAAACCAGAGCGCACATTAAGATCTCAAGATGCCAGTCTGCTTATGATTCAAAGAATTAATAAAATAACAGTGGGAGGTCGAGCTTTTAGTTACAGGGCCCCTAAACTGTAGAATGTTCTGCCTGCTACTATAAGAGGTGCCCCTTCGGTCTCAGCTTTTAAATCCCGGCTGAAGACTCACTACTTCAGTTTAGCATATCCTGACTAGAGCTGCTGATTAACTGTACAGACTGCATCTTTGTTGTTAGTCATTAGCACTAAAACATAAGTAATTTGATAGTTATAATTTGATACTAACCCTCACCTATTCTGTTTCTCTTGTTGGTACTCAAATGTGGCACTTGGTGCCACAGCCCACCTGCCAAGTTGTTTTGCCTGCCTAAGGTAAAGTCATCCGTGATGGAGGATCGCAGGAATCGTGGGAAAGAGGGGTCCTTTCATCGGATTAGCGCTATTTCAGCTGTAGAATGGCCAAACGGGGGAGGCAGCTTGATGGATGAGGTCTCCAGGACTCTAAACAAATCCAAATCATATTATGTGATATCATCTACTGCTAAATTCTACTCCGTACTTCTAAAATTTTTATTTTTATACTGTATTGAGGATTTTTTCTGTTCTGTGTATTGTACTGTATTGTATGGACCCCCTTCTTTTTGACACCCACTGTATGCCCAACCTACCTGGAAAGGGGTCTCTCTTTGAACTGCCTTTTCCAAGGTTTCTTCCATTTTTTCCCTATAAGGGTTTTTTGGGAGTTTTTTCTTGTCTTCTTAGAGAGTCAAGGCTGGGGGGCTGTCAAGAGGCAGGGCCTGTTAAAGCCCATTGTGGCACTTCTTGTGTGATTTTGGGCTATACAAAAAAATAAATTGTATTGTATTGTATTATTGTCGTCAATATCTGTGTTGTTTACTACCAGAATGGAAGTGAAGATTCTGGAAAAAAAGTGTGCGCACTGCTTCCGCAAATGCTGATTGGTGTACAGCTTTCAATTTGTACCAATGATATGGAGATTTTCAAATTTTAGGAGCCAAAATTCTGGACATTTTCAAAAAAAAATGAGGACATGTCCAGGAAAATGAGGATGACTGGCAGCCCAACTTTTAACGAATATTTTCTCTATTTCACCTTATTTTTTGACTCTTTTTATGTATTTATTTCCTGTAAATACCACGCTGCGGTCAATTCAGCAGCTTTGGTAGTGCTCTTTGGTTACAATATCGCCTCTCTTAGCATTCCCTGTTGTCTAGCCCCTTTGAACCCTAAATTTGTTGTCTGAAAAAGAGTATGTTCTACTTGCTTTCTGTCTGTGACAGCAAAAAACTGTATGCTGTCATAAAAATAACATCTACCAATCCTAATCAAAGTCATTTAGCTATGTAATCATAGAGTCATGCATATACACTTGAGGATCTCCCAAACTGCTCAGGTAATGCCAACATTACCACTGCCATGCAGGAGGAGGCGCTGCTGCTAACCGGGAGATGATGCTTGATCCCACCCTCACCAAGCACTGGAGGCACTACCCCAGCTGGGATCAGGCAGATATAAATGGGGTCATTAAAGATCATGGTTGTCATTTGGACCCAGGAAAGAGCAAGAGTAATATAGATCTTCTCATAGAAAATAATTATATTAGAAAGCAGCACTTTACTATTGTATGTTCCGTTGCCTTGCAAGATCATATTATGTTTTGTTTATAATTAAATTGAGAGTCACTAGGTTGGCACCCCTACAATTCTTGCATCGCAGCCATCCTTCAGTTCACAATAGCAATTTCATTTTTTTTTATTAATTTGTAAGGCACCTCACCAATTATGTCGAGACATAGGTGTGTCATGATTAAATGTAATGTTAATAAAAATATTTTCAATGGTGTAAAAAAATGCCCACATTAAACCAAATTAATAAGTCACTCACCACATGAGAGAATACATTACAGTTGGAAAAAATGAAAACAATGTATTCTCCAATAGCAAACACATTCATATATTGTAACACCACAGCATACACAAAAATAAACTGTGTTAAAGCACACTAACATGTATGTAAAATATAGAAAAGCCCCAAGTAATGCCAAAGCATCTGATGTCAGGCAGTTATTGAGACGCAGTCCTTTGCCGTGTCTCCTTAAGTGCACCTCTCCTTGTTGTCTGGTAGTTTGGCCCATGTAACTCCAACAAGAACCTCATACTTTTTGTCTGTTTTTGACTCTGGACAGGAAAACACTTATGCTGTTGAAGCCAAGATTTTCAAAGGAAATTGAAATTAGCTCAGCCCACCTTGTCTCAAGCACCTCCTTTTTTCATTTTGACAACTTTGTTAACAGGCCAGGGGTCTGTTCCAGAAAGCAAGAGTCTCTTTAAGGTAAGGTGAGATTCAATGAAATCGGGCTAATCTGCTCCTGAAAACTTGAATTAAGTCAAACCTGTATTTCTGGAAAAGATTTAGCCAAAATTACAGTGCATGATCCTTGAGGCCAGAGATGTGGATAAATTGCTAATCCTGCTTTTTGGAATGGGCTCAGGTTTTTCCTGTTCCAGAAAGAATGATCTGATGAAATCCAGCTCAGTTACTGGGGCAACCAAATTTCTGAAACTTACCTGTAAATATCAGATTTAACGTGAACGATTAATGCGTTGAGGTGGCAATATCTAAGAAAGCGAGCCTTTAATCATAAGATCAAAGTCTAAATGTGTAAATGTGCTTTCAGAAATGCTGATTACTGTTTAAGATATATTTAAGATATACAGTACAGAAAATGCTGATGAAATGTTGAAAATGTCTTGCCCCTTTCTGAAAGAACTATTGACACAGAAGCACAGCTTCTGCTCAGAAAAAACAATCAGACCCTGATCAAAAATTCTGCCATGCTCACAGAAGTATCTGCTTGAACATTACTGTTTTACATCCAAGGCTTTAATATATCTGAGTAACTTGCTAAAACATGTCACACCTTGTAGCTTTTAGCTGACATCAAGGTAAATCATGGACATTTTAAGATGTAGTATGAACAGATGTGCATAATTAAAATTACATCACATTTGCTTGTCTAAAAATATAAAATTGCCACCATCTTAAGTTAGCACCAATTTATTTCAGTGTGCACAGAGCTTGCCATGTTTCTTTTGGTTTTTGATTGCCTATTTGACTTTTTCAGTAGTCGGCCAAGAACGCATATATGAAGATGACTCATGTCTGCACTTATGCATCAAAAACCTTAGTATTAGTAAAGAAAATTAATTATGTTTATTATTTACAGAAAATCCAGTAATATAATAAATAATGTACAGATAAAGAGTTGGGGATCTCCAGGGTAATCCCATTTAATTTGGTAATTTTTAGAACGTACAGATTTGGTTTTTAGAGTGCAAAAATAAGCATAAATATAAGGACTATCAGCCCATAACAATAGTTCTTTAATGTGAGATTCTATCCTCTGTCGAAACTAGTCCTGGAATAAATGCTGACTTCCAGTGGGAATTCTCCTTAAATAACAGCTGGACAAGAAGGGGTAGAAATTTCAGGAGACAGGCAGAAATTACCTCAAGGGGTTTCATTTGAGTCTCCCTCCATTTTAGAGGCAAGGAGGAAAGAAAGGTAAATACTGTGTTACACCCTTATTCTTCCTCCCATTTCTTATGTGTTACACCCTTATTCTTCCTCCCATTTCTTATCTGTTCAGAATTTATAAAAAGCTCCCTTGCGTGAGGGGACTATATATGAATATTTTCCAAGGAAACCAAAAATGTAAAGAAAAGAAATTACTTACTTTAACCAAAAAGTGGCAGTACAGAAGAAAACAGAACTTTGGAGGCAAAAAAGTACAAATATTAGGAAACAAGTAAAATAAAAGCCTTTCATGTCTCCCTTTTGTACTCTTTCTATTTTTCTTCCTTCGTGAGCCTGTTTCTCCTGAAAGCTGAACTCTTGTCTACTTTCCACCTGACTCGAAGATCAACTGACATATGGTCAGGAGAGTTATTTATGACCCTGCATGGAATTACATCCGGTTGGCAACCCAACAATCCTTTCTGAGATCAGAAAGGAGCAAGGGAGACTCTGGGTTGTCTTGGCAGAATTGCTTTTAGTGGCTCCGAAGTGTTTTGCATCCCTAAACCCCAGTCTTCCAACATTGTTCTTTATACTGGGAAGTGACCCATTTTCACTAGCACTGAAAGCTCTGCCAGTGTATGTGCCACCTGGGCATTTACTACAACCCAACTCTGGTCCTACACAAGAAAAAACATCATAGTAATTTTGGTCTCCTATTTACAAGATAGACAGTGGAAACTTTTTAGACGATATTGCTGCCAAAGCAGGTTTAACCAGTAAATACAATGATTCACTTATTTGTTCAACAGCACATTGTTAATTTTTAATAAGGGTGTTCAATAAAGGCATGAAAGAGTAAAACTGTTTGTGTGACATTAGCATAAGCATATCCTGTGCGGTTATACTTATGATCACATTTCATGTCCAATTAAAGCAGAAAATCAGGTAATTCCAAAAGGTTCATATAGTCTTTCTTGCCACTGTAGGAACATCTGTTCCTAAATCCAATATAAAATTAGGGTGTTATTTTATAATACTAATGCTAAATATAATTAATTTTGTTATCCAATATATGGCTAACAAGAAAAAAACTAACTGAAAGTGAAATATTTGGTTCTGTGATGCCACAATGACTTTTCATTCTTATTTCAGATAACCACTAGTCACCTAGTTACATGTTTTACCTATGTATACGGTTGTATTTGGTTTTAAGGTTTATGAGATAACTTATAGGCAGTCTGTCTATAAATTGCCTACTACAAGATAACTCGTGTGGACACTAGGGGTCGCTGTTGCCCCATTTTACCCACCAGATAGATGCCCCAAACACAGTGTAAAAGCACCAGAAGATTCTTTTAATATTTTCTTCAATAAAGTGCCCAAAGCACAGCACCTTCCACAATTCTCAATAATCAATAATAAACAATAAACACAATCTTCCACTCCCAGCAGCTCTGTCTTGTACCACCCAACTCCGGCTTGATCTGTTGGGGTTTCCCACAATCCTTTATGGTCCATGACTCGGAAGTATTCCGTCTCCGAGTCAAATGACTTCTTCAGGTGCCCCGGAAGTACTGCGGGTTTCCATCCTCGTGACTCCTACGTACTTCCAGGTTAACGTCGTGATAATATCCCCCTCATTCTTGGGGAGCTCCCCCTGGCGGCACCCATGGCACCCAACAGGGCTGAAGAACCACACTCCATGTCCCATGCTGCCCTGCGGGAATCCGGGGAACCATTTCCGTCCAGGGGAGCTGTCATCTAACGTCCTGGGGGATATAGTGCCCTAAAAAGGCTCTTTCTTCCAGTTGAAGGACGTCCCGGCCAGACTGAAACGCCGGCCATCCATCACACTCATTATTAGCAGTCAACATGTTAAGTGCTAACTGGAGATCTCAAATTCAAGATCGCAGAAAGTGTTCTTATATACAGTGCATCACTTTTTCCACATTTTGTTATGTTACAGCCTTATTCCAAAATGGATTAAATTCTTTTTTTTACTCAGAATTCTACACACAACACCCCATAATGACAACATGAAAAAAGTTTACTTGAGGTTTTTGCAAATTTATTAAAAATAAAAAAACTGAGAAATCAAATTTACATAAGTATTCACAGCCTTTGCTCAATACTTTGTCGATGCACCTTTGGCAGTAATTACAGTCTCGAGTCTTTTTGAATATGATGCCACAAGCTTGGCACACCTATCCTTGGCCAGTTTCACCCATTCCTCTTTGCAGCACCTCTCAACCTCCATCAGGTTGGATGGGAAGCGAAGGTGCACAGCCATTTTAAGATCTCTCCAGAGATGTTCAATCGGATTCAAGTCTGAGCTCTGGCTGGGCCACTCAAGGACATTCACAGAGTTGTCCTGAAGGCACTCCTTTGATATCTTGGCTGTGTGCTTGGTGTCGTTGTCCTGCTGAAAGATGAACCGTCGCCCCAGTCTGAGGTCAAGAGCGCTCTGGAACAGGTTTTCATCCAGGATGTCTCTGTACATTGCTGCAGTCATCTTTCCCTTTATTCTGACTACTCTCCCAGTTCCTGCCACTGAAAAACATCCCCACAGCATGATGCTGCCACCATCATGCTTCACTGTAGGGATGGTATTGGCCAGGTGATGAGTGGTGCCTGGTTTTCTCCAAATGTAACGCCTGGCATTCACACCAAAGAGTTCAATCTTTGTCTCATTAGACCGGAGAATTTTGTTTTTCATGGTCTGAGAGTCCTTCAGGTGCCTTTTGGCAAACTCCAGGTGGTCTGCCATGTACCTTCTACTAAGGAGTGGCTTCCATCTGGCCACTCTACCATGCAGGCCTGATTGGTGGATTGCTGCAGAGATGGTTGTCCTTCTGGAAGGTTCTCCTCTCTCCACAGAGGACCACTGGAGCTCTGACAGAGTGACCATCAGGTTCTTGGTCACCTCCCTGACTAAGGCCCTTCTCCCCCGATCGCTTGGTTTAGATGGCCGGCCAGCTCTAGGAAGAGTCCTGGTGGTTTTCGAACTTCTTCCACTGAACAGACATGCACGTACACACACTCACTTTAGGAATGACAGTCTGTACAAGTATGACTGTGGAATCTATCAGGAAAAAATCAGAGTGCTCAGAAAAAACTCACAAAAACCAGGATTTGAACATAGGATCTTATAGCTGTGAGGCCGCAGTGCTAACCATTGTGCCATAACGCACTTTGTTTCTGAACTATTTTTCTCTTGTGTGTCAATACTCAATACTTCATCTGATTTTCCCCTTCTATACCCTTAAAGAAAATGTACTGGAATATTCCATTAATGAGTGCTGATACTCAAATCATGTGTTGCTCATTCCTTGGAAAAATCTACAAGCTGTTTGTAAAGATATTCTCCTTTGCATTTTATCCAGCAGTCCTTAAAGACAAAGTAATTTTTCACATTAAACTAATTTCTATGGCAAAGTAATCCACTGAGAATTCTTGATCTCACTGATATATCTCTATTACTTTATATGTAATCCAGTAAAAATGAGCTTAAACTGATCGTGCATCAGGCATCACAAACCACTGAATTTGTCCATGCAGATGCATCACATCATTCATCAATCATCAATAACCACAGGACGTGTTGGAGCCATGATTAAGTGCAGCCTGAATATAACTTTCCTACGTAGAGCCCCCTCAGACACATTTACAATACTCTACGATAGGTAAATCAATTTTCATCAGTGAGGGTAGACATCCACACTTTTAGTACTAGATGAGAAGTGTTTGTCACTTAAATTGTGACATTACCAATTAACATAAATCCCAACTAGTTCTGCATAAAAATAGGACACCATTTTATGCATTGGATATTGCAGTGATGTGAATTCCACGACAAAGTGATCTCATTTTGAACAGTTATTAACCAAATGATCTTTCTATATATTTGACAACATATTATGTGTTGAAGACTGTATTTTGTCCTTATTACACTATAACAAAATATCTGGCAATATATAGCATAATAATTATAAATGTAACCCTGTCCTCCATTTTCTAAATGCATTTTAAGTATGTAAGCTGTAAAGCAATAAACAGCAACATTAATAGCAAACAAACCATGCAAACTAGACTTCTGCTATGTATTTAAAAATCATCCATTTCTTAGCAAACTCAGGCCAGTTAAAGATTGGAGGAGCAGGAGCCATTTTGGCCACCACAGGCAAGTACCAGCCTCAGACAGGGCACTGGCCCATTGCAGGCCACATGCTCATATCCAATTTTTCTAACATACAAATTTTTGATATTTATGAAGTGTAATACACTGCATTTTTAATGTATTCAAATCTACCTGTACAGCATTGTGATGATAAAGAAGTGCTCTAACAGTGCCTAGTAAGTGTTTCTATTACTGATGTTGCTGTAGACATTTACTCTATACATAAATATGTATATACAATGCATATAAATGTTTGCTTGCATATTTAGGTGATAGGCTATATCACAGGACATTGAGAGACAATGTAATAACTAACTATAGCAGCTTTAGTTTTGTATAGTTTAGTTATAAAAAGTGCAATTACCTGTAGGGTAGCTGAAGAAACTTTGGGAACAAACAGCTGTGGTGGTGGTATGGAGTCACACCATGGATGGAATCATTGATGGCAGATTAACATGAGTGAGAAGGCCTGTCACTTACTTTGTGCCATAACAGCAATGGACCTCCGTTTGGCTGCAAGAGTCGTGGCAAAGTAACCAGGTGAAAATTGGGGCACATAAGCTGGGAGTTCAGAGGAGCCATGAGATTGAAAGAAAAAAATTAATTAAAAAAAAAAAAAAAAGAAACTTCAGGAGGCATACGCACGTGTGTGTGTGTGTCCCAGCAGCCATGGTGTGCAAACGGGATGTCCATGATCTAGAAAGGCTTCTGCCAAGATCAAGGCTGCAGGGTTGAAAGGTCACAAGTGGCATCGCTGACTAAATTATATTGAGCTGGCATTAATTATTGGCCAGGTAGATCGGCAAAGAAAACTGAGAGACATCCAGCATGGGTCATCTTTTGACCGTTTAGTGTAGAATACAGAAAGGTTGGCTGAGCAAATTAGAGAGTGAGCCTTATTGAACTTCCTGCGTATAAAGTTATTTGTCTTTTTCACTGATTTCCCCGTATTTTGTGCTTGGGCCATTATTTTTCACTTTTGGTTTTGATAATTGTTTTTGCTGTCACTTCTCCACATATATCTCCCTGGCCACTTTCCTCATGCCCACTGACTTTCTGTCCTAAACTCAGTGCTTGACTCCACTCTAAAAAGGCCAATGGTACAGAGTGCCTTTTAAAACTCAGGCCAGGCCTACTTCCAGGATTATTTAGGAAGCCACATTCGGGGTCACAAATGCCTTCTAAATACACTGAGGCCATCCTTTCAGAGCTCCACCTAGTAGTTCTGGATATTCCTTCAACATCGAGTCATACTTTGCATTTCAGTGGATGGAACCCAAGTGCTCAGGCTCCATAATGAGCAGTAATCATCCAAATAGACTTTAATTGACCTCCTTTCTTCCACTTGGACGACTCTGTTTTCTCCACTTTTACATCTATGGTTGTAGAATTATTATTTCTAGGACACTTTCCACATAAAGAGAGCATAACACACCCAGTGCTGCACTACCTAGATCACTGGTGTGATGAATCAAATTACTTCTATTGTGGATTTGCTCTTCTTATGATGGAACTGTCAAGCTTTGGCCCTGCTTTCCACAGTCCCTCCCACTTGTAATTATCTTGCCCACCTCAGTACCATTCACAATGTCAGTCTCAGCTTGAAACACACTGTCAGAGAGACATGGAGATGAGTTTCAAGTCAATAGATGGTAAGTGACCAAGACAGGAACCTTTTTGACACAGGGTTCTCTGCCTAACCAGATTCTTAAGACTTCTGCTGGTGTGAAATACCAAAAAAGCAAAGCAATTACACCTCCTCTCTAAAAATCATTTTTCTGTGAGTGATGCTTCTTCAGGGATGATGTTTAACATAATCAAAGTTGTCTTTTTTCCTATACTATGCCACATTGCCATTTAACATTGTCCTTTCTTCAAGAAATCACACTCATAAATTTGGCCACAATAGTTCTTTGTGAGCATTGTAAAAGGGACTGTTAAAAAGAAAGGATTTGGGTTGTGATTATAGTGAATTGTCTTGGAGGGATTACAGAATTAATTTATATACAGTGATATTTTTAGTCCATTATAATACTAACAGTGTCTTTTGTATCTGATTTTGATTGGTTTGTGGAATACAGGCAGTTGTGGAGTTTCGTTTTTGCTGAAAATATAATTTTTTTGATAGCCTTATCCTTTTTTCTTTGAATTTCTCCACACATTTTCAGTATTTGATTATTAAACTGGAAGCCGAAATGGTATTTAGTATCTAGATCTTATAGTGTTTTAGTGTTTACTTAGTATGGTATTTTCATATTGTATGTGGGACTGGAGTGTTAACACTACAGTACATAATATTCTTTTTTTTTGGAAATTGTATTAATTTTTTTGCAATCATTCCATACAAATCAATCAATTTTTACAAAAAGTAAAATTAAGTTAAGAACAAGTCGACCCCCGCCCCTGAGAAAGAGAGCAAGGCAAACAGTGTAAAATTTAAGGCTTGTAAACATACCTAAATTAATAAGTTTGATAAGCCAATAGAGATGAATGCAGAAGACAATGAAATATGGAAATAATTGCTTCCTCTGTGCTTTAAGAGCTTATTTTAAAATATTACTGATTAGATCCTGCCATGTTTTGAAAAAAGTCTGTACAGATCCTCTAACTGAGTATTTGATTTTTTCCAATTTCAAATAGCATAAAACATCGGTTTCCCACTGACTTAAAAGAGGAGAGTTTGGGTTCTTCCAGTTTAACAAAATAAGTCTAAAAGTGCCAAAAGTGTAGTGAATGCAATCACAGTTTGTTTGTCTTTCTCCACTTTAAACCCATCTGGAAGAACCCCAAACACAGCTGTTAATGGGTTAGGAGGGATTGTGAGACCAAAGCTGTCTGAAAGGTAATTAAAAATTTTGGTCCAGAATGATGTTAATTTGGTGCAGGCCCAGAACATGTGACCCAGTGAGGCTGGGACTTGATTGTAGCGTTCGCAGGTTGGATCATGCCCTGGAAACATTCTGGAGGGTTTTAGACGAGACAGATGTGCTCAATATATAATTTTGAGTTGTATAATTGTATGCTTTGCGCATATGAAGCTCGAGTGAATTCTCTGCATTGCTACTTTCCACTCCTTTTCTGATATATTAATTGAGAGATCTTTTTCCTGGTGTCCTCTTGGATCTTTGAAAGGGAGGGACTGTAAAATGATTTTATATATTGCAGAGATGGTGTCTGAGTCCTTGAGATTGAGCAATATTTTTTCCAGCATGGATGAGGGAGCAAGATGAGGAAAATCGGGAAGGTTCTGTTTAACAAAGTTCTTGATTTGAAGGTAGTGAAAGAAATGTGTAGCTGGAATGTTAAATTTGGAATGTAATTGTTCATAGGATGCAAACACATTGTCTATATAAAGATCTCTAAGCAAGTTAATCCCAAATTTTTTCCAGATATTAAAAACTGCATACGTTCACGAAGGTTGAAAGAGATGGTTCTCTTACAGAGGTGCCACAGATAAAAGCTTCCCTCCCTTTTTGCATCCCCACGTGAGGCTAGAACCCACTTCACACAGTCCCGGTCCTCTGTCATACTCAGAGACAGAGCACGCCCAAAGCAAAACAAGCCCCCATGCAGCGGTGTTTTAGAGTTAAAAAATAGAGATATTTATTACCAATATAGTCTAAATACTATATGCATAAAATTTAATCATTAACAAACTGTGCACTTAGAATATATATACAGTAATCTTCAGCAATCTTAGTGTATTAAGATAATACACCCGGATAATAAACCCGGGGAATGGTGTTAGAAAGTGTTCCAGAATAAGCATAATATAGTACATAATATTCTATTAAATAATAAAGCAAACATAACCAATTACATGAGGCAGTAACATATAGCCTATATGAGGCTATTTACATCAACTGTAAATCACACCTTTCTCTGACTTCGTGCTTTAAAGGCCTTGGTGCCTTAATGTTTACAAAATTGCCCCACCTAACCTCCTTTTAACAAAACCTTTGTTCTAGCAATATTATTTAAACTTTCTTTGTGAACATTCACGGTGTTGTACTTGACAGTAGGGTTACTTTACAATTTTACAACTTCAGTTCATCTTCTGTGAAGCATCACAAATTTATCAATGGTTAGTTTGTGCCTTGTATTCAATGCACACAAGATGAGCTCCAGCTCCACAAGACTGTAAATTACAGAAAGTGGGTACGAACAATGAATGAATGGATGAACCATCAACTGAGCCTGACGCTACCTAATTAGAGTAAATGATGAAGTTCTTTGGTATAATTTTTTCATTTCTTAGAGGGACTATTTCATTTCACTTTCTTCTAGTTTTCATGTGATTACTGACAGGTTACAATGGTTGCTGAATACTGCCATTACAACTTTGACTTGATTAAAATGTCCTAAATACGTTAGCTCATTAACCCACTAACTTCCCTTTCCAATAGTTAATAGTCATTCTAAGCTCTGCCACTGGCTTAAAAGCCATTTAGTCTGGAATACTTGTCTATGCTGCTTCCACCATGCAGGTCTGTTTTGATATTTAAGTCTTCTGGTGTTAGTTTTCTTATACTGCAAAAGGCAGCTCTTGACAAACTCACTGAGGCTTATACAGTCTGGAAACATTTTCTTAGATGTACTGTATATTTTAAGTCTTTATTTCTCAAATCAAGACTGAAAACAGACCTTTTTTTTTGTAGCTCCTAACTTCTTTGTCTTAATTTATTTACTGTGATAGTAAAGACACCACTGGCCTTTTGTGGTCTGTAACGTGGAATACTAAATATGAAAGCTCTACTCTGTGTATGTATGTACAGTACAGTGTACAGTATATATGTATGTATCACTATACCATGGTCTCACTTTGGGCATGTATATTTCTTCATAACTGTAATATATATGTATGTTAAATAACCAAATATATTTTTAATTTTAGATCATTTAAGATGTAATTTCTAGTATAGTGCCCATTTAATTTATGCATTTATTTTATTTTTTTTAACTATTCATTTCCAGTTACTACCCCAGGTTGCTCCATACATTTACAAATTTTGTATATCTAACACAAAAATAAGATAGATAGATAGCTAGATACATAGACTAAATTTAAACGACTAAAAGGAAGTAAATTTAAAAACAAAAAAAATAACTTCTGACTTAATGTGATGGTACAGGTTGGCTCCACACTACTTGTTTCATGTGGGAACCTCTTGATCCCGGATCATTGATAGTCATAAGCAAGGATGAGCCAGGTCAATGAGGATACACATATAGGATAAGTGAAATAGTGCTTTTATTAAAAACCAACAAAACCAGCGTTCAATTAAAGAGTGAAGTGCTCCTTCCATAAATAAATAAATAGTCCATATAAATGGTCCATCTCCATATGGATGTTAAAAAGCCATTAATAAATCTATGTCATAAAAACAAGGTTAAACAAATCAGAGAGAGAGTTCATTTAAAACAGCCAAGAGCCCCTATGCCACCTTCTCCTTATCTCATGGGCCCTCAGCAACCTTGGGGTGCCATGCCGAGCAGGACACATCTTCCACCACCTGTTCCTTGGTGTCAGCGGGAGACAGCATATGTCAGGCCACTCTTACTCCCTGCCAATCACTCAATAGGAGTCCCCCTTCATCAGCCTCTGACTCCTGAAGCTCACTCCTGACCACCTGCCTTCATTCACTTCAACCTGCAATATCTACTTCATCTTCTCTTTCTTTCATTCTCTGACCCCCCTCTATTGTACAGGCACTTCGTAAATCATCTACCTAACTTGGCACAGGTGCAATAGGCAGCATCCTCTGCGGCACCATTGAGGTGCCTGAGTGATCCACACTCCACTGGAAATGCATATGGCGTGACCAGCTAGCACTTCAATTAACAGCGGAGCAAAACACACTCACACACACCCGAATGGAGCTTGTACTTTGTACTTGTAATTTAAAATTATCACAACAACACAGACCACCTATGACACTTGGCTGTCACAGTCACAGTGAAACATTATGAAAGCGTATTGCTGTTGGTATAAAGAAACTCCAAGTAGTGTTTTTGACACACTTCTGTCGTCCTCAGTGTTTGTGTGTCAGAGAGAGGATGTGTAGCATTGTTCATAATGGCACTCAGGTTTGTTTTAATTTTCCCCTTTGCTACAACCTCCAGGGGGTCCAGAAGGCAACTTATAACTGAACCAGGCCTATTCATTAGTTTGTTGATTCGGTGGGCCTCTCTTGATGTGATGTTACCAGCCCAGCACACCACATTGTAGAAAATTGCACTGGTCATCACAGAGTTATAGAAGATGTGAAGGACGTCACTACCACATTAAAGGAACGCAGTCTCTGAATTACCTGCTCTGCCCTCAAACAGAAAAATAGGGAAAAAAAAAGAAATTTATAAAACATTGTTTATTTATGGCTCCATTTGATAGAATATACTCATTCACCAATTAAAGGTTAGTTTAGTGTTTTCCAAACCTGTACATCTTTGGTAAATTAGACCACCTTAATTGTACAATCAATTCAATGTCAGATCCCAGGGCAGGATGTGAACTTGAGACACAGAGGACACTGGAGTGGTAAGACTACAGAATTAGTCACTGATCAATCCTTCATCAATATGGTCGGTTTTGTTTTTTGTGTTGATTTCTTTGCTTATTTGATTTTGAATCTGTGAAGTACCTTTAAATGATGCATACAATTATGCTATATGAAATACAAATAGATTGGTTAATTGACTGATTATTATACAGACTAAGTATATATGCTGAAAATTTGTAATGAATATAAAAGATTATTGTAAAGCAAAGAAAAAAAAAGCTTATCTGGGATAATAATTCAATAGTGTAAAGCTGTAGGTGATTTTTATGAATTCCAGAATCCCAGAGCAAATGAATGTTCCACTAGTTCACTGTTTCTAAAAACAGAGGCATTTTTTATCAAAGCTTAGGTTCCAGAAAGATAAAATCATACATGCTGCTAATAAACTCTGCATAATTTTATATCAACATCTTTATTAAAAGTCTATTCTGTTTCTCTGATAAAGTACTTATTTAAAAAATGGATGTTATGGAGTTTGTATTTTAATTGCTATTTTAGCTCTAGTACCATTCCTTCCTTAGGACACTTTATAATTGCTGATTTCATTAGGGGGCTGAAACCTTGCCAAAAACTGTAACTGATAAGAGAGCACTCCTGGAAGAAAGATATGTGAATTATGTTAATCGATTATATGTAAGTGCCTTTTTTCTGAAGCTGAAAATGTCTTTTCTGCTGGCATTTGTGCATGAAATGCCACACACATTAAAAATAACTATGGGGACAGCTGTCCATGAAGTCAGCAGCAAATGTAATAGATGTGTAAGGGTAAAGGTGTCATTGCAAACAATACTTTTCTCTGCAACTTCCCATCTGTGTGGGACTTGGGGACCAGCCATAAACTCATAATTCAAGAACAGAGGCAACATCAATATCAAAGCTGTACAGAATTTATTGAAAATTGTTTTTAATATAAGTGTAAGGTTCAGTAACTTGCCTTAGGTTCTAATAGAGCTATCATCTTAAGCAGTCAGGGGTCAGCAGATAGAATAAAATGCAGAAAACAGTTTTATCCATCTGAACAGAAGCAGCTTTGATAGATAAAGAATGAGAGTGAAAAAAGAAAATATAAGAATAGGGTCCATTAATAAAGAGCTATAGCCTTTAATCAAGAACACCAGGCAGTCCAAAAACAGAAAATTGAAGAAAAGCCTTACAAGAGATGAACCCATTAAATATTTTCCAGAAAAACTGTGGTTTGATGAAAATTTGACACTCTCTTCAAAATGCTTACAAACTTTGGTTTTTAAAATCTCCAGACTTTGACCACTTTGATTTTTAGCGTTTTTTAATACAGCATTGGATGCTATTTGCACACATTACATTAACATTGAAAAACCTGCTGCCATTTTATTTCATTAAAATTATTAATAGCTGTATAGTAAATGCAGTCTAAAACAACAATGTTCATCTATGACGTTTTTATTTTTCTGGTGATATTCCTGTGGCTGCATCCTCATTGTTTACTGCCTCAAAGAGTATTATGAAAAAAACAACCCTGAGGCTCAGAAATCGGAACTATTGATGCTGTCATTCCTGAATTTATTGAGAAATAGTCAGAATGTGAGTTAGCAAAAGTCAGATTAAAACATGACATTTTATATGATATGTGGCCTGCAGTACAAGTACTGTATTCATTTGATTTTTCTGAATTGCCCTTAACATAATACGGGTGGCCCCTGCTCTGTGCTATAACAGCAGCCTTAGCCGTTACTTTCTATTTCAAAGATCTTGAAACCCAAGGTGTATGAATACAAGATTTAAAATTTGACACAGCATGCTTAGAATATCTATCTATCTATCTGAAATTTGCCTGTTTGGCAAAGTCTATACAATTTCAGTTCTAACACTGAATAGATGAGCCATACTGATTATTAATCTTGCATTTAATATAATTGTTCTTTAACAAACTAACTGCTTCACTTTCTTTTCACATTGAAGGCATTATTTTGTTTTGTCCCACAGCTACAAAAAGTAGGAATGTGCCACTCAAGAGTTATGTTCTTAAGAATCCAAGGACATGTCTTAATAAGTCAGATGAAAAAAATAGTCACTACAAAGAAAGTGAGCAAAGGTAAGAAGGCAAGTAAAGCAAAAGCGCTGTTTGTGTCTGAGACAGTTAGACACAAGAGCACTGCTTGAAAATGGAATTATCTTTCATAGTGCCGTTAAAGCTTTATTAAGAAATACAATCTTTTGAAAGTAAATTTTTCATGTATGTTACAAAAGTCTGTCAATGTGGATGTCAAAGTCAAAGGTGGCAGCAAACAGAGTTTTTGTTTTCCTAAATATGATATCAAAGACTCACAAAGAGAATAAAAACATTCTTTTTTTATTTACGTTTTCTGCACTGAACAGATAAGATGTCAAAAACGAAACAATGCACAATCCAAAAGAGAAATGCATACTTATCAAAAACTTGTCGCTAATCTAACACAATGCATGCTGCTTTAGAAGCTCTTTGAAGAAAGCTGTTTATACTAATTTTAAACCCAGTAATCTGCCTGAAGCTAGCACCATCAATCAAGCTTTTCCAAATCTATTTGTTATATGACCTAAATGAATTGAGTTACCGTCTTTTGTGAAGCAATAATCTAGTTTAGCTACTGCCAGGCTTTACAATGATGGCTTGACAGTCCGCAATCTTCCTCCATATTAAAAATGTTTAATTTTAAAGTAAATGTCTTGAAAGGTACTGTTATCTGCAGTAGTTATTACCTGAATATTTTCTTTTAGCCTGAAAGACTTGGGCATTACCAATCTACCAAGCCAGAATAACTTGACACAAAAAACAATGGGTTTATGAGCATTCAGCTCAATCCTGAATCTATCACCTGCTTTGGCACTCCAAGAATGGGAAGCCCATCAGTAAAGCTTTGCTGAAGACGCTTACTCACAGCACATCCTGATCACTTGAAAACAGCCCTTGGGTGTATTGCATTTATTTTCTGACAGTTCTAGATTATGCTAGGTGGTGTAACATATGATAAAGTAAAAAGCTCTCCTTATTGCCTGTATTTCATTCCTGAATGGGTTAGAATAAGCTAATCTTATATTCAGCACACATTTGGTCATTGTTTTTGTAAAGGTTATAATCTGGTCACAAAGACCTGTTGCAACTTTACATTACAAACTAAATCTAAAGTGCCTTCATATTTCAATATATGCCTTTTACATTATTCTTGAATATTACTTTACTACTTTGTTATTGAAACTACATTTACAAAAGCCATTATTTTTCACATTGGGCTCTGTGACACCACCAGGGGACATATAAGTCACCCAACATGACACTAAAACACACACTGGAGGCACACTTGTAAAAGCACACAGGATTTATTTTTTTTCTTTGCTTGTGGGCAACATCTTCCCTGTTCCCAAAAGCCACAAAACAGTCCCAAAGCACAAGCACAATACTCCTTATCTCTATTCTTTTCTTTCTCTCTTTTTGTTCATCTCCACTCCTCCTCGGCAAGCTTCATCTCCCTTCTCCCAAGTAGTGTCTGCAGCTTCTTTTATAATGTCCCCGGAAGTGCTCCAGGTGCTTGATGATGTGTTTCTGGCGGCGCCCAATGGATCCCTACAGGGTTGTACCAAACAAGGGAGTCCTAGGCACCACTGCAACCCAGGAGGACTGCCATCTAGCGCTCTGGGGGATGTAACATTCTGGCCACACTTGCTCCCCTGGTCAATACAAGGTAGCATAATGTCAACTGTGTAATAAATGAACACAATACAGCTGTTGTGTTAATTTAATGATTTTATGTAGATTTAGTCCTTTTTTTTACACACTTATTCCAATTCAGGATCATGGTTTAATGGTGGCCAGGAAAGTGGACAACTCAAGATGTCTAGGAAAGGTTAGGGTACCCACCCGTTGACCCCTTTCAATATTAACTGAAAAGACAGAAAACAACAAGCTCAAAAAGAAAAGCTATACAAGGCTTAAATCACACAGGTAAGCATTTAGGAGCTCTGTCTTTCACCACCGTCAGTGGCTTTACTGTATAGGGCTGAGAATGGAAGAGATGGAATTTTCTCTGGGTAGCGGGGTTGTGTCAGTCATCCTTCTTGAGCAGCTGTTTTTGGCTGCAGAGGAGAAAGAAGAAGATAAGGTTAGTGTCAGCGCCCCCTCTCATGCCAGGGTGGAACTACTTACCCCAAAAGAGCCAGGAAGGAGTTCCACAGATGTTCATGCTTGACACTAGGAAGGTGGAGCTTATCCTAGCAATATTTAACACAAAGCAGTTTGGATTTTGATGGACTTGCACCTCCTCCACAGTTCATAAGAACATAAGAAATATGACAAAGGAGAGGAGACCGTTGTCTGGAACAAACTACCAAGACACATAGTAGAAACAGAAACCTTGACAACCTTTAAGAAATATCTGGGTGAGATATTGGGTCAGCTTTGCTATTAGCTAAACAAACAGGCTTGATGAGCTGAATGGTCTCCTCTTGTTTGTCACATCAGGTTATGGACTGTGGGTGAGGTGGTAGTCCATCGAAGGCATCCTCTCTCTAATACATACAAGGCCAGTTTAGAGTTGCTATGTTCCATAACCAGAACACCTCGGGAATGTCTAGGGAAAGTGAGGGAAGTGCAGAAAACCTGAAACAGAAAGGGGGAGAATCTGCACAGTGATGAGCCTGGGAGTCAAACACAGCCTCTTATAGCTGTAAAGCGGAATTGTTACCTGCTGAGCCACTGAATCACCCTAAATATTAGCCTTAATTCTTATACTGTTATTTACCTAAGTAATTTACATTACACTGTACACCACTGCTGACCTACATAAAAGTAAATGTACAGTGCTATCCATATGTCATAAATCTCTGCATATTTCTCTAGGATTACTACTCTTTTTTCCCATTAGATTAAAAATGGGTACCATGATGATTGAAAATTAGTGTTAGTGATTCATAGGTCAAGGAACTTGGTAGTAAATCCCCACTTGGTCACTAATATGGAATGAGCAAATCTTCTTCAGGTACATATCTCAGACAGGCATTGCAGATTTTAATGACTTTATTTGGCTGAAGCTTTAATTCAAGGCAACAACATTGCAATATTCAACTTGCAACATTGGAGGGATAGAATCAGTTACATTTCTTTCGTTTTTCCAATAAGACTATAGGCAGGTAATTGATTTGCTCATGGTCATACAGCTTCAGTAGCGGGATTTGAACCAACAACCTCATGGTTTTAAGTCCAAATCCTTGGTCACTACACCACAGTGCATTTTAAATGATTGATAACTGTAAATCGTTTATGTGATTATGTGTGTGCACTCTCTGATAGACTGGTATCCCAGCCACAGTTGGTTCCTGCTTTATACTCCTATAACAGTTTCAGACATCCATGACCCTGTAATGAAATTAAGCTTGTTAGGGAAGAGGATATATAGAGAAATCAAGCTGCAAGTCGTACTCTAATTAATGCTCATCATCTGTGCAGTCATCATGCATTTACAGCCAAAACTGACAGAACTATTTTTAAATAATAAGAACCATCTGATTACCCAGTGGCTTCGCTCACTGAGTGCAAGGGAAAAAAATAAAATGTAGTATTTATAAAATTAGTTATTAAGTAGTAAAACGTTTTGATAAAAGAATTTGAAGAACATATAAGAAGCATATAAATTATTAAACAGTAAAACATTTCCACAAGAGAATTTGAATGATATATAAGAAGTGTATAAATTATTAAACAGTAAAACATTAACATTTAAGAAGTAAAGATACACTGAGTACTACTGCAGTGGTTTCAGGTAAACTACCTGCTTGATAACCTTGCACTACGTGCCTGTGATTTAAGAGAAAAATTATTCTGAGAAATGTGGACGCTGCCCTTGCGTGCTTAACGGGCAGAAGGTCCAAACAATTCCCAAGTCCAATACTTTACATGAAGAGGTCGGTACATATTTTTAGATGTAAACCCTCCATCTCCTTAAAAGAATTCATCACAAAAGCAACCTTGAATGTTGCAGTGTTTTAGTGACTCAAACTCATCTTAAGGGACAGGTGTGCACCACAATTTACCAAGAGAGTCATGCTTTGATGGTGCCGATTACACTCATTCGCAAAGATTTCCACTGTCCAAGGAGCTGGTGGGGCAATTGAAGTGTCACAAACGGTGCAAAAAGAAAGGACGCTGCCCGAAACTGCGAAGCTGTCGATCTGGCAGAGCAGCCCAACATTCCGTGTCTTCCAGCGTCCACTTTGTTGTCACGACCCCTCGCCGCTGAAGGCGATCTTCTACAGCTCGGCACAGTTAAAAAGTAGAAAGACGCAAAGCTGTTTTCTTCATCTCTTCTACTATCAAGTACTGCCAATTAAAAAAAAGTTACAATGTGGCAGTTTCCGCGACAATCTCTTGGACGAATAAACAAAACTTCTCTGTCAGAATGCACCTGGCGGCGGACGGCTCAGCGCTGGAGTCCAGAGAGGTGGGCTGGGAGAGGGCGGCGCGGTGTGCACTTCTATGGGATAGATCGGCGTGTTTGTGTTTACTTGTTTTCAATATCAGTAAAATAACTCTCACACAAATAATAACAATTTGTAAAGACGGCGTCCACAAACAAAGTGATTAGTTCCTGTATTATATGTTCTGTGGTCATACGTAATTTCCGTTTCGCGTTGTCATACACAATTTCCATTTCAAACGCGAAAATAATCTTATATATATAGATGCATAGATTAATTGGTTACAAAAAATAAAACCCATACAACATTAATTGCTTTACTATTAGCACTGAGTGATCTCACTGGCATGCTATTTAATGATTGTTTCCTGACTTGAGTCTGTAAATGTGCTGGTTATAAGGTGGAAGGAAAAATGTTCTTTTAGATAAAATCTTTTAATTAGTGATTTGAATAAGGCAGGTATTTCATGACTAGCACCAACTTAAACTAACCATTATAAAACTAAAATATAGGCTTAAAGGAAAGCTGAAGTCACGGCCAGCACCATAAACTAACTAAATTGCTGAAACGAAAGGCTGCTACCGAGCTCCCGTCACACAATCAACAGATTTGGTGAAACAGGAGAAATCTGTTATAGGAAATGCATGGAAATATTTCCAACTTCAGTGAATCTAGTGTGTCAGGCAATCAACCTTTGCCCAAGTACACAATATCTTTTCAAAATGTTATAGGTTTCAGACATTAAAACAAAAAAAGTACCTCGGAGTACTGCATCCTCCAACCATCCTTCTGTTGATACCAGCATAGTAGAGACATCCCCACCCACAATTACAGCAGCGCAGGTGAGCAGAGAGCTGAGGAGACTTCGTGCCAGCAAAGCAGCGGGTCCAGATGGAGTATCGCCACGACTGCTAAAAGCCTGTGCACTGGAACTGGGGAGTCCTCTACAGTGCATCTTCAACCTGAGCCTGGAACAGTAGAGAGTCCCGAGGCTTTGGAAAACATCTTGTATCACCCCAGTCCCAAAGGTACCACGTCCTAGTGAGCTGAACGACTTCCGGCCTCTTGCTCTGACGTCACATGTGATGAAGATCATGGAGCAGCTGCTGCTTCACCACCTGAGGCCACAGGTCCACCACGCCCTCGATCCTCTGCAGTTCGCATACCAGAAGGTGGGAGCGGAGGATGCCATCATCTATATGCTACACTGATCCCTCTCCCACTTGGACAGAGGCAGTGGTGCTGTTAGAATTATGTTTTTGGACTTATCTAGCGCCTTCAACACCATCCAACCTCTGCTCCTTAGGGACAAGCTGACAGAGATGGAAGTAGATTCACACCTGGTGGCATGGATCGTGGACTATCTTACAGACACACCTCAGTATGTGCGTCTCGGGAACTGCAGGTCTGACATTGTGGTCAGCAACACAGGAGCACTGCAAGGGACTGTACTTTCTCCGGTCCTGTTCAGCCTATATACATCAGACTTCCAATACGACTCGGAGTCCTGCCACGTGCAAATGTTCGCTGATGACACTGCTATTGTGGACTACATTAGGAGTGGGGAGGGGGGGGAGTATAGGAAGCTAATCAAAGTCTTTGTTAAATGGTGTGACTCAAATCATTAACACCTGAACACCAGCAAGACCAAGGAGCTGGTAGTGGATTTTAGAAGGCCCAGGCCCCTCATGGACCCCGTGATCATCAGAGGAGACTGTGTGCAGAGGGTGCAAACCTATAAATACTTGGGAGTGCAGCTGGATGATAAATTGGACTGGACTGCCAATACTGATGCACTGTGTAAGAAAAGTTAGAACCGACTATACTTCCTTAGAAGGTTGGCATCCTTCAACATCTGCAATAAGATGTTGCAGATGTTCTACCAGATGGTTGTGGCGAGTGCCTTCTTCTACGCGGTGGTGTGCTGGGGAGGCAGCATAAAGATGAAGGACGCCTCAAACCTGGACAAACTTGTTAGGAAGGCAGGCTCTATAGTAGGAATGAAGCTGGACAGTTTAACATCTGTGGCAGAGTGACAGGCGCTAAGCAAGCTCCTGTTAATCATGGAGAATCCACTGCATCCACTGAACAGTGTCATCTCCAGGCAGAGGAGTAGCTTCAGTGACAGACTTTTGTCACTGTCCTGCTCCACTGACAGACTGAGGAGATCGTTCCTCCCCCACACTATGCGACTCTTCAATTCCACCCAGGGAGGTAAACGCTAACATTATTCAAAGTTATTTTCTGTTTTTACATGCATTTTTATTACTCTTAAATTTAATATTGTTTTTTTGTATCAGTATACAGCTGCTGGATTATGTGAATTTCCCCTTGGGATTAATAAAGGATCTATCTATCTATCTAAAAGAAAAAAAATCTACATAAAAGGCAGATGATTTAAAAATATTTTCAATGAAACCGTTTGTAACCTTTTATCTATCGCTTGTTTTGCATTTTATAAGATTGTTTTATTTGATAATTTACTAATTTGTGAAGTCTGTAATTTAGCTCAACTTAATCCTGGTGTTTTATTTTTTTATATATATTTAAATCAAATTCTTTCTCAGAGTCTTTCATATTAATAATGCCTCATGCTTAACAAAGCCTTTCATAATGAACTGCAGCAGCAGTGACATCTAATTTGTATTACATGTTCTCGATTATGTATTTCAAACATTTGCTATAATCCATGCATAGGAATTATATGTCTAATGAGGAATTAATATTAAGTGCCGTGTATGCCATGTAAATGTTACTATATAAGCAAAAAAGATCAAGACATTTATTCTTTACTCACCTAATAAAAATAAATATAACTGCTGGGAAAATGTAGCATCCTTGGTAACATTAAATTAATCAGATCACCCAAACAAGTTGACATTTATAATACATTTAACTTGGCTTGTTTTTTTTTTAAATTGTTCAGCGTTCTTAAGCCTTATAAGCAATTCAGGAGAATCCCAGCACTGATTATCATTATTAATGTTTTAGCACAAAGAGAGATCAGAGTACACTGCATATCAGATCTGATTCCTGGATTTGAGAACACGACTTCATCAATATTAATTAATTGAATTAGTATTATATATGGCATTTTACATGTACTCGATATTATCTATTAACTTTGGCTCCAGTGTTTTCTTGAAGTATAACAGAACATTAAAAATATGCAGAAAATCTCTGAAGAAATAAAATCTCATAAGCTGAATAATGGCATGTATTTAATAAATAGTTTACCCATTTCCTGGCAGCGTAGATTAACAGAAAAGGAAACTTGTGTATCATATTACATTTCAAATGTATTTATTTATTTTTTTCCTACATAACAAGACAGCAGGAAAGTAGTAATTTGTAGTTGCGGGATTTAAAAATAGTTTCATTATTTTTGAGTACAGAGTTAGTGATTATTTTTAAAAATTGACAAAACAATGTCACTTGCATTGTGACACTCTACCCTTCTTCTGCTTCCTGTGTTCTTTATTATAGTTTGATATCCATGTGTGGTGATCATAAGTGTTTTCTGGGGACGGTGGGTGGTTTTGTGTTAAAATAAGGAGAAATATGGACATTTTACACAGAATGCATTCGAGAGCTATCCTCTTTATAAATTCATCTCTTTGTTAAATGAAAAAACTACTTTGAAAAACATAATATTTAGTTTTTTTTTAAATAGATAGATAGATAGATAGATAGATAGATAGATAGATAGATAGATA